>SJYR01003435.1:12776-58205 GCA_006410655.1 Kobus ellipsiprymnus
CCCCCCCCCCCCCCCGTCAGACCTGCTGCTGTGTTCTTGCTCTCTCTGCACCCCCTTCATCCCTCTGGCACCATGGAGAGGGAACCTAGGATTGGGGTGTCAATGGGTCAGGAACATGTTTCTCCTCCCCCCACAGTCCGTGGGCTCCGTCTACAGCGGCCTGATGCAAGGAGTAGGGGCCGCCGAGAAGGTGTTCGAGTTCATTGACCGGCAGCCAACCATGGTGCATGACGGGAGCTTGGCCCCTGACCACCTGGAGGGCCGGGTGGACTTTGAGAACGTGACCTTCACCTACCGCACTCGGCCCCACACCCAAGTCTTGCAGGTGAGAGAGGGCCCGAGAACCGCCCCCCGCCCCATCATCCTTTCCCTCCTCCCATCTCTCTCGCACCTCCTACAGGCCAGGCCATGGTAGTGCAGCCAAAAATACGAAAAGCAGAGTCCCTCCACTCCTGGAGTTGGGCTCTTGTTGGGGAAGGCAGAACGTTAACAAAAGGATTCCAAGAGAAATGCTAGGAAGGCAATAAATTGGGGTAGTCTGCAGAGATGGTATTAATAGTCCAAGAGGGCTTCTCGGGGGCGGTGACTTTTGATCTGGGATCTAAACAAGGAGCAGGAGCCAGCCAATGGCTCTCTGCAGAGAGAACATTCCAGGCAAAGGAGATGAGTATAAAAGTGCTGTCAAGGCCTAGTAAGGAGAGCCTTCTGGGGGCGGCGGCAGTGGGGCAGGCTGGGAAGGGTGCCCGGGGCCTCTGAGACCAGAGCCTCTGAGTGAGCCCGTGGCCCCGCCTTGTGTTTGCGTGTTCCTTGCAGAACGTCTCCTTCAGCCTGTCCCCAGGAAAGGTGACTGCACTCGTGGGGCCATCGGGCAGCGGAAAGAGCTCGTGCGTCAACATCCTGGAGAACTTCTACCCCCTGGAGGGGGGCCAAGTGCTGCTGGACGGGAAGCCCATCGGCGCCTATGACCACAAGTACTTACACCGAGTGGTAGGCGCACGGGCCTTTGCTGCCCTCCTCCGCCCGTTCCCTGTTTGACCTTCTCCCATGAGCACTAACAGATGCAGGCAAGAGGGCTCAGGATACACACAGTTCAAAGGATTATCACCGGGATTTCCCGGGTGGCCCAGCGGCTAAGACTCTGTGCTCCCAATGGAGGGGGCCCAGGTTTGATCCCTGATTAGGAAACTAGATCCCACATGCTGTAACTAAGACCCACTGCAACCAAATGTATATTAACAAAAAACAAGGATTGCCACCAACGTAACACCACCCAGTTCAAGAAATAGAACATTCCAGCACTCCAGAAGCCCCCCCACCATCCGCCGCCCCACTCCACGTGCCCCTTCTTCGCCTCCCAAGAAGCGCCGCCTCACCCAACTTTCATAACCATCGCTTTCTTGCTTTTCTTCTGCTCCTCCCATGACTGTGTGCCTCCCCAGATGGTGCAGCTGTGTTTTGCTAGTTTTGAACTTCATCTGACTGGAGTCATAACACATGTATTCTTTGCATCTTGTTTCCTCCACTCAGCGTTATTTGTGAGTTTTCCAGGTTGAGGCTGTGTTTGTAGTTCCTTCATTCTCATTGCTGGAAGATAATCCACTGTGTAAACATGTCACAGTCCATTTACACATTCTGTTTCTTGATGGATAGTTGGGGGTGTTTCCTGTTTTTTAGTATTAGCAACAATATTGATATGGACAACACTGATACTTGTCTTGTGTGTCCTGGTATGCACCGGTGGGTAGGTTCTCCCAGAGTGGATGTGTATCCACAGCTCTAGTAATTCCTGCCATTAAGGTGGTTTACTTTTTTCTTTTTTTAACTTCATATAGTCCCACCAGCAGTGAAAGAGAGTTCAGGTCTTCCACATTTAAATTATCTCCAGTACTTAAAGGAGGCTATTCATGACCTTACAGTTTTGGGTAGTCTTCTCAGACAGGTACACTCAGCATGTGATCTGGAGCTGGTATAAGAGCAGGGACACCCTGGACGGTTGTTCAGGTTGCGCACTATACAGGAAACGCCAACTACCAAGCAGACGCTATTTACATCATCAATAGACATTAAGTTACGCGAGAGCCTGGGTTGGCACAAAGACTCCAGAACTTCCAGCTAGTTGTAGATGCTGGTGGAGGCCACAGATTGTGGCCTCTTCCCAGTCGTGTGTATGTAACCCGGGGTAGATGGTGGAGAAGTGGTCTCAGGTATGCCAGCACCAGGCTGCTGCCCACCAGAGTTCTGGAAGTGGCTCCTGGACAGAGCTGTTCAGCTTTGCAATAGTTGACATGCTCAGATACTTAATCTCAGATAGCTAGTATCAGTCCTGTATCTGTAACCAGTTGGTGAGTATCTACAGGTAGTTCGTTGAGGTCTTTTGCATTTTCCTGTTGACTGAAGATTTTAAGTCCTTTTTCATACGTTTCTTGGACTTTTGGATTTCCTCTTTTGTGAATATCCTCTGTTTAAATTTTTAATTTTCATAAACCCAAAGCAGTGGAACTCAACCATCTAACTATATTCCCATATATTCAGAGAATTTTATAACAAACACGTGAGAATCCCCTCCACCTCACCTTTTGAATTCCACCTTTTGATAATGCTGGCACGATCCAGCATTATCAGTTTAGTCAACATCCTTTCCTTTCCAACGTGTTTCCCATCTTTGTATAAACATATCTACATATAAAGTCTTCCCTCATATAGCTCAGAGGAAAAGAATCTGCCGGTAATATAGGAGATGGAGGAGACACGGATTCAATCCCTGGATCGGGAAGATCCCCAGGAGAAGGAAATGGCAATCCACTCCACTATTCTTTCCTGGGAAATCCCATAGACAAAGGAGTCTGGTAGGGCTCCCTTTGTGTCCATGGGGTCACAAAGAGTCGGACATGGCTTGGCAAGTAAACAGCAGCAACAACAATATATAAAGGCACATACACTTTTTTTTAAACAAAAATAGAGTCATTATATATATATATATATAGAGAGAGAGAGCAGCTTGATTTTATAGATGCACTGTAATCATTTAATCAATCCTCAATTTATGGACAATTAGATTTTTTTTCTTTTTTGTTATTTACAGTATTGTAGTGACATCCTCCAACTACATACAAATTCCTAAAGCTGGGACCCTGAGACAATAGTTCCTTTCTGTTGGTCTCTAAAAGGGAGGGGGCACCAACCGGGAGGTCCCTGTGGCCTCTGCCTGCTCTGGCCTCTTGCTTCTTGCCGTGGACAGACTCACAGAGGCACACTCCACACTCTCTCACTCTTTTCTTCCAGGTCAGAGGCAGCCAATGAGCTCTGTCTCGGAGGTCAGGGAACTTGGCTGAGCCCAGAGCAGCAAGCTTAGTGGGGCCCCCAGTACGTTGGTCAGGGAGGCTGAGGGCTTGTGCAGAAAGTGGACTCCACTCTTTGGAAAGAAGAGAGGCCGCTGAATACAGCAGCCAGTCGTGGGCCCTGATCAGATTTCAGACTTGAGGCCCTAGGCATCAGCCAGGCCCGGGGCTGGTGAGGTTCCTGGTGACAGCTGGACTGACGTGTTCCTGGCCTCCCATGCCCCCTCCTTCCTCCTCCACAGATCTCCCTGGTGAGCCAGGAGCCGGTGCTGTTTGCCCGCTCCATCACAGACAACATCTCCTACGGCCTACCCGCTGTGCCCTTTGAGACAGTGGTGGAGGCTGCCCAGAAGGCCAATGCCCACGGTTTCATCACGGAGCTCCAGGACGGCTACAATACAGGTACCGGCCCAGAGCACCGCCTCCGCTGTGCCCGGAGGCCCACCCTCAGGGGTTCACCCTCTGCATTATGCGTTGCCTTCTGCCAGCTGCTCTCTATTATTTCAGGGGAAATCCACATAGCATAAACTTAACTGTTCTTAAATATGTACCTATTTATTTATTTGGCTGTATTGAGTCTTGGTTGCAATACTTGGGAGCTTTTGTTGTGGCTCTCAGGCTTAGTTAGCCCCTGCATTCCAAGGCAGATTCTTAACCACTGGACCACTGGCGAAGGCCCTAAACTTACCTGTTTTAAACTGAGCAATTCAGGGACTTCCCTAGTGGTCCAGTGGTTAAGATTCTGTGCTTCCACTGCAGGGGGCATGGATTTGATCCCTGGTCGGGGAACTAAGATCCCACGTGCCGTGTGGTACGGCCAGAAATAAATAAATAAAGTGAACACTTCAGTGGCACTTAGTACATTCACAGTGCTTTAAAACCATCACCTCAGTTTAGTTCCAAAACATAATTGTTTTAAAATGTTATACGTATTATTTTATAGTTACTTTATGTGAATAAGTATTTTAATTTAATGAGTTGAACAATATATTAACTTACAGATTTGATTTAACATATTTTAAAATTTTAACTCTTGCAGCAGGGCTATTCACACAGTTCAAAACTAAAAAATTAGACCTAACTACATCCAATGAAAAGTTTCATTTCATCCCTGTCTTCACTACCGTTCCCTCCAGCCCCCACCAAAGCTTCTTTCATTAATTTCTTACATGTCATTTTGGAGTTTCTTTATGCAAATATGAGTATGTGTTTTTAGTTCCTCCCACCATCTACAGGAAAAAAAAAGCACCTTTTTTCTGCACCTGTTTTTTTTTAAGTGATACCTTTTTTTTCTATATTGATACCTAGAAAGCTACTTTTTTTTTAAGCTACTGCACAGTATTCTGTTGTGTGGCTTTATAATACTTTGCTCAAAAATAACTGATTTCCTCAGTTTCCTATTGATAGACAATTTGTATTGTGTTTTTGGTTTGGGGGTTTTGTCGTTTTCAGTGAACAGTGCTGTGAGTCACAGTGCGCGAGCAAGTAAATGAGCAGGAAATATTCCCAGAAATGGGTTTGCTGGTCCAGGGTTGTGTGTCTGTAATTGTGGTCTGTGCACTCACACAGCACAACCCGACACACAGAGGAGTGTGCACCGCAGCACAGGGATCTCAGCAGCTGTACCCCAGGAAGACTGGGGGTGCCCCCTCAGCCACCCCAGCACAGTGTGTTCTCAAACATTTGGAGTTTTGCCAGATTAATACATAAAAGTTGGCATCTTGGTACCACCCGCACACAGTCATAATTTGCTTGCCGCTTATGAACAGGAAGAAGGAGCATTGTTCCGTGAGGTTTCCAGCCAGTGGCCCTCTCAGCCCCACCTTTCCTGGGGAGCAGAGCTCCCTTGGCAGAAAAGAAAGCAGAGGCAAGGGACTGCTCGTCCCTCCCCAAGGGCCACCCAGCCTCCCCTCCCACTCACTTGCCCCTGTGCCTCCGCCCCGCAGAGACAGGGGAGAAGGGTGCCCAGCTTTCCGGGGGCCAGAAGCAGCGGGTGGCCATGGCCCGGGCTCTGGTGCGGAACCCCCCCGTTCTCATCCTGGACGAAGCCACCAGTGCCCTGGATGCGGAGAGCGAGTATCTGGTGAGTTGCAGGGTGGCGGGTGATGCTGGAGCAGAGCAGCGGACAGGTGCTGGGAAGGGCTCAGGGTAGCTGTAGGGACTCTCCCAGGCCACCTTCCTGGATTAGGGTGTTCCAGAGCTGAGGGCAGAGAGCAGGGACGGAGGAGACCCATGGCATGGTCACTCAGCCCAGCCTCAGGGCTATAGGTGTTGAAACCAAATCCACCCAGGTTCTAGTCAGGAGATATGGGCCCTGAAGTAGGAGCTCCACCCTGGAGCTCATAACCTGAGTGTCTCTCTTACTCCGACTCTCACGTCATTGATAAAGAGGGGCCCACAGTGTATATGAAGACTTAGCTACCCCTATCTCACCATGGATCCATTCATTTATCACACGGTATCTAATGCCCACCTCCTGGGCACCAGGCGCTGTTCTGGGTGCCAGGGTCACACTGGCCCCTGCCCCCAAGGTGTTTCCAGTCCAGGGCAGATAACAAGGAGACAAGGGTGAGTTTGCCCTGGGGCCTGTGCTATGTAGAAAATGAAACAGTCCTGTGATGGAGAGGTTGAGAAACATAGCCGGCCTTTAGTTAAAGCTGGGGAAACAAATTTTATCCAGTAGCTAATAAAGCAGGGAAAAGAGCTGAGGTCTGTCTAAGATTTGTGCAGGGGTGATGATGGTGATGGGGCAGCCATTTCAAAGGGAGATTGAGGACGCAGGGAAGGGGCGGGAGCAGGGGTCAGGGGAGACTCACGAAGGGCTGGGAGCTGGCAACCACTTGAATTAGGATTCCTGGGAGATGGGGCCCTATCCTTCCGATGGCTACATTTCAAAGAAATGACAGAGAGACATTCCTGAGCTTTAGGAGATTTGCATATGTATCTCCAGGGGACAGAGGAAGGTTTGACAACTCTAAGCCCCTTTTGGTAAGTAAGTGCTCTAAGAAAGGGAGCTCAGCCGCCCGCCGCCCAGCGTGTGTTGGTTGGGACACTCAGTTCTCCTGGCGGCACAGAGGGGCTGGGGTCATCCCAGGGACAAGGCTTTGCCCCTGCAGGAGCCCCGCTGGAATGTGGCTGCCTTAGTGCAGGGTTCAGATGGGGTCATACCTACCTGCCCAGAATTCATGTGCAGAACCAGGGTCATCAAGGAGCTATTGAGCTGAGACCAGAAGGGAAAGGATCCAGTCAGGGGCATCTGGGTGAGAGTGTCCTGGGGAGAGGGGCAGTGAGAGCAAAGGCTCGGAGCAGGTCCACAGCCGACCGCCCAAGGTCAGCATGGTTGATGGTGGGGGTCGAGCATGGTGAGGTCGGGACAAAGTCATTGCGGGTATGCCAGCTGTTCAGGCCCTGGAAAGGGGTTTGGTGTTTTTTTTTAGAATAGGTTTACGTTTAAAGAAAATTGAGCAGAAAGTACAGAGTTCCCATATATACCCCTTCCCCCAAACAATGTCACCTGTTATTAACATTTTACATTAGCAGTATATTAGTTCCCATTGAAAATTGGTATTAGTGCATTGTTATTAATTCAAGGTCACCATTCACATCTGGGGTCCCTTTGTGTTGCGAATTCTATGGGTGTTAACAAATACAGGATGTCATGTTATGTAGAAGAGTTTCCCAGCCCAAAAATTCCCCCCAGGAGTTTGGGTTTTATCCTAAATAGGACAAGAAGCTCTTGGAGGGTGAGTTCAACAAGAACTGATTAAAAGTATTAAATCCACATGGGGAGCGCGTCAGGAAAGTTGCCAGGATCCAAGCGAATAGGAACGGTGGCAAAGGTGGAAAGATGGATCAGAGAGACCCTGGGGAGTTGGGGCTACAGGATTTGCTGATGAGTCAGGTTTGCAGGGTGAGGGAAGGATGAGGAAGCAGGTGATGCTGATTTTGTTGGCATGAGCTCTGAGGCTGACGGTGAGACCATTAACCAAGGCCAAGGTTAGGGGAAGACCATGTCAGGAGCCCTTCCATCATTCACTGAGTGCTGCCCCATGTCAGGCTCTGAGTTCTGTCCCCCAAGGACAAAAACTCAGGAAGTAGGTCCAGTACAAGCCCTCGCTTTACAGGCGAAGAAGCCCCAGAGAGGCTGAGTGTCTGTGGGATGTGGTGGACCCGGGATCTGAGCCAGGACTGGGTGGGGTGGTGGGCAGCGGCAGTGCCCGTGTGAGCCGGTGCCCTCCTGTGTCCACAGATCCAGCAGGCCATCCATGGCAACCTGCAGAAACACACGGTGCTCATCATCGCGCACCGGCTGAGCACGGTGGAGCGGGCACACCTCATCGTGGTGCTCGACAAGGGCCGCGTGGTGCAGCAGGGCACACACCAGCAGCTGCTGGCCCAGGGCGGCCTCTACGCCAGGCTGGTGCAGCGGCAGATGCTGGGGCTTGAGCCCGCCGCGGACTTCACAGCAGGCCACAGGGAGCCGCCGGGAAACGGCAGTCACAAGGCCTGACCGCAGGGCCCTGCCTCTCCCAGTGGGGCAGAGGCCCCGGAGCCAGCCTGGCAGAGGTGCCCACGGGGGCCCCCCATCCTGGCCGCCCCCACTGCCCTCTGAGCCCAAGGCCATGGCACTGGAGGGGGAGGGCCACCTGCCCTGCCCCACAAGTCACTGCTTCCTGCATCTCTTCCTCGGGTCCCTGCCCTGTTCCCCAGGCCACCACCAGCCCCCTGCTGCCATGAGCCACCCCCACCTGTCTGGGCATGGAGATACCACTGGTCTCTCGGGCTGGTCTCCCTAAGCTTCTAGGTGAAGGTAGAACTACCTTTTTAAACCAAGATCTTAACCAGGTTTTTTTACTGCTTGGTTTGATGACCCCCATCAACTCCTAGATTTCAAAAACATTTTTCTAATTGGGAGTAATGATGGGCAAGGTCCCTGAGATGTTCTGGAAACTTCTAAGCCAGGAGTGAATGACCCTTTTCCCTAAGAGCCTGGAGGGGTGTCAGGGAGAACTGGGCCTCTGCTGTTTGTCCCTGGAGAGAAGGGGCTTCCAAGTCCCTGTGGTGGTGGGAACACGGCGGGGTGGGGGGACTTGCCATCTTGCCCTCTTTCCAGCTTCGTGAGTCAGGCCAATGGTGGGCGGGGAGTGGAAGGCGCCTGCCTGCCCATCACCCCCCAAATCTAAGCCAGTCTCACTGTGAACCACTACGAACCTTAACTAGGGAAGTGAGGGGCTGGCCAGGCCTGGCAGAGCCTTGGGGGGTCCCCGGCCCAGCGCCCAGCTTGAGCCCCTCCCCCTGGCTGCCCCTCCTCGCGCCCTCTCCCCTAGCTGGCAGCCCCCTCCCCACATCTGCCCCACCGCTCTGCCGTTCTGAGGCTCTCTGGACGTCTGGGAGTCTGGTGCACAGGATGCTGGCAAAGCCCAGGCCTGGCTTTGTAGGGGAGTTGCGAGATGTTGGGAGAACCCGGTCAATAAAGTATACTACCTCTGACCCATGACCTCTGACCTCTTCCTGGGCCATCTGCCTCATCGCCTGGTTAGGTTTCTCTATCAGGCACTGCCTGGTGTAATTGTGGGGAGACTCTGGGTAGTCTAGGGCCTCCCCCAATCCAGTGTCCAGGTGCCCTTCACATCCCCAGGACCCCCAGCACAAACACTCACATCCATCCATCTGTCTCCATGGGGCTTGTGCAGGATAACAGATTGGTCTCCACTAAACCCCCGGCGTCCTTTGTGCCTCCCGGGAAAGCCGAGACCCAGCAAATACCACCTGTTTTTTTCCATCAGGGACAGAACACCCTACACTCACCAGCCCGTGGCACCAAGACATGTTAGCCAGCAGTACATCTCAGTCAGACGGGAGGCTTAGGACTGGACACAGGAAGGCCTCCTGGTGGTAGTTCTACTTGCTGAATTGTGTGGAAGTCTGGGGTCCTGGGAGAGGGGCTGGGGCAGTGGCTTGTACCAACAGGTATGGAAGTATTTGAATATTTTTAACAACCAGTGAAGTCACACTGCATACACCAGCTCTGTGTCTGCCGTGTATCCATTTTCCTGCCAAATAAATCAAGGCCTGAAGCCCAGACCGTGGCCAGCTCAGTCCCCTGCTTGCCCTCAGGGGCTTGGACCTGCCTCGAGCATCTTATTTATCCAGGACCCTCTGGCTCCCTCCCTGAAGAAGCCATCGTGAACCTGAGAACTGGGTGCCCCAGCAAGAACCTGCTCAGGCCCAGGCTGGGGTTTCAGGTGGAACTGGAGAGATACCAGGTACTTAGCGCCTGATCTCATTTAATCCTCACAACAACCAATTCTCTCTGCATTTTAAAGTTGAGGAATCTGAAGCTCAAAGAGGTTAATTGATTTACCCTACACTACACAGCCAAGACCCTGCAGCTAACCCCCGCCAAGATCAGGGAATGAAAAAATTTCAGAGCATTGTGTTATCTGGACTCTTTTGGCCGTGCTTACCATTCCATGATAAAAATAAACACAGATTTTAAAATGCTGTGAAAACCCAACAAGGTACATGCTATTGTTCAGTTGCTCAGTCGTGTCTGACTCTGCGACCCCAAGGACTGCAGCATGCCAGGCTTCCCTGTCCTTCACTATCTCCCGGAGTTTGCTCAACAATAAGATACATAGGTGAGCTCCATTCAGGCAAAAGGAAGGTTGAGACAACTGTAAGGAGCTTCCCCATTTGTCTTCCCCTCTGTGGGCCTCAGTGTTCTCACCTGTAATGGGGGAGGTGTCACAAGGGTGGAAGAAGAAATCGAACCTCTTGCCTGGGAAGGTGGGGGTCCTTGGAGGAGGGTGTGCTGGTTTCCTGTGGCCTCTGTAATCAGTGACCACAAACCAAGTGCCTTAAAGCAACAGAACCATCTTTCCCAGACCTGGAGGCCAGAAGTCTGACAGGGCCGAGCTCCTTCTGAAGGCTCTGGGGGAGGGTCCTTCCTGCTTCTGGCGGCTCCAGGGGTTCCTGGCTTGTGGCTGCCTCTCTCCAGTCTCTGCCTCCATCATCACCCGGCCTTCTTCCCTGTGTCTCAACTCTCCCTCTGCCTTTCTCTTGTAATGTGACATTGGATTTTGTGCCCACGTGAATTATCCAGAATCATCTCACCTTGAGATTCTGAACCAGGTCTGCAAAGACCCTTTTTCCAAGTAAGGTCACTCTCACGGGTTCCAGGGATTTGAGGTGGATCTCTTTAGGGGGAACCTTGCAGCCTTTGGGCTTTCCCAGTGGCTCAGCGGTAAAGAGTCCACCTGCAGTGTAGGAGCCACAGGAGACTGGAGTTTGATCCCCGGGTTGGGAAGATCCCCTGGAGGAGGGCATGGCAACCCACTCCAGTGTTCTTGCCTGGAGAATCCCATGGACAGAGGAGCCTGGCGGGCTACAGTCCATGGAGTTGGACATGACTGAGTAGCGTACACCTTGTAGCCTTCTTTCAAGTGGTTTCTGCATCCCCTACTCTGCCCCATCCTAGGGGCCCCGGCCCCCGGCCCAAGGCCACCTCAAGAATTCCTGTTTGGTTTGGGGGTGGGGGGTTGCAATGCTCAGAGGGCAACGGCAGCCACACTAGAGTCAGGCTGGTTGTGACAGCGATCGTGGGACCGGAAGCAGAGGCCTCAGGCTGGACCAGCCTGCTGCTGCCAGCCCATGTGTCCCTCCTGTCAATCAGATCCTGGCCTCTGAGTGCTGAGAACCCTCCAGGGTGTCTCAGTGCATCAGGTCCAAACACCTCCCTGTGGCCTCTGCCTGCCTTTCAGTAGCTCCTCTCCAGCCACACAGCCCTTCTTCTTCTCCTTGAGCCAGTCAAGCTCATTCTTGCCTCTGAGCCTTTACACTGCCTGTTCCTTCTTCCTGACACACTGTTCCTCCCCCTGGGTTCCCAGATGGTTCTTTCTCATTTCTCTCTCAGCTCATGTGTCCCCTCCTCCTCGGCAGGTACTGAGTGTGGGGTTCCCCCCCGGTCACCCTGATCTGTTATCATCACAGCACTTGTCACCCCCTGAAATCTCTGCCTCTTCTGTTCCAGGCACAGGCGTGTGTGCTTTATACGAGCTGCATCACTTAATCCTCATAAAACCTCTGAAAGGTAGGTACAGTGTCATCCCTGCTTTACAGATGGGGGAACTGAGGCACAGAGAGGTTAAGCGACCTGCCCAAGACCACCCAGCTAGTAAAGAGTAGAACCAGGATTCACACCCAAGAAGAATGTGTGTGTTCGATCCCAACCACACAACACCTGTGAGTATGAAGACTTAAGTGTGTGGATTGGGGCAGGTAGGTTGACCTGCAAGGGAAAGCTGCTCATCAAACATGAGACTTGAGTTCTTAAACCCAAGTCTCTCCAGGAGCCAGGTAGGTATTATAGGTGAGTGAAGCCAGCCAGATATAATAAAAATCAGACAATGTCTTGATTTCTATTTTGCTTTTCCACTTTTGACATAGTACAGAGAAAATCTGTTCAATTAGTCTGTAAACTATGGTGCAAGCTTGAAGATAAGTGGTAACTGAAGCTCAGTGTCAGTTGTTGCTGTTTAGTTGCTAAGTTGTGTCCGACTCTTTGCGATCCCGTGGACTGTAGCATGCCAGGCTCCTCTGTCCATGGGATTCTCCCAGGGAAGAATACTGGAGCGGGTTGTCATTTCCTTCTCCAGGGGATCTTCCCAACCCAAGGATCAAACCCACATCTCCTGCATTGGCAGGCAGATTCTTTATTATTCTTGCCATAATTGGTGACAATAGGGGGTGGTGGGGATCATGGCAGACAGGAGAGCTCACACCCCTTTAAAGAACATGTCCAGGGGACTTCCCTGGTGGTCCAGTGGTTAAGAATCTGCCTCTTGATGCAGGGGGTGTGGGTTTGGCCCCTGGTCGGGGAACTAAGATCTGACATGTGTTGGGGCAACTAAGCCCGCGTTTCATGACTAGGGAGTAGCCTGTTCACCACAACCAAAGATCCTGCATGCCAAAACTAAGATCTGATGCAGCCAAAAATAAATAAACAAATTTAAAAATAAATAAAGGGGATGGCTGGGATGCAGCTCCAGATCTGGGGACATAGAGAAAAGTGGCCTCGAATTAGCATATTTTCAGATGTTTCCAGAGAAGTTGGAAATTTCCAATTATCATGTGAGATTGACTGCTTTTTATAGATTGGCTCAATTATGTTTACAAAACCAAGGGTAAATATAACACCTCCCTAGTCTTTGGACTGTGGGTTATCCATTAGCAACCTCTGTGTTGGACATTCCTGTTCTTAGAAGTTCTTGGAGTTTCCCCAGCAAGGCGCTTCCATGGGGGATCCCCCCAGCCCAACTCCATTCCTGCCCAGACTCCTCCTTCCCTCCTCCCCCATCCCCCTCTCTTCACCTCATCCCTCTCTGCCAGCCTGGGAATTCCAGATTCTTCTCCCTCTCCCAGGCTGAAGTCAGCTCCAGCTCCCTAAATTGCAAATCTGAACCCCAGCGTGGGCCCTAGGCAGACAAAAGAACCTTCTGGAGACCAAGCAGGCCCCTTTCTGGAAGTTACGTATGATTTTCGAGAATAAATGATTCATTCTGGAATCATTTTAAGTTTGCAGAAAAGTTGCAGTGATGGTAGAAGGCGTTGCTGTATACGTACCCTCACCCAGCTTTGCCTTATGTTAGCATCTCACATGACTGGGACACATTTGTCACGACTAAGAAGCCTACACAGGCACCGCACTGGCAGTGAAATGCCAAGCTTTTTTTGGATTTCCCCAGTTTTCCCACTGTGTCCTTTTTCTGTTCTAAAATTCAATTCAATTCAAAGATAGGTTTTTAAAAATTGTTTCTATTAAGGTAAAATATGCATAACATTTACTGCTAATGACATTTAGTACATTGACAGTGTGGTACAACTGCCACCATTATCTCTTTCCAGGACATTTTTATCACCCTTCCCCCCAAAAAAACCAGGTCCCTATTAACTGTCACCCTCCATTCCCCCACCTCCCTCAGACCCTGGCAGCCACTAGGCTGCTTTCTGTCTCTGTAAATTTGCCTGTTCTGGACACTTCACTTACATGGAATTGTAGACACTGGGGCCTTTTCCACCTGACTTCTTTCTCTCTGCATCATGTTTTCACGGTTCATCCATGTCTATGTCTATCTATGCCTATATCAGTGCTTCATTCCTTTTTATGGCTGAATAATATTCCATTGTATGGATGGGACCCATTCTGTTTATTCTGTTTATCCATCCATCCACTAATGAACACGTGGGTTATTGTCACATTTTGGCTGTGGACAGCAATGCCATGAACATTCGCATTTTTGTGTGGCCATGTTTTTGATTCTCTGAGGTTTATACTTAGGAATAGAAATGCTGGGTCCTATGATCACTCTGTATTTAACACTCTGAGAAATCACCATGCCATCTTCCACAGTGGCTACACCATTTTACATTCCCACCAGCAAAGGATGAGGGTCCAATTTTGCCACATCCTCACCAACACTTGTTATTTTCTGTTATTTTTTGGTTTTATTTAAAAACATTTTTGAGTCTTTTTTGAATGTGTTATAATGCTGCTTCTGTTTTATCTTTTAGTTTTTTGGCCACAAGGCATGTAGGAGCTTAACTGCCCGACCAAGGACTGAACCTGCGCCCTTTTCACTGGTTGTTTAAATGGTGGTTTAAATGAAGTCTAAACCACTGGGCCGCCAGGGAGGTCCTCCTGTTTATTTGTTTTAAATTATAGCCGTCCTAGTGGGCAGAAGGTAGAGAGCCATGATTTTTGAAGCTGACTTTTTCTATATTACCATTCATTGAGCGAATACAACTGCCTTCCTCTGGTCCAGGCACTACACTGGGCAATCAGGGGAAAGCATGGCACTTGGACCTTCAGGAAAAGTGCCATCTGGAAGGGAGACAGGCAAAGATTCAAGCAAGAAGGAGACAACGGAGACGAGCTGGGGGGCTGTGGAGACCCAGAGCAGGCCTAATCCTGGTGTGAGGATCTGGGGCCGGTGAGAGGGCAGAGGTAGCCCTGGCTTCAAGGGGTGGGTGGTAGGGGGTAAGGGGTGTCATGAAGCCCAGATAGTCACCCAGGGCCTCTGTGCTCAGAAGAGCCCCACGTTTGATTTAAAGCTCTGTGGCCACCATCTTGCAATTCCTCTTCTTTTTTGATATATATATTTTTAAAATTGGCTGTGCTAGGCCTTAGTTGCAACATGAAGGATCTTCAGTCTTCATTGCAGCGTGTGGGATCTAGTTCCCTGACCAGGGATCGAACCCGGGCTCCCTGCATTGGGAGCGTGGCGTCTTAATCACTGGACCACCTGGAACTTTCCTTGAAATTCTTCAGTTCTGAACAAGGAACCCTGCATTTTCACTTTTCTCCAGGCCCTGCACATTATGTACCTAGGCCTAGGTGGCTGTCCTCGCTAGAGGCAGGGGTCTGGGAAAGCCTCTCTCTACAACTGGCATTTGGTGAAGGGGGCACTTTTGTTGTTGTTGTTAATATTTTTAAAGTGCAGAGAATTCTATAAGCAGCACTCTGCTCCCCATCCCAGATCATCACCCTGGACATTTCTCACCGTCAGACCTGTCTGCTACTCCCCAGTCGCTGCCCCCTCCCTGCTCCACCCTGGCCCCTGAAGCGGAGCTGAGTGCAGCAGATGGGTTCTTCCAAACAGCTGGTCTCCGCAGACTCTGACCCAAAGCGTGTGTGTTGGGAGGAGGCCATTGATCTGATTTGAGGTCATGGTCAGAGCCGACAGCTCCAAGGACAGAAACCCAGGACCTTGAGATGTTGCTCATGGCGGGCTCTTTGAGGCTGAGCATGCTCAAGTGAGCACTGGAATGATGATCACTCCACTCCCTAGCGTGGTGGGTGTGCCAGGGCTCTGACCCCACCTTCCCCTCAAACTCCCAAGTCTGCTTTTCTCCCCCTGTCTGGCTGCAACCTCCCTTACCTCAGGAAAACATCCATAGTTCGTTGGCTTGGAAATCATCTCCTCCTCTTCATCAGGACTGCCCTGGTACAGTTGTGCAGGTTGTGGACCTACACAAGCTATTAGGGTGAGCTCCCATATTGAGCTCAAAACTTTACACCATGGGACTTTTGGGGATTCAGTGGCTAAGACTCTGAGCTCCCAGTGCAGGGGACTGGTCCCTGGTCAGGGAACTATTAATAGACCCCATGTACCATAACTGAGGATCCCGAATACCATAAGGAAGATTGAAGACCCTAGTGCCACAACCAAGACTCAGCACAGCCAAATAAATAAATAAATCCCAAAAACCCCAACCTTTACACCAGGATGAGTGCGCTCAAAGTACATGGGCCAGAGGGGGAACATAAAGCCGTAAAGGGGACCAGCTGTAAGATATCAGGGAGCGGTGGGGACTATGGTAAACTGAAGACCTCATTACTCCTTGAAAGCGGGCACCGGCTGCTCACCTCGGCCGCTGTCAACACAAGGAAATGTGTATGAAATGGGGCCAAGTCTTCCAATGTTTCAAGGGAGGTGGGCAAACCACATTTTGTGATGTCTTGACTTTAACAGTAGGTATCTAATTCAAACTTCTAAAAAATACAAACGGGGCAAACAAAACAAGTTCTTGGGCCTCTAGATTGTGACCCCTGGTTTATACCCACAGCTCAGCTCTGAATTATTCCCCTTCTTGTTCTTCGCTTGGGTACGAGGTATTGGTGTGGATGTGGGGAGACAGAAGTTCCCTGTGGTAAAAATGCAAATTGGGAGAACAATTTGCCACATCTAGTAAAAAAAAAAAAAAAAAAGTTGAAATGTGCAAACTCTACAACTATTCCACTCTAAGAACAGTGGTCCCCAACCTTTCTGGCCCCAGGGACAGGTTTTGTGGAAGACAATTTTTCCATGGACTGGGGGCCAGGCGGGATGGTTTCAGGGTGATTCAAGCGTGTTACATTTATCGTGCAGTTCATTTCTATTATTATTATTACATCAGCTCCAACTCAGAGCATCAGGCATAGATCCCAGAGGTTGGGGACCCTTGCCTTGGAGGAGTGGTTTTCCTTTTCTTAAAACTGAAATAAAGTGCACGTAACATGGACTTCATTACTTAAACCATTTTAAAGCATAGAATTCAGGAGCTTTTAGTAAATTTGCAGTGTTGGGGAACTATCATCACTAGCTGGTTCCAGAACATTTTCACCACCCCGAAAGGAAATCTGTACCCAGGAAGCAGTCACTCTCCACTCCCCCACCCCGCCCCCCACTGCCAGCCCCTGGCAACCACTAATCTGCTTTCTGTCTCTCTGGATCTGTCTCTTCTGGACATTTCACATGCACAGAATCAGACATATGTGGCCTTTTGTGTCTGGCCTCTTTCACTGAGCAGCATGTCTTTAGAGTTCTATGTTGGAACATGTGTCCGTACTTTATTTTTCATTATGGTGGAATAAGATTCTATTTTATGGCTAGATCCCGTTCTGTTTTTCCATTCAACTGCTGATGGATATTTGGGTGTTTTCCACTTTATGACTATTGTGAATAGAGCTTCTGTGAACATTCACGTACTTGTTTTTTCGTGGCCATACATCGCATTTCTCTTGGGTAGGATTACTGGGATAGCAATGTTTTTTTTTAAACTTTGCTTTCACTGCAATCTTTATTAGTAAGAAGAACATCTTTACCTCCCTACCAAGCACACATGCACACAAAACAAAACCTTCACCAAGGAATAGTATTCATTACAAGTTATTCTACCCTATATCATTTAAGGAAAATTTGACTTCATGACTTAGGTATGCCTCAGGCTATTTGAAAAGTATTGCTCTGCAGCAATTAGCCCAAGGACGCTTGTGGCCACCTGGTTTTCATTTGCAAATCACTAGAAACAATGGAGAGGTCTTTAATTTGGTTTTTAAAAATACGGTACAGGATATATAGTGAAATATTTTGTGGGAAGAAAAGGCATATTGGATCCATACATGTTAACTTGGAAAGATCTCAAAAACATAAAAACAACCCAAAAAAAAGCACATTGCAGAAAGATATTATGATAGTGTTTATCTGTGTTAATACAAAACACTAGCAAATCTATTTCTTGGATCTATAAATATGTGTACAGAGTTCAGAAATCAATCGGCTGGGAGGCTACAGGCTCCATTCATGCTGGAGTTTGTCTCTGGTGGTCGGAGACTAGAAGCGCACGAACATGCAACGCTTTACTCTTTTGTTAAGAATAAAAGTGGATTCAGAGCAAATAGAAGAAAAGGTTAACAGTGGTTGCTTATGAGCAGTGGGCACACGTGTGTTTCAGGATTGGGTGTCTGTTTTCCCCGGGGCAGGTGGGAAGGATGAAATACTCAAAACAAGCTAACCCAGTCCTTGCATGATAAGTGCCCAAGGGGCCACGGAGGACAAGATGGAGAACAGCTGTTCTGATTTATGTTTACTGAAAACAGAAGTTGTTGAAAAGCCCGAGAGCCAGCCAGTGCGTCCAACCGAGACGCTCTCCCAGACCTGAGCCTCCGCCGCGGGCAGCTCTATCCAGTCAATCATTCTGCCCTCCTCCAGGACCTGAAGTTCTAGAAGACTGCACAGAGCGAGGACTTTCAAATTAGGGACCCAAACAGCCATTTCTGCTAACGTAGTTATTTCTAGCCCCAGGTAGGAGAACTATTATAATTTCAAATAATAGTACAGAGACATTTTTTTACCTTTTGTTTTTTTGGCAGGTGGCTCTGAAAGAAGCTATTTAATGTTTACTTTTTAAAAAAGTAGTGGTACAGTGCACATAAGATAAAAATTGGTCATGTTTGAAGATGTGTAATTCAGACTGGGACTTGAACCCACGTGCCGGGACGTGGGCTTCCCAGGCGGCACTGGTGGTAAAGAAGCCGTCTGACGATACAGGAGATGGGAGAGATGTGGGTTCAATCCCTGGGTCAGGAAGATCCCCTGGAGGAGAAAATGGCAACCTGCTCCCATATTCTTGCCTGGGAAATCCTATGGACGGAGGAGCCTGGCAGACTACAGTCCATGGGGTCACAAAGAGAATTAACCACTGGACTGCCAAGAAATTCCCCATTTAACTTTTAAAAAGCCCATTTATTATGTCCTTCTGTCTGATTGCCCAGCTGCAGATACCAGTACTGAGATGGATGATGATGATGATGACTATTCTTGTATAAAGCATTTTCAGCATACCCAGCTCTAAGCACTGTATAGAACATTAACTCTTTTAATTCTCACAACAAGCCTATGAGGCAGCTACTACTATTAACCCTGTTTTTCCAAGAAAAAAAAAAGAAAAGTGAGATTAACCTGCAGAGGGACTTCCCTGGTGGTCCACTGTTAAGAATCCATCTTCCAATGCAGGAGACCTGGGTTCGATCCCTGGTTGGGAACTAAGATTCCCCCATGCCTTGGAGCAGTAAGCCCTCATGCTGAAACTTCTGAGTCACAACAGGAGAAGCCCACTCCTTGCAACAAAGCAAATAAAAATAACCTGCAGCAAATCCCAAAGCTGGGATTTGAACCCTGGCCGCCTGAACCCCCAGCTGGAGCACTTAACCATTGCACCAGGCTGACTGTGAGATTATATACATAACCAATTTCCCACCCCACCCTTGTCTTTTTTTTCCACCCTGTTTTCCACCCTTTTTTTCCACCTTTGTCTTTTTTTCTTCCCTTTGCAATTAGTCACTAGGGGTTACCTGTGCCAGCCCATGGAGTTGGGGCTTGCTGAAGAGATGTCTGTGCTGAGTCACCAACGGGGAGGGATTTAGAAATAGATCATCTGCGTGACTTCCTTCCACTGGTTTCTGTTTCTCCTTGGATGGGGGTGGGGGGGCAGGAGGAAGTAGTCCACTAAAGAGCTGAGTCACCCTGGGTGGTCCCAACAGACTTAAGATGACAAGGACATGCC
Organism: Kobus ellipsiprymnus; assembly: GCA_006410655.1. NCBI lineage: Eukaryota > Metazoa > Chordata > Mammalia > Artiodactyla > Bovidae > Kobus > Kobus ellipsiprymnus. Next base: position 32,000 of record SJYR01003435.1, read on the forward strand.
TCACCTTGTTGCAGGTCCTCACCTTAGATAACCTGAGATCGGTCATTCAGCTGATTATTATTTATATAATAAATAATTATAAAACATTTTCTAGAAGTATTATTTCTTTATTTGGCTGCACTTCCAGGCTTGTAAGATGGTCTTAGTTCCCTGGAGGAGGGCATGGCAACCCACTTCAGGATCCTTGCCTGGAGAATCCCATGGACAGAGGAGTCTGGGGGGCTACAGTCCATGGGGTCGCAAAGAGTTGGACACGACTGAAGCAAATTAGCACGTACACATGCAGGTCTTAGTTGCTGCACGCGGGATCTTTAGTTGTGGCACGTGAGATCTAGTTCCCTAACCAGGGTTGGATCCCAGGCCCCCTGCATTGGGAGCGCAGAGTCTTAGCCACTGAACCACCATCGAAGTCCGGAAAACATGCCTTTTAAATCTTTACATTCTGATTGATTACACACAGATCAGAGAATAGAGCCGTGAGATCTGCTGCCTCAATAGGGTGCCAAATGCCCACGGATCAGTATTCATTATGTAGCAGAGGATTACTCTTAACTTGACACTTCCCTGACCTGCGTTCTCTGTCTTGTACATCTTTGTTGTTCAGTCACTCAGTTATGTCTGACTCTTTGCGACCCCATGGACTGTAGCACACCAGACTTCCTTAACTATCTCCCAGAGCTTGCTCAGACTCGCGTCCATTGAGTTGGTGATGCCATCTGACCATTTCATTCTCTGTTCTCAATCTTTCCCAGCATCGGGGGCTTTTCCGATGAGTCAGCTCTTCACATCAGGTGGCCAAAGTATTGGAGCTTGTCCATCTTACAAGCCTCTTAGTCACATGCCTTGTTGAGTAATGACTTAATATCATTCACTGAGCGCTGGGTACTGTGTGAGGCTGTGGGTCACCAGGGAAAATAAGAGGTACAGAATCACCTATGTCCTAAGAGATCATGAACCCAGCATCGTGAAAAGACGAGAGTGGTTGAGCTGAGGTGATCTGAGGAGGTCACATCTGAGCTGAGGGCTGAATGAGGAGCAAGGGCCAGCCCTGGATATCAGGGGCAAAGAGTGAGTCTGGAGGCTCCTCAAAAAGTTGACCCTGAAGTTACCATGTGACCCAGCAATCCCACTCCTAGGTATAGACCCCAAAGAATGAAAATGGGTATCCATGCAGAAACTTGTCCATGAATGTTTATAACAGGTCTATTTACAATTGCCAGAAAGTGGAAACAACCCGTGTCCATCCACTAACAAATGAACAAACTGTAGTATATGCAGACAGCGGACTATATTCTTCTACATAAAATGAAATGAAGGGACTTCCCTAGTGGTCCAGTGGCTAAGACTCCATGCTGCCCATGCAAGGGGCCCAAGTTCCATCCCTGCTCAGGGAACTAGATCCCACATGCTGCAACAAAGATCTGGTACAGCCAAATTAAAAAAAATTTAAAGGAATGAAGTTCTGATACAGGCTACAATGTGGATAAACCTTGAAAATTTCCCTAATGACAGAAGCCAGTCACAAAAGTGTGAAAGTATGATTACTTTTATATGACTTACTCAGAATAAGCAAGTCTCTAGGCAGAAAGCAGGTTAAAGGTTAGTGAGCAGAGCAGCGAGGCTTCATTGGGTGAGAAGTGGTTTTTATGGGGTGACGAGAGTTGTAATTCCCAAGACCTAGTGATAATCACATTGTGAATATAACTAAGACTAAGGGATTTGCATGCTTTAAAATGGTTCATTGCATGTTATGTGAATTTTACCTCTTTAAAAGATAAGAAAGAAAGTGGGAAAAATTGACCAGAGGCAAAGGGGTAGCAGGTCTCAAGACTACAAAGCGGGCAGAAGAAGCTTGGATGTTGGCAGAGCAGGAAGTGGGCAGTGGGGTGGAGCATGGAGAAGGTGAAGCCAGAAGAAGGAACAGGATGAGAGGTATGTGACCGACTCTGCAAAGGTGGAGAGCACGGGAGCGTTTTGATCAGGGTGTGACATGACTGATCCTCTGGCTCTGTGGACAGGGCCAGGGGAGGCACCCCTCCCCCCGCCCACTGCTCCCCAAGACAGCCAGGCCTGGGCTCACCCTGCTTGGTAGCCCCAAACAGGGGGTGTAGCAATTGTTTCATCATTGGACCTTCCTGCTGGCCTGTTTAGGATGTCCTGTTGGTCTTCATAACTGAAGGAGCTGTGGGGCTTTGAGAAACACTTTGAGGGGTTTTCCGCTCCGCTGGTCAGCAAGGGCCCAGGGACATATGAGGCCCTTCACCTTTCCTGGCCCTGGATTGGATCGATGCATTGCATGACCAAAGGCAATCAGAGACTCCAGGACTTCAGAAACTGACTCAGGACAGTTACCTGGGCCCTGAGGCCTGGGCACCTGCCACATGTGAGTTCTCTGATCTCTGACCCTCAATTATTTGGCTTTTCTGGACATCAGCCTCAGAAAAGGGAAGGCTGTTTCCAAATGGGAGCCTGGCTGAAAGTCTGGACTGATGTGGACTAGCTCTGGTGAAGGTTAGGCTTTTCTAGTATTGGAAGATGTCTCCTTTGGGTACATCCTTTTTGCCCTTGCTGCCTCCAGGCAGTCTCCCCAGATTTCTCACTACCCTACCTGGTCTCCTCCTCCTCATGCATTTGTTTTTTCAAAAAAACAACCTTTATTTTCATGAGGTGATTTTTTTCGAGTTTTTCCTGCATCCTCATTGCTGGGTAAGGGCTTTCTCTAGTTACAGCATGCACAGGCTGCTCTTCGTTGTGATGAATGGATTCTAGGGAGCGAGGGCTTCAGTAGTTGCAGCACATGGGTTTAGTTGCTCCAAGGCATGTGGAATCTTCCTGGCCAGGGCTTGAACCCGTGTCCCCCACATTGGCAGGAGGATTCTTATCTACCGGGCCACCAGAGGAGTCCCCATCCTCATGCGTTTGATTTGTCAACACGTTCCCAGTGAAATACTCGTTCTTCAAACTTACTCTTCAGTTTCTCAAAGGCAGGACCTGTGCCTCTTCACACCTGGGTCCCCACATAGTACGTGGGTGCTACTTTCTCATAGTAGGTGCTTTAAGGCTAACTGCCAGAGGAATTCGTCCACCTCCCTGTCTACCCGATATTTCCTTTCTGAAGTCCCAAAGCCACCTCAGACTCGTCACAGTGGAAATGCAGCCTCTGGAGACTTTTCTCCCAAACCTTTCCCTCCTACCCCCGCCCCCGCGACCTAAACTCCATCTTCATTAACAATGCCATCTGCCAGTCCCTGAGACCTGGAGTCCAGAGACCTGGCCTTCCTACCTGACTCCTCCCTTTCTCTATCCTGCAGTTCATCTCTGGATAGGCCCTCAGGTCGTCCTGTCCAGTGGGACTGATTCTGTTTCTCCATCTTTTTTTGTGCCTTGGAAACCCCAAGCCACATCTCGCTGCATGGCTGGGATAATAATCTTTGTCTTTGAGCTCCCATCTCACCCCACCCTTATGACCCATTCTCAACACAGGAGCCGGCAAGATCTTCCTTTTTTTGTTTTTACAACTAGACTTTATTTTTCAGTTTTAGATTTACAAAATAATTGGGATAATAGTACAGAAATTGGGCTAGTAATACCTATACCCAGTTTCCCTGATTATTAACATTTAACATGAGGATGGCATGTGACAACAAATGAACTGATCTTGATACATCACTAAAGTCCATCTTTATTCAGATTTCCTTGTTTTTCCCCCTAATATGCTCTTTCTGCTCTGGGACACCCTCCAGTAGACCATGTGACATTTAACTGCCGTGTCTGCTTAGGCTCCTCTTGGCTGTGACAGTTTCACACTTTTCTTGTTTCTCGCAATCTCAACAGAGTGCCCTTTGGGATTTGTCTGCTGTTTTTCTCACGATCAGACTGTGAGCAGGGGCACGTCGGAAGGCAGACCATGTGCCACAGAGACTAAGTGCCATTGTCGTCACCTCAAGTCGGACGTAATATCATTGACGTGCCATCATCTCGCGACTGACTTTGGTCACCTGCCTTGGCATTCATGTTCCTCAGGCCTCTCCACTGCGAAGTTACTCTCTACCCTTTTCCATGCTATTCTCTCTGGCAGGAAGTCTCTATGTGCAGCCTACACCTAAGGAGTCATGAGATTATTAAAACTCTAAATCAGGGACTTCCCTAGTGGTCCAGTGGTTAGGACTCTGAGCTTCCACTCCAGGGGACACAGGTTCAGTCCCTGGTGGGGGAACTAAGATCCCACATGCCATGAGGTGCAGCAAAAAAAAAAAAAAAAAAAAAAACCCTCTAAATCAGACCCTCTCACTCCTCTGGTTCAAACCCTGCAGTGACCTCTCCTGTCCTTGGAATAAAGCTGGCCTTTCTGATCTGGGGTCTCCTAGCCATGCTTCCCTCCCCAAACCTCATCTCTGCCATTCCCTCCCCCAGTTTACCACACCAGCCACAATGGCCTCTGTCTTTCCCTAAAGCATGCCAACTTTGTCCTCACCTGTGAGCCCAGGCAAAGATCTTCCCTCTGCCTGCACCCCTTCCCCTTACTCCTCCTCTCCTGGCCACCCCCTTCTCATTCAGGACTCTCTCAGCTCAAATTCACCCAAATCCTGGGGGAGATCCCAAACGCCTGGGTCGGGCTCACCAGGTCTTCCAACTGTCACGTTTTTGATTTCTTGCTGGCAGCTTGAAACCAACCACAGTGAGAGTATTTACACCACAGAGAGCAGCAGGTGCTACGGTTTAGGGCTTTTTCCCTCCCTGATAGCTGACTATTCAACATTGACCTGGACAGCGTGGGGGGACATGACCGACCCTAACCCGAGGAGGTGAATGGCAGAGTGGTCTGTCTTGATGATGAACAAGCCAGAGAAAGGAACAGCAAGAAAATAATTCCCAAGAAGTCGTTGCTGCAGACGCGCCTGCCCACAGGAGCTTGATCTGAGATGGCTCCAGCTGGGGGTGCCTTAAGAGCCCAGCAGAAGCAGCACAGGTCTCCCTCAGAGGATGGCTCATTCAGTCTAGGCCACAGAGAATCCCCCAAATAATTGTCCAAGGGCAACGAACATTGTGTGGCTGAAGAAAACCTAGCTCACAAGGGAACAGAGCACTATGAGCGAGAGCCGGCAGAAGCAGACTCACAGAAGCCTGGGGGGCTGGATTATCCAGATTCTAAGATGCTCATGCATATTGACCCTGGTTAAAATTCCCTGGAGGCTCAGATGGTAAAGAATCTGCCTGCAAGGTGGGAGACCCAGGTTCGAGCCCTAGGTCAGGAAGATCCCCTGGAGAAGGAACTGGCAGCCCACTCAAGTATTCTTGCCTGAAGAATCGCATGGACCAACGAGCCTGGAGGTTAGAGTCCATGGGTTCACAAACACATGACTGAGTGGCTAGCACACACACAAATCATCAGCAAGCTTGAAAATGTTTACAGGGATCAACAGAAAGCTATGAAAAGCAGCCTAGGAGATTTGTTAAAGAACAAAACAGAACTGGTAGAAATTTAATAAAAAAAAAAAAACCATCATATTACAGAAGACTGGACACAGCAGAAGGATTAGTGAGATATTAGGAGAAATCCATAACTGCAACATGGAGAGAAAAATATAGAAAATACCAGAGAGAGAAAAACGAGAACAGGAGGATTTATTAGTTATACCTTTGTTTGGAGTTTGAGAGAAGCAAAGAGAGGGGTGGGAAACCGTTGTAAGAATGGCTCAGGGCACTTCCCTGGTGGTCCTGTGGTTAAGGGGGCTTCTCAGGTGGCGCTAGTGGCAAAGAGCCCTCCTGCCAGTGCAGGAGACGGAAGAGATGTGAGGTCAGTCCTGGGGTCAGGAAGAGCCCCTTGAAGGAGGGCATGGCAACTCACTCCAGTATTCTTGCCCGGAGAATCCCATAGACAGAAGAGCCTGGAGCGCAACAGTCCACGGGGTCACAAAGAGCTGGACACGACTGAAGTGACTTAGCACATACCCATGGTTAAGACTCCATGGGTCTGGGGTCTGGGGGTTCGATCCCTGATTGGGGAATAGGATCCCTCATGCCTCACAGTATGGCCAAGAAAAAAAAAGAATGGCTGGGAATTATCTAGGACTGATAAAGAGATGTCAACAGAATTGAAGAGGCCAAATATTTGTTGAATGAGTGAACAAGTGAATGAAAGATTCCGTGATAAGTGTGCCCTGCCCCCTCTCTCCCCTCAAATGTGAGCTGCATGCAGGAGGGGAGAGGGAGCCCCCCCTCCTCTCCCAGGCCCCCCACGTTCCTCTCCCAGGCTTGCACACAGCAGGAGCTGGGCCACGTCATTGAAAGCCCGTCAGCCTGCTGCCAGCTCCTGGTGCCAGATGTCCTTCACCCACTGTTCAGCCTTTGTCATCTCGCCTCGCCTCCCTCGTTATCTGTGTGGTTTAAAATAGACGGGCCGGAGGAGGAATGTTACCCAGCTACAGAGCTGTGACCGGCCCAGCCTGCAACCCCCAAGAGTCTCCAGATCTTTCCCCTCGGGGAAGAGGCATAGCTCCACCTGCTCAGCCGTCTTTCTCTCCTCGAACAAAGACATATTTCCAGCCCAGAAAAACCATCCCAGCCCTTCCAGCCGAGAGGGGAAGAGGAAGGAGGGTTAGAAAGGGTTTGTGTAGCTTTTTATTTCCTCTGTCAAGCCCCTGCCAGGCGTTGGAGGAACCTCAGGGCACCCAGACCAGGCTGCCGGGGGTTGACTTGTCAAGAGGCAAGATCTGCCCATGCAAGCTTTTCTATACATGTGCCTTATTTTTTTAATCTATTTTTATTTATTAACTTATCTATTTGGCTGTGCGGGGTCTTTAGTTGTGGCTTGTAGGATCTTAGTTCCCTGACCAGCGATCGAACCCAGGGCCCCCGCATAGGGAGTGCCGAGTCTTAGTCCCTGGATCACCAGGGATGATCACCCTGTGATGCCTTATTTTTACAGTCAAGGAGCTGAGACAGGAATTAGCCCCATTTTCCAGATGGGAAAAGAGAAGTCTAAGAAATAAAATCATTTGCTCCTCCTGGAGATTGGACCTGGTAACCCGGGTGCTCCAGTTACCCAGACCAGGCTTCAGTAGTTGCGGCGCACGGACTCAGTTGCTGAGAGGCACGTGGGATCCTCACGGACCAGGGATCGAACCAATGTCCCTTGGTTTTTTTGTTTTTTTTTTTTTTTGGTGCTAGTTTACAATTGATTGGCAGGGACAGATCAAACCCAGGTGGAAAAGGTTGCAGATGGCTTGCAAAAGAGAATGTAAACAGGTGCAGGTCGATTGAGCGCAAACAGAAGGCCTGGATTGCCAGATGAAGTGCCGATCGTGCTGTGATATGCAGGAAGCTTGAAAAAATTATGCAAAGTGAGACAAATCAGACAGAAAAGCATCAACACTGTGTGATGCTTCTTATATGAAACATGTGAAAGAGGCAAACTCATAGAGATAGAAGAGCGTCCCCAGGGGTGGGGGCGATGGGGAACCGGGGAGCTGTTGTTTAAAGGGGGACAAGTTCCAGTTTGTGCTGATGAAAATTGGAGTTGATGATGGCGAAGGTAGTACAACAATGTGCACGTGCTTAATGCCATGGAACTGCAGATTTAAAAGTGGTTAAAATGGCAAATTTTGTGTATATTTTACTACGAAATGCAAATAGTTTTAAATGGTGGCAGCTGAACTAGTTTTGGATCTATTAATAAAGATGAATCTTAAAACAGAAATATGTTGAATAATATGCCACTTGAGTTTTTAATTTAAAAAATTCACCATCAACAATATACTAAATAAATCTGCTGTGTGAATATATGTACTTATGTTAAAGATAAATGGTCTCGAGAAATACACCCCAAGTTGAGTTAATAGTGGTCTCTCTTGGGAGACAGGATGGGCTACAAAGTTAGGCGGTCAAAGGAGCACTTGGGTTCTGATTCATTTGTGTTTAAAGGGGGGCGGTGAGGCTAGCTGAATAATATTGCTATTTAGTCGATAAGTTGTGTCTGACTCTTTGTGACCCCATGAACCGTAGCCTGCCAGGCTCCTCTGTTCATGGGATTTCCCAGGCAAGAATATTGTAGTGTATTGCCATTTCCTTCTCCAGGGAAACTTCCCGACCCAGGGGTTGGACCTGCAGCTCCTGCATTGGCAGGCGGATTCTTTACCGCTGAGCCACCAGGGAAGCCCCAAAGGAGCTCTTAGGTTCTGACTTATTTCTGTTTAAAGAAGGATGGTGTGGCTGGCTGAATAATACTCCCCCAAGTAAACCCACATCCTGATACTCAGTATCTGTCTCATTGCCTTATGAGGCCAGAAGGGCTTGGCAGGTGTGTTCAGTTAAAGCCCTTGGGATGAGGTGTCTCCTGGTCATCCAGATGAGGTAGATGTGATCACAGGGTCCTTATGAAAGGGAAGCAGGAGGGTCAGAATGAGGGAGGGGACATGACAGTGGAAGCAGAGCCCTGTGTGATACACTCTGAAAATGGAAGGTGGCCCCCAGCCAAGGAATTAGGGCAGCCACTAGAAGTTGCAAGAAGGGCAAGGAAGGGGATCCCCCCCCACCAGCCTGCAGAAGGGATCAGTTCCGCCAGCACGTTCCTCTTAGGACTTCCTGACTTCAGCCTCCTGATATCCAGAACAGTAGAAGAGTGAATTTGTGTTTAAGTTGGTGGTGGTTTGTTAAAGCAGCCAGAGGAAACAAATACAGAGGGATTCACTTATGACTTGTGCAGTTCAAAATTGTACAGGGAGAGAGGCTTGGGAGGAGAAGGCAGATTTGGGGTGCATCAGCCAAGGCAGCCCCTCCTGAAAGAAGAGAGGGAACTGGGTGGGCTTCTGGAAACCCCGAAGCTGGGAACACGAGGTCAGGGGGTGGGAGGTGACTCAAGTGTGGGAGGATGTAAAGTGATGAGCTTCTGCAGAGCAGCTTCGGGAGCTGTAAGGTGTAAGGAATAAGCTCTCATCTTCACACGTTTTCTGCCAAAGATGAGACACACAAAACTTCACAGTGATGAGAATGTTCCAGATTTAGTGCCTGAATTAACACCTTCTGCAGAGAAGAATCTCTCTTTTTTAATGCATGGGATTAAGAGGAAAAAAAAAGAAACTCCAACTATTTTCAGTGCTGATAGAGGAAATGGAAAGGCAGGTGGTGTTTGCTGAATGGAGCTTCAAGTGCTTTTGAAATGATCCACAGGTCAGATCATGTTATTAAACAGTCACGTTGCTTTATCTTCTTTAGTGGCATGATTTCAAAATGATAGATTCCGTGAAGTCAAATATGATCCCCCTCTTTTAAAAAGGAAAAAAAGGTGAGGAGCGGGTGGGAGGGTGGAGATGAACATAGTGACTTGAAAATGCCTTGAAAAAAATTCCAGGAAGGAAACGCAAGAGCATGTTAACAATGGCTTTTTGTTTTGCTTCCACGTCAACTGATTTAAAACTGGATTTTTATACCATTTTATGACTTTAAAAATTAAAAAGGGGGAGCACAATTCCTTAAGTGTAGGCTGTGCTTCGTGACTTTCTTCTCAAGAGGACTGTGGAGAGGAGGCAAATGACTTCACAGGGAGACACCTGATACCCACTGGCTACTCAGGGGTGATCAAGGGCCCCATGGACAGTGACCAATCAGGGCCGGTTGTCTATACCCTTTTTTTTTTTCGGTTGTGCTGGGTCTTCACTGCTGCCCATGGCCTTTCTCTAGTTGCGACGATCGAGAGCTACTCCTTGTTGCAATACATGGGCCTCTCATTGCGGTAGCTTCTCTCGTTGCTGAGCACAGCCTCTAGGGCGTGCAGGCTTCAGTAGTTGTGGCGCATGGACTTGGTTGCTCCATGGCGTGTGGGATCTTCCCAGATCAGGGACTGAACCGATTTCTCTTGCATTGGTAGGTGGATTCTTATCCACTGTACCATCAGAGAAGTCAGTGTTTGTCTGTACTCTTGCTACAACTTGATGGCAATGACCTTCTTCCCCAAAACCTGTAACTCCAGTCCAATCATGAGAAAGGCACTAGACAAATTGCTTTTGAGTGTTTTTTAAAAAATATTTATTTATTTGGCTGCACTAGGTCTTAGTTGTGGCATATGGGATCTTAGTTCCTTGACCAGGGACGGAAGCCGGGCCCCCTGCATTGGAAGCCACTGCACCACTAGGGAAGTCCCAAAAAACACTGGACAAGTTCTTAATAGAGAACAGCCTACAAAATGCCTGTCCTCCTCCAGGTCCTGAAAACCAAAGAAAGTCTGAGAAATTGCCACAACCTCAGGGCCTAAGGCGGAGAAGGCAATGGCGACCCACTCCAGTACTCTTGCTTGGAAAAACCCATGGACGGAGGAGCCTGGTGGGCTGCAGTCCATGGGGTCGCTATGATTCGGACACGACTGAGCAACTTCACTTTCCCTTTTCACTTTCATGCATTGGAGAAGGAAATGGCAACCCACTCCAGTGTTCTTGCTTGGAGAATCCCAGGGACGGGGGAGCCTGGTGGGCTGCCATCTATGGGGTCGCACAGAGTCGGACACGACTGAAGCGACTTAGCAGCAGCAGCAAGGCCTAAGGCGGAGAAGGCAATGGCCACCCACTCCAGTACTCTTGCCTGGAGAATCCCAGGGACGGCGGAGCCTGGTAGGCTGCAGTCCATGGGGTCACAAAGAGTCGGACACAACTGAAGCGACACAGCAGCAGCAGTAGTAGGGCCTAAGGAGACGAAGTGACTAAATCCAGTGTGGTGTCCTCATTAGGATCCCGGGACAGAAAAAGAACATTAGATATAAAAACAAAGGCCCTTGAGATGAAGTACGACGTTAGTTCAAAATAAGGTAATACTATTGATTTATTAATTGTGGCAAATGTACCTTACTGGATGAGGGACAATATGGGAACTTTTTGAACTATCATTTCTTTTTTTTTCCTGTAAATCTGAAATTGTTCTTTAAAATCTATTTAAAAATTAAGAAGTTCCATTTCAACTGAGGAAATTCACCTACCTATACACTCACAGAAGTATGCAAAGATGTGTACATGAGAGAGTTCATTGCATCATAGTGTATGGACAACTAGAAACCTAGAGGCCCACAGCAGGTCCTCTGGAATACTATACAACCATCAAAAAGAATGTGGTGTAACTAAAATTACTAAGCTTCCAACTGCAGGGTATGTCGTAAAATCCTACTTCTGCTAAATGAAATGTTATATATGTATGTGTTTTCCTAGATTTAGAAAAATTCTAGAAAGAAAAACACAAATCTGCTTATTACAGTTACCCCTAGGATAACAGATTAGGATTTCTTTTTAACATTACAGTTTACATCTTAACTACTTGGAGTGTTTTCACAGTACACTAATATTTAAGTTTCTGAATGTTAATTTGTATATTTCTGTTGTGAAGTAGTTCAAATTTACCCAAAAGAGACAGAGAAAAATAAACCCATCACCCAGTTAAGAAATGAAAGATGCAAATTACTTTTATAACTTAAAGAAAACCCAAACCCAAACCCTATAAAGGTTCTTTTGAAAGTACCACCTTGAGAAAGTTTCAGTTTCTCCCTAGAGAGTTTACAAGTACATTGCCTGGAAATCTTGTCTTTCTAGTTTTACCTACATGTAAATCAACTTAAATGTCGTAACCATTGCTCATATGTTAGGTTTTTCAAACCTTGTGAAGACTAGAAGTGAAATTTAGAGCCGAATTAATTTCTTGGTGCATGAACTTCATATTCTTGACATTGTCAAGCTTACTGCAGTATATATATACACAGAACAGACTGTTTATTGCCTCTGTGGCTTAGTTGCAGGGTCAAGGAAAGACAGGCCAAAATATTGAACACTTTCTATAGGCCATTTTGGTGAGGAAAACAAAGTTCTGGAATTTGAAAACATTTAGAGTCCTCTCCAGGGACAATCTGTGAAACTGTTCTTCGGGGGAGCAAAAGTTAAGTAATCTTACAGATGATTTTCCCTGTGGAATGGATTCGTTGAGCAGAAGGGGAAGGCTGAACAGAAGAGCGAATAGCTTTATTGCCTCCTTTAAAAAAAATTAATTTATTTTTGGCTCCACATGGGCTTTCTCCAGTTGCACTGAGCAGGCTCTGCTCTTCATGGGCTGTGCGGGCTCCTCACAGCGGCGGCTTCTCTTGTGCTAAGCACAAGCTCTAGGCCTGCAGACTTCAGTAACGGTGGCACACAGGCTTAGTGGCTCGGCGGCAGGAGGAGTCTTCCTAGACCAGGGATCAAACCTGTGTCCCCTGCATTGGCAGGCAGACTCTTCTCCATTGGGCCATCAGGGAAGTCTGCTTCTTGATTTAATTTGAAATAATGGTGCAGAACAGAATAGTTTCTGGTGAGAGGTACAAAAAGCAAAGCCAATAATTTTTCTTAAAAAAAGACTCTTTAAAATAGTGAGAAGAGTAAAATTTCAGCAACACTAAAGTAGGGAGTTGAAAGGAGATCAGACTGTAAAAACTGGAGTATGAGTCAACACATTTTTAATTCTTGTGGGTTGGCTTAGCGTAGAAGTCTGGGGTTTGAGGAATTTATTATGTCTTCGGTGATTATTTTGGTTTTTGCACTGATGTTAAATAAAGGTTTTTCTGAGGTTGTCAGTAGCTGCTAAAAGGAACCTGCATCAGTTTTCTCTTTCTTTGTTGTTAAAAAACAAAAAACTACAAGCAAGTTGTCCCCTTAACATAGCTTTCATACAAGAAAAATTTTAATATACTGTCCTATCCACCAACAATTTAAAAAGACTTTCTAGTCTTTGTTTATATACAAGCATGACTTGTTCATGGTTATAATCATAATATGTGATTATATTTTGCCTTTGTACCTTGATATTAACTCCTATTGGTTTTTCCATGTTGTTTGATAGTCTGCTTCTTATTTGCATGGCTATTAAATATACCATGTCAGATTTACCACCCAGACTTATCCATTCTCTTAATGTTGATCATTTTAAGTTTCATAATGTACGTGTGTGTGCGTGCCTGCTCAGTCACTCGGTCATGTCTGACTCTTTGTGACCCTATGAACTGTAGCCCACCAGGCTCCCATCTCCATGCAATTTTCCAGGCAAGAATACTAGAGGAGGCTGCCATTTCCTACTCCAGAAGACATCATAATATGGTCCTTTATCCATCCTTATCTCTTATGACCACTCTATAGGTGCAGCATTAGTTATCTCTTACTGCAGAACAAATTACATCAGAAGTTAGCAGCTTAACAGCAAACAGTTATTATCTCTCATAGTTTCTGAGGGTCAGGAGCCCAGGAGCAGAGTAGCTGGGTGGGTCTGGCTCAGGGTCTCTCATGAGGCTACAGTCACCTGAGGTTCAGCTGAGGATGGTTTTGGTAGAGCGTGTACCATCATGTGTACAACTTCTTTTTTTTTAAGATTTGTTTTATTTATTTGTGGCTGTCGTGGGTCTTCGGGGCTGCACGCAGGCTTTCTCTGGTTGCAGTCTGCAGGCTTCTCATTTCGATGGCTTCTCTTGTGGAGCACAGGCTCTAGGCGCGCAGGCTTCAGTAACTGCAGTGTGCAGGCTCAGTAGCTGCAGATCTCGGGCTCTAGAGCGCTGGCTCAGCAGTGTGGTGCATGGGCTCAGTTGCTCTGTAGCAAGTGGGATCCTCCTGGCCCAGGGATTGAATCCGTGTCCCTTGCATTGGCCCAGCCTTAACCACTGGACCACCAGGGAAGCCCCATCATGTGTCCATCCTGAATGTCCTCCTGATATGACAGCTGGCTCACCCCAGAGTTCATCAGGTGAAAGAAGAGTGTGAAATAGAAGCCTAATCTTGGAAGTGATGCCCATCACTGCCTTATTCCCCCGATCACACAGCCCAGCTCCGTTAGCAGACAACAGGGCGCTACTCACAGGTGTGTATATCCGGAGGCTGGCTACCCCAGGTACCTTTCCGATATCTAACAGCCATCTGTCTCCCATTCCTTTCATCATTTTCAAGTTCTCAGTCTCAAAATTAGCCACATCCTTTACATACAGAAACATTCATTTCTCTACTCATCCAGGACCTCTTTACATCTTATTTCCTGGCTTGTAGAGATAAAATTATCTTTTTAGATAATAGTCGGTTTCTGGAACTTTTTAGACACTCCTACATCTGACCTGCACTGGGTGAAAGATGAGGTGATGCAAATCTTTCAGAGATCACTTTTTTGGCACTTTTTTTTTTTTTTTTTAAGAAAAGCAAAGCCAACAAAGAGTCTGGAATGGCTGTTTATATACTTAAAAAAAGAAAAGAAAAAACCCTCCAGAAAATGAGTTTGACATGGATGCAGAGAAATTGGAATCCTTGTGTGTGACTGGTGGGAATGTGAAATGGTGCAGTTGCTATATGCACCAATATATGTTGTTAAACAATACGGTGGTTCCCCCCAAAGATAAAAATACCATATAGTCCAGAAATTCTACTTCTGGGTGTACATCCAAAAGGACTGAAATGAATGACTCGAACAGATCGTTGTATACCAGTGTTCATAGTGGCATCATTCATAACAGAAAAGGGAGAAACAGCCCAAATATCCATTGACAGATACACAAAATGTGGTCGGTACACACAATGGAATATTATTCATCCTTTAAAAGGATTGAAATTCTGACACATGGTACAACAAGGATGAACCCTGAAGACATTATTTTAAGTAAAATAAGGTCACAAAAGGACAAATTTAAGTCCTTGAATTTGTTACAATATGGCCTCTGTTTTATGTTTTGGTGTTTATTTGGCCAAGAGGCATGTGGGATGCTAGCTTCCCCGAGCAGGGATCGAACCTGCACCCCCTACATTGGAAGGAAGAAGTCTTAACCACTGGACCACCAGGGAAGACAAAATGACAAGTATTATGTGATTCTATTTATGTGAGGCCTCTGCTGCTGCTGCTGCTGCCAAATTGCTTCAGTCGTGTTCGACTCTGTGCGACCCCAGAGACGGCAGCCCACCAGGCTCCCCCATCCCTGGGATTCTCCAGGCAAGAACACTGGAGTGCGTTGCCATTTCCTTCTCCAATGCAAGAAAGTGAAAAGTGAAGTGAAGTCGCTCAGTCGTGTCCGACTTGTAGCGACCCCATAGACTGCAGCCCACCAGGCTCCTCTGCCCATGGGATTTCCAGGCAAGAGCACTGGAGTGGGTTGCCATTGCCTTCTTTAGTGAGGCCTCTAGTAGAGTCAAATTCATAGAGACAGAAAATAGAATAATGGTTTCCAGAGGGTGAAAGGGGAAATAGGAATTACTGCTTCGTGGGTACAAAGTTTCACTTATGGGGACGGATGGTGGCGATGGTCACACAGCAATGTGAATGTCCTGGATGCCACTGAACTGTGCACTTAAAATATTCAAAATGGTAACTTTTACATATATTTGATCACAATAAAACAAGCGCTACCGGTACAACGATTTTGGAAAGCAATTTAGCAACATCCCATAATGTTGAAGATGTGAATACCCTATGACCCCAACAACAGAAGAAAGGAGTTTAAAAACTGTCATGTATGTATACAATGGCACACCATACAGCTAAGGAAAAAACGTTCCAAACTATATGAACCAGCAAGGATGTGTGTGTGCTCAGTCAGGTCCGATTCTTTGTGATCCCGTGGATTGTAGCATGCGAGGCTTCTCTGTCTGTGGAACTCTCCAGGGAAGAATGCTGGAGTGGGTTGCCATGCCCTCCTCCAGGGGGGTCTTCCTGAGCCAGGGATTGAACCCACACCCCTTATGGCTCCTGCATTGGCAGGGAGGTTCTTCACCACTAGCGCCACCTGGGAAGCCCCTTATATATGCATATATACATATAATGTGTACGTTTTAAAATTAAGATTATGGATATATACATGTAAGGTAAAATAAATAGGACAGTAGCTATCCTCTAGAGAGGGAGAAAGGATATTAGGGGTTTTAACTGTGCCTGTGATGTTTAGTCCTTAACTTGGTGAGTTACATGAGGGTTTGTTATATTTTCTCTCTCCCTCTTCTTTTTTGTGAGGGGACTGAAATAGTTGATTAAATAAACCCCACAAGGGAGCAAAAAAATAAGAGAAAAATCCCCAAACCAAGAAAACACAAATCTCAAATCAAAATAACCAAGCTTTCTACATCCTCCACCTTCCTAATACACCCAAATAACACCAACCTTAAATATAATTAAAAAAAAAATACTGCTCTCTATTTTTCTATCTTCCTTACACGAGCCAAAGTAGGGACATTGTCCAAAAGGAGTTTTTCCCCCTCCTTCTTAATGACTAGTACTTAGGTCATTGGCTATTTAGATATTAGTAGATGACAGGGACAATGGCAGTGACATCAGGAGAAGCAACACGTCCAGAGGAGCAGGGCTGTTCCTCCTGCCGCCTTAGGGAATCATTCCTCTGCTGCCCATACATAGCTGACAGCATGTGCTATGGATATGGTGTCATCAGGTCCAGATTTTCTTCCAGCTTCTCAAACTGGAAAACATCTATCTGTAATTCTCTTTACTTCCATCAGAGAGAAAGAATTCTAACCTCAAGGCTAGAAGACCGTGACCTCCACCTAGTTGAACCTTATATATTTTTCTTTTTTCATCAGATGGTGGGGAAGTATGCCTTCCAAACCATTTCCTCGTGTTATGTAACAGGAGATCCATTTCTAGGCAGTAACAATGCTCCTATTGAGACAGAGGCCCTGGCACCTACATACATTGCCCTTGATTCGCCAGTGCAAAATCTTAGTTAACCCAGAAATACTACAGGCAGGCGTAAGTTTGTCGAGAAACCCTGACCTAAGTTTAACACAAAGGGGGTGGAAGAGATGTACCAGCTCACCCACACATTTAAATCAACAGGTTTGACACCAATGCCAGGATCTTCTTATGTTTCTTTTCTTCTCTCCACCACTTTTAAGAGCGACGAGAAGTTTTTAGAGCAGCAGAAAACAAGACTTTTCTGTGGTTTGCTCTGTTTGACAAAGGAAGTGGTGTGTGACTCGACTAGGTCAGTGGCAGAAAGCAGGTCTGAGAAGGTTTGTAAGGACCAGGCAGGGCTGAACTGTGAGCCTGGTTTGGACTAAGCACTCTAGGGACCATTGTATTCAGGTATGCCATTCAGGACCAGGTTTGTTCTTGGTGTGCCTTGGATGAGTCCGTTCGTCCCTCTTTGTTCTGGAGTGCTCTGACCTCCAACCTTGTTCTTACCTTCTGTGGGGAATTTGAGAAACTTCTGGACATCATCTGAAGCCTCATGGGTGAGGATTTCCTGGAAGTACAGCTAATATTCTCAATTTGGCAGGTTTATACTTTTCCTAGAGAGAAAAGGGAAAATAATGAAACTAAACTGCATGCCGACTCTGGTTATAAACTTGACTTTCTCCATCCCCTTCTTCTTTATTATGGTCTTTCTTAAAGCCACCTTTTTGGACAAGCTCAAAGGAAGAAAACAATTGAGGGTCCTTTTCGAACTCAATAAAAATCTTTGGTTTACAGATAGTATGAAATGCTTCCTCTAGTTTTACTCATCTCCCACTAATCTGAGCCCTTAGTCACACGGGCTAGGAGGAAAGAGAATGGTCACTGGAGCCTAGTCTAATGTATGGGCAGACAACTCAGACCTTATGCTCTACGGATGGGGGAGCAGAAACATCAGCCTCGTGCACAAAGCTCGTTAGTCAGCCAACAAGTGTTTACTGAATGTCTGGACTGTGCTCAGTGCTGAGTTATGCGCCGAGGTCAGTGTGGTAGGATGCCAGGGTGGCTGATGCCAGTCTGGGAGCCAGGAGATCTGCCAATTACTTGATTTTGAAAAAAGACAATTTCTTCCTCCAAGGGCCTCAGTTTCCTTATGTGTAAAATCAGGAGGCTGTTGTGGTTATCCTCAGATGTTGGTTTCTTCCAGCTAGAACTGTGGAAGATTCCAAAGCAGGATAACAAGTACCCAGAATTCCTGGATCTTGAGATGCTTCTAGGGGTGGGGAGACTACACAATGGCACTGGCAATAATATCTCTGAAAGAGCACAGCTTGGCCCACCTAAATGTCTAGGTGCCTTCCTCTGAGTTGAGGCAAACGGCAATGATGTGGGTCCCTGCTCTGATGCTCCAGTCATACTGGTTTTCTGCCCTTCCTTGAATGTAGCAAGCTAGAACTGACTCGGGGCTTTCATACATGCTGGTCTTGCAGCCTTGGGCTTCCTAAAGGAATGGTGGGTGGTTCTGCCCTTCTCACCCTTCAGATCTCCTCAGATGTCATTGTCTCTTGAGAGGACCACCTTTCATTACTCTCTTTAAAGGTATCCCCATTACTCTCTTTAGTTCACCATTCATTCCCTTCTTTGCACGCTCCCAATCTGTAATCATTTCGTTTATTTTTGGTTTGCCTCCCTGTCTGTTAGCTCCATGTAAGCAGGGGTCTTTTTTATTTTATTCAGAACTATATACCCAATTAGAGCCAGACATCCTGGAATGTGAAGTCAAGTGAGCCTTAGAAAGCATCACTATGAACAAAGCTAGTGGAAGTGATGGAATTCCAGTTGAGCTATTTCAAATCCTGGAGGATGATGCTGTGAAAGTGCTGCACTCAATATGCCAGCAAATTGGGAAAACTCAGCAGTGGCCACAGGACTCGAAAAGGTCAGTTTTCATTCCAATCCCAAAGAAAGGCAATGCCAAAGAATGCTCAAACTACCACACAATTGCACTCATCTCACACGCTAGTAAAGTAATGCTCAAAATTCTCCAAGCCAGGCTTCAGCAGTACATGAACCGTGAACTTCCTGATGTTCAAGCTGGTTTTAGAAAAGGCAGAGGAACCAGAGATCAAATTGCCAACATCCGCTGGATCATGGAAAAAGCAAGAGAGTTCCAGAAAAACATCTATTTCTGCTTTATTGACTATGCCAAAGCTTTTGACTGTGTGGATCACAATAAACTGTGGAAAATTCTGGAAGAGATGGGAATACCAGACCAGCTGACCTGCCTCTTGAGAAACCTATATGCAGGTCAGGAAGCAACAGTTAGAACTGGACATGCCCAACAACAGACTGGTTCCAAAAAGGAAAAGGAGTCCATCAAGGCTGTATAATGTCACCCTGCTTATTTAACTCATATGCAGAGTACATCATGAGAAATGCTGGGCTGGAGGAAGCACAAGCTGGAATCAAGATTGCAGGGAGAAATATCAGTCACCTCAGATATGCAGATGACACCACCCTTATGGCAGAAAGTGAAGAGGAGCTAAAAGGCCTCTTGATGAAAGTGAAAGAGGAGAGTGAAAAAGTTGGCTTAAAGCTCAACATTCAGAAAA
Source organism: Kobus ellipsiprymnus (assembly GCA_006410655.1). Classification (NCBI taxonomy): domain Eukaryota; kingdom Metazoa; phylum Chordata; class Mammalia; order Artiodactyla; family Bovidae; genus Kobus; species Kobus ellipsiprymnus. Next base: position 51,259 of record SJYR01003435.1, read on the forward strand.
CGAAGATCATGGCATCTGGTCCCATCACTTCATGGGAAATAGATGGGGAAACAGTGGAAACAGTGTCAGACTTTATTTTTTTGGGCTCCAAAATCACTGCAGATGGTGACTGCAGCCATGAAATTAAAAGACGCTTACTCCTTGGAAGGAAAGTTATGACCAACCTAGATAGTATATTCAAAAGGAGACATTACTTTGCCAACAAAGGTCTGTCTAGTTAAGGCTATGGTTTTCCCAGTGGTCATGTATGGATGTGAGAGTTGGACTGTGAAGAAGGCTAAGCGCCGAAGAATTGATGCTTTTGAACTGTGGTGTTGAAGAAGACTCTTGACAGTCCCTTGGACTGCAAGGAGATCCAACCAGTCCATTCTAAAGGAGATCAGTCCTGGGTGTTCATTGGAAGGACTGATGCTAAAGCTGAAACTCCAGTACTCTGGCCACCTGATGCGAAGAGTTGACTCATTGGAAAAGACTGATGCTGGGAGGGATTGGGGGCAGGAGGAGAAGGGGACGACAGAGGATGATATGGCTGGATGGCATCACCGACCAGATGGACATGAGTTTGGGTGAACTCCGGTAGTTGGTGATGGACAAGGAGGCCTGGCGTGCTGCAATTCATGGGGTCGCAAAGAGTGGGACACGACTGAGCAACTGAACGGAACTGATATACCCAATTCCTAGTCCACATAGTAGGTCTCAATTTTGTCAAATGAATGACTTGGCAGTTCCACAATTACGAAAAACCAAAGGCATCTAAAGTTGTTTTCCAATAAATCCCCTTCTTTGGGGTTCCCTCCGTCAGGCTGGGCTTAGGCTGCACGAACTTCCGTCCCACTGCCTGCTTTCTTCAGATCTAGGCATTTCTTTTCCTTGAGGAAAAGGCTCTTCTGACATCATGGTGCACCCTCCTGATGTCATGCTGCAGTGACATCGTTACCGCTGACCACTGCGTCCCAAGTCTGTCTCCAGGTCCCTTCCCTTAGAAGCCCCCACCCTTCCCAGGGACAACCCCAGCCCCTAACACTCTTCCTGCCAAGTGCCCAGACTGCGACGTCATGTCCGCCCGCCCGCGAGGCGATGACGTCAGGGCCCACGGCTGGCGTCACGTGCCCCCCCGCTGGGGGCGGGCCTTGAGGGCGGCGCTTCCGGTCCGCGAAGCCTGGCGGCTAGAGCTGCGGCGGCGGCGGCGGCCGAGACGGGACGATGGCGGGCGCTGCGAGCGAAGCTCGGTTCGCCGGGTTGTCGCTGGTGCAGCTCAACGAGCTGTTGGAGGACGAGGGGCAGCTGACAGAGATGGTGCAGAAGATGGAGGAGGTGAGCCGAGCGGCAGCTCAAAGCGGCGGCGGCGGGGCCTCGAGGGGGGCGCACGGGGCCGGGGGCCCGCGGCGGGCTGGAGGTGGCCCGAGGCGAAGACGGTCGCGGTGCTTCATGTTGGGTTGAGGAGGCTGGGACGAGGAAGTGGGGAGGGGGGCTTAAGGTGGGGTTGGGGATGAGGGGACCGAGGCTGGGGCGGAGCTGGGAAAAGCGTCTTGGGTGGGACAGAGCTTGCGGGGGCTGGGAGTCCTGAGGCGGAGTGGAACGCGGATTAGGGAGCCTGGAAGGGGCATTCGGGATCGTGGAGGGCTGTGGCCGAGTTTGGGGAGGCGAGGAGGGAATTGAGGGACCGAGACTGGGTTGGAATGGGTCGAGGGGACCGTAGTCGAGGATTGGGGATGCCTGAGACCGGACTGAGGGGTTGAGGGTTAGATCTGGGCAGGGGTTGGGGTTGAGGGGAGGGTTGACGGGTACAGGGAAATAGTTTCTGGGATCTGAGGATAGGCTTTGAGGGTCTGAGTGGATTAGCTAGATAGGAATCTTAGGAAAGGATCGGGGGTTCCAAGATGGATTCGGGGGCAGTGTCTGTAGCTAAATCTGAGAGGTGGTTCTGAGATGGGCCTTAGGGGTGGGCGGGGGTCTCCAAGGCTGGGAGACACGAGGCAGCGGACTTACCTAGGTTAAGATCTGATTTGGCCATTTATCTGAGGGATCCTTAGGGTCAGAGGGCCTGTTCCGGGTCTGACTTCATTTGGAAGGCGTCTTGCCAGTGTTGTCCCAGGGGGTTCACCTCCGGTCTTGTGGGTTGGCAGAAGGATGCCATGCCCCCCTCCGTAGAAGGGAATGTGGTAATTCTAGTATGGTGGCTCTGCCCCACAATGTCCTTCCTCCCTGGGGCCAAGGAGGATCCCTGAAGTTGTTTTCTAGGAGATAAACTGGAGGTCAGGGGCTGACAGCCCACCCCCACCTCTGATAGTAGACAGGCTGCCCCCTCTCTGCAAGGTGTGCCCACTGCTGTTTCTGGAGATCTCACTCCATCCCTTGTAGCAGGGTTTGTTCTCAGGGGTAGCTGACTTCGCTCCTGGTGTGCTTTCTTCTGTCCTTTTCCCCCAGCCCTTTTGAACGCTTTCCCCGAAAGTCCAGCCCTGTGAGTCTGGGTCTTCTCCAGGCTGCTAGACCCAGGCCCAGCCAGCTCTCCCCAGCCCACCTCCTGCTTTTACTCCTTTGTCTCTGAAGTCTGAGCCTTCCCACGCCTACAGGGCCAAGCTTCTCACCCAGAAGCTTGTGTGGGGGCTTTTGGCTTGCTTTCTGCAAAAGGATTGACTGTTCAGCACTGAGCCAGCCCCCTTAAAAGGGGGCTTGTATGGAGGTTGCACATTCAAAATCACTGGAAAACCCTCAACAGATCATTGTCCGGAGCTACAGAGAGGCCACTGTAGTAAGATGGTATCAGTCTTTCCATTAATCCACCCCTTGTATTCACAGGCTTTGTAACTTGGCACATATAACATTGCTCTGAGATGCAATTCACCCCATTTATGGTCTCCATGTGGCGCTTTCCTTTTAAGAGAAGAATAAGTGACAAAATCCATCTTTCTTGACTGAATGAGAGTTTCATGTCTCCAAAGAAAGAAAATCTTTGCTTAGTTAACTCTGCTTGTCAGTTGCCGGGAGACCTTTTGTTGACTGCCTGCAGGCATCTTTCTAGTTTAATAATAAAATGATAGGTATGTATTTCTAATGTGTAACACTGCCTACAAGTTAATTTTATTATATGTGACTCCCCAGTTTCAGGACAGAGTCCTGTAGTTATATTAGTAGAACATTAATAGAAGTAAAGTGCCTTTTAGTGGAGGGAAGATTGTGGAGTCAAGTCAGTCTGCTGACTCAGGCTGTTAGGACAGCTTTACCTGTTTCCTCTATCTGAGACACACCGTAGGTTACTATTTAAAGGGAAAGGCAGATTAATCTAGCAGTTGTTTGTTTTTTTTTTTAGTACAGATGATCTTCATGCCAGAGTACCTCATACACATACTGAGGACCAGCCTCTCTTGATTAGGCCACGTGATTAAGTTAAATTACTCAGCAGAGGTTTGTTCTTCAGGGTAAAGTGCTTTTATTAAAACAAGGAAATTGAACGTGAAAACCAGACTGCCCTAGCCAGGCAGCTCACCCAGCCATGGTGACCCTTCGAAAGTCCTGTTGCCCTGGGTGTGTGGTACGTTTCTGAGGGAAGGGCTCTGGTAGGTTCACTCAGCTGCTAATGTTGCGTGTTGGTTTATTTGGGGGTGGCTGTGAGACAGAAGGAAATATTCGTGAAATAGCTTTGACCAGATGGTGTGTTTATGATCTGGTGTTAAAGAACGTTTGGGCTCTGGAATTATACATTCTGGGCCAGGCCTGGCCACTGCCCAGCTGTGTGACTGCAGGCAGGTCACCTCACCTCTGTGAGCCGCTGGGGAAGCATATGTGGGAAAAAAAATATACTTCTTAGTTTTATTTTTGGCCATGCTGGGTCTTGGTTTACACATGTGGGTTTTCTCTAGTTGTGGTGAGCGGGGGCTATTCTAGTTGCAGTGATTGGACTTCTCATTGCAGAGAAACTGCCCACATGCTTCTCTCATGGGGCACAGACTTTAGGGCACTTGGGCTTCAATAGTTACGGCACAGGGGCTCAGCTGCCCTGTGGCCTGTGGGATCTTTCTGGACCAGGGATCAAACTTGTATCCCCTGCATTGGTGAGACAGATTCTTAACCACGGGACCACCAGGAAAGTTCGATGAAAATACTTCTTAGAGTTGACTTGGGGATTATATTAGAGAGTGCGTGTTAGGTCCTTGTGAGTGCTTAGTCATGTCCAGTTCTTTGGGACCCCATGAACTGTAGCCCACCCCGTCTCCTCTGTTCCTGGAATTTTCCAGGCAGGAATACTGGAGTCGGTTGCCATTTCCTTTTCCAGGGTTAGGTCCTTAACATGGTACGTATTAATAGTGTTCAATAAAGAGTAATTGCATTAGTAATTTGTAGTTCTCGTTTTGGAACAGTTACTGACAATCATGCATATAAGGTCATCCCAACCAGATAATAGGGTCTTATTTCAAAAATCTAAAGTAGATTTTTATTTGCTATTAGCCTAAAATTTTTTTTTAGCTTTCTGTAGTTAGTGATTGTCTCAGTAGCACTAGAATGGAACAGTAAATAGGACTTTCAGGCATAGGTCTCTTACCCTAAACCAAGGCCTTTTTTTTTTTTTAACTGGCAGAAGGAAGTGTTTTAAATTGTAGAGTAAGGCTTCTTCAAGCCTGAGGGGCTATTTTGTGGCGACTGGAAAGTGTGGCTGGGTTTTGAAGGCATTCACTGTAGGGTTTAAATACAGCTGTGTATTGTACTTCACTTACATTGTTTTAATTGGGGCATCTGAGCTGTAGTCCAGCTGGAAACTAGAGTCAAATCGTGTTGGAGCGTCAGACATTCTCATTTTCCCTGCCCGTTGGTTTCTCTTTTCCTGTTCCTCTTGTCTGCGTGCAGTTCTCTAAAATGTAGTGTGTCCCTACTGATCGGCAGCTCTTTCCTTTTGCTCTGGGCTGATATCTCTTATGCACACATTTTTATTTTTATGTCAAGTTATTTTTACTTGGCGGTGGAATGGGCCTTTGTCTGTGTGTCCACATTAACCCCATTGGACTTGCAGGGCACTCCCTTAAAAGGAACCATCGCTCAGGGGATTAGGCAGCTAAACCGGACCCCTTGGGTCATTCTTCCCAGTGTGCTTTCGGAGGAAATGCTGACGAGTTGGTGTTAGCTGAGGATTCACTAAGAATTCAAACTCGAACTCTGGTCCTGTGGCAGGTGAAACTGCCCACACGCAAAAACTCTGAGGATCTGAGAAACAGTTCTGTGGAAACTCAAGAGCCTGGTCTGGAAGAAGCTGTTTCCCTAAGGCGTGTTCTGGGGTGATTTGTGTGGGGCTGCGAAGCTACTGCATGAATCATAATGGCTCTTTGAAGCATACCGACAGGGACTGCTTCCTCAAACAAGCTCTGAACGCTGGTGGGACTGGTTTTTAGAAGCTGAGATGTGAGACCCTTTTGAGTGTCTGCTACTGGAGTATGTTTCTGTTCCTGTCATCCAGTCATTATTGTGTATATATATATATAAAGGCTTCAACTTTTATATTTAAATCTTCTCTTCCATGGACCTATGACTTTAACTCTTGAGGAAAACATTACTGTGTCCCAGAATATTTTCCTGGAATCCAATACTGGCTGACTCTATCTTTTTCTTTTTCAAAGAAGGCATCTAGATTTCGTGGACAGACTATAGCTGCGACTTTGGTGACTTATTTCATTGTTTTCCATCTCAGTGCTTCCCCGGGAAAGTGAGGACAGTGGCCAGGCCTGCCTTTTAGGGTTCTTGTGAGGCTAAGTGGCATAGCAGGTGAAGTTGGTAGAGGGTGGCTGCCTTTCTTGGAAGAGATTTTCAGAATTGTTTAGGCTGGCTTACGTGAAATCCGATCCCTTATTTTACTTAATTGCTGTCTACTTCCTCTGTATTGATTAAAAGCGCAGTGGGGGTGGTACAGTACAGAACTGGCTTTTGTTACCAGTGATGTGACCTTTGGCAAGAATTCAGTCTTTTTCCAGTTGCAGTTTCCTCGTTGAAAATAAAGGGGATAATAACAGCAAGTGCCTCCATAGGGTTGCAGGTGGGCTAAATCAGAGAAGTTGTTAGGATGCTTATCATGGTCCCTGGAACAGAGTGAACACTGAGTAAACTGTTGTTTCTGGCTGTTACTGCTAAAACTAAAAGGCGTGATGTCCTGGCTGCCATCTCAAGACGATTCCGTGTCAGGTCCATGTCTGTGGAGCGCGCGCTGTGTGAGGCGCTGTGACGGGCAGAAACGTGGACAGCGTATAATCTCTGTGCTGTAACTTAGGGAGACTCGGTGCACAGACATGTACAGCAGGAGAGAATGGGGGCTTCGGTTCGGGGAGATGAGACAGGTGATGGTGTGGCCGCACGGCAGGCCCACACAGTTGACGTGCGAGTGCGCCCTGGAAAATGGTGACAGCAGCCCGTCTCACGTCGTGTGTGCTGCTGTTTCAGTCGGAAAGTCGTGTATGACTCTTTGTGACCCCATGGGCTGTAGCCCACCAGGCTCCTCTGTCCATGGGATTTCCCGGGTAAGAATAGTGGAGTGGGTTGCCATTTCCTTTTCCAGGGGATCGTCCCAACCCAGGCATCAAACTCACATCTCCTGCATTGGCAGGCTGGTTCTTCACCGCTCAGCCACCAGGAAAGGCCCATGTTGTGTATATTTTACCACAGTCGTTTATTTTTTTAGAGGAAGAATAAGAGAAAGGCCACACATGAATTATAAATAACATTGAATGTCAGATGAAGAGGGGCTTTCTGGCTAGATTAGGTTCCTACTACAAGAGATGGACTTTGATAGGCAGGTAAGCTTTAAGAAAATAAATGATGAAATACAGTAATTCCTATAAGGGTGTGGAATGACACAAGGAACATCTGTGTACCTGCCAGCAGCTTAGGAAGAAAACGCAACCCAGCCAGAGCAAACCTCTGTGCTCCATCCTGAGCATGACCGCCACCCCCCCCCCCCCCCCCAAGGG
>SJYR01003435.1:58421-72488 GCA_006410655.1 Kobus ellipsiprymnus
CAGCCAGGGAGCCACTGCCTTGAATTAGGTGTTTATTTCTCTAAATTGTATTTTGACTGAAGTCGGGGCTCAGGAAGGGGGCTGAGCCTGGCACCGAGCAGGAAAGCTCAGGGCAGATTTCATGACTTGTGAGTTACCAGGTCAGGTTTGCTAGTGTGAAGGGAAGTGACAAGAAATAAAGCTGACGAGGCCGAGCGCCCTGGCAGGAGCTGGGTGGCGACTCACTTGGAAGCACTGAGTGTCCGTGACTCTGGAGCGGGCAGCGCGTGATCGGAGGAGCGCTTCAGGAAGGCCGCGCTGGCTGCAGTGTGGGCTGGATGGGCAGGCGGGCGGTGGGGCGGGTGTTCCGGAAGACCCGGCGAGAAGAGGTTAGGATTCGAGCCAGAGTTCTGGTGGGGAGATGCAGACCAGCTGGCCAAACCCCTTCCCACCCTCATGGAGCTGTCCCTACCTCCCCTGTCCACTGAGGGGCCCCATCAGCTTTGTCTTCCAAACGCTCTTCCCGCTCAGTCACAGACACATGGCCCCTTAGCCTCTTTTGTGCCTCCTTGGTGGCACTTGAGACACATTTTGTAAGTCACTTGCTTCCCTGTGTCCCTGCCTGGCACAAGGGCTCCATTCTTTGTGTCCCGGGCACCCTAGCACAGGCCTGGCACATAGGCTGTGCCCAGTTAGTGCTCCTGAGTGAGGGGAGCTAGCTGGGCTTTAAGCGAAAGCGAGTAAAAGGAGGGCCCAGAGCAAGGCCGGAGGAGGTGGGGTGGTCCCTGGGGCCGCGGGAGCCCAGCAGGGGGACAGGCAGGACAGTTATGTGGCCTCGTGCAGTGGGCAGTTGACTGTGCGGTTCTGGAACTCAGTGGGAAGGATGGTTTGCTTGGAGATACAAATTTGAGAGCAAAGTAACCTCTTCCAAGCCTTGTTGAAATCAAGGCGAACATTAAAGTTTAAAAGGCCATTGGGCTTATCGTCGGTGGGTTGGGAGAAGGAAACAGGTGCCATGGAGGCGCAAGGAGAAACAGGTCTGATGGCTCGACTTTACTGTCAGTCAGCCTCCTTTTGCGCGGCCTGTGCTGTGCAGACTGGTCAAGAGGAACCTCAGGACACGTGCAGAATCGAAGTGCTCTTGAGCCCAGTCAGCTCGGTCGTAGATTCAGCTTTTATCACAGCATTTGGCAGGTGGTTGCTCAGGGGGCCATGCCAAGCCGCAGTGCCCGGTGTCTGTAACGAGCTGTGTGTCAGCCTCTGCTCACGGGTGTGATTGCTGAGGCTCAGAACACTCTGGGGCAAGAGTTCTAGCTGGTTTATCTCCTTCCTCAGCTCCAGGGGGTTTTCACATCCCATCATCATTCAGGAAAGCCATCCTACCCAATGGTATGAAGACGGAGGAGAATTCTGAGTTTCTTCATAGAGAAGAGGGAAAGGAGAGCCATGGGTGGAGCGCTCGTCAGTAGGTTACCTCGCAGTGCACCGGGAGAAAGCTTTCAAACTGTGAGCAACACGCTCCATCGTACCAAAGAGTGCATGTGAAAAGCAGATGTTCACATGGTTGTTACATTACAAGCAGTGCCATAGTTAATGTTCCTTTCCAATCAAATTTTCTATTGTCTCCAAGGTTAGCTAATGGCGTCCTGAGGTTATTTTCATACCGTAGCCCAGGGCCAGGGTTGGCAGAGGGATAGAGTAAATGCTAAGTAACGTTTGCCATCAGAAAGTGGTTTTCGTTAATGTGAGCACAGCTGAGGTTGAGGAAGTTTATGCGTTTACTCAACCTTCATGGAGCACCTTGGGGAAGTGAAACTGCTAAACCACAGAAGTTTTTCATCTTTGAGGATCGCGCTGGTGCACATAAGCCGATCCCAATGTGCCCGGGATGCAGTAGGAGTGAGGGCACACACTAGTGGGAGGGAGACCTGGAGAGCCTTTGCAGGGCTGGGGGTGGCCGGCAGGAGTGTTTCCTGGAGGAGATGACTCAGGAGCTGTGATTGTAAGGGTGCGTTAGCCAGGTAAGGAGGGAGAGGGGTTTCCGGGCCCCACAAACAGAGACACAGAGGAAGGAAACAGCGTGTGCACAGGACTGTTGCAGGCCTTGCTGGAGGGACCAGGGCAGGGCATGAGGGGACGGGGTCAGAGAGGCCGGCAGAAACCAGATGGTCCCATGCTTGCGGAGAGGGCTTGGGCTTCACCTTCCAGTCACAGGGAGAGTTTTAAGCCTGGGAGTGGTGCGGTCACACTTGGTGATTCATACAAATGATTCAGGCAGCCAGAGGAGGATGGATTTGAAGGGGTAAGACCAGAAAGCAGGCTGAAAGAAGATGGAAGAAAAAAAATTTTTTCAGTCAGCCAGAATCTCTTAGCGGGGAGTCGTACACTGAAGTCAGTGCCCAGTCTGCTGAGTCTTCCTTTGCACACAACTCAGATAACAACACGCTTGGTCCTCTGGCCCTGTCAGTGGCAGATTTTTTACAGGGTGTAGGAGATAACTAGTGGAGCCGATCGTACGCCATCAAGAAATAAATGAAGCTGCTCCAAAAATGGAAGATCAGCTGTTAAGCATAGTGGTTAAGACAGGATTTGGGTTGCTAGGAGACTTTGGACACGGATGAACCTTCCTAAGTATTGGCTTCCCCATCTTTAAAATGGGAGAATTAAGATATCATCCTTAAGAGACATTTGGAGGATTAAATAAGACAGTGTTTGTAAACTGTGGAACACGGTGCATGACAGTTTAATAAATGCCTGGTAAATAAAGCTTCAGCAGTTGTTAATGAAGTGGTTGGGGCTGTTTGGTTTAGGGTAGGGTTTGCCTAATTCCGTGGCTTTTGATGGTGATTACGTTAAAAGGGTTCCATGGTGGAGACATTTGGGGAATCTGGTTAAATAAGAGGGGTTTTATTTTTGCTTTGCTTTGTCTGGTTTCTCTCTTACAGCTATTAATAGTATGTATTGCAATATTTCCCACACTTAATCAGTCTGGTGGGGCTAGTTCCCCTGGGGCATACTTCGGCAACTGCTTATTTAAGGTCATAAATGCAGCCATCTGCTTCCATGGCCCAGGAGCATGTTTTTATCACAGAGGGCACTATGGCTACTTGATACTGACAATTCTGTCCCATCAAAGGCTGTCCTGTTTTCATCGCTGTTTGAGAAGGCAAGGAAGTATGTATAGTGTGTAAAGTTTCTGATCCCAGTTGATCAAACCTTTAAAAATTGCATTTTTAACATTTATATTATAGAAAAACTAAAAAATACAGAACTATGAAAAAGAAATATGTAGTCACGTGTGATACCACCACTCAGAGATAAACACTGTTAAACATTTTATATGTTTTCTTTGTTTTCTGCCACTGGGATAATTTTGCATGTAGTTTTTGTCTTGTTTTTTATCTGTGAAGTTATGCTCTGAGCACTTTCTTATTTTTTGTCAGAAGATTCTTACATGACATTTTTAGCGACTTATATTTTAATCATGTGGGTATGCTGCAACTTGGATAGCAAGGAGATCCAGCCAGTCCATCCTAAAGTAAATCAGTCCTGAATATTCATTGGAAGGACTGATGCTGAAGCTGAAATTCCGATACTTTGGCCACTTGATGGATGGGAAGAATTGATGCATTTGAAAAGACCCTGATGCTGGGAAAGATTGAGGGCGGGAGGAGAAGGGGACGACAGAGGATGAGATGATTGGATGGCATCACCGACTCAATGGACATGAGTTTGAGTAAACTCCAGGAGTTGGTGATGGACAGGGAGGCCTGGCGTGCTGCAGTCCATGGGGACAAAAAGAGTCGGACATGACTGAGCAACTGAACTGATGCTACAGTTTATGTGACTGGTCCCTTAGGTCCTGGTTTTTTTTTTTTTTTTTATCACAGCATTTGGCAGGTGGTTGCTCAGGGGGCCATGCCAAGCCGCAGTGCCCGGTGTCTGTAACGAGCTGTGTGTCAGCCTCTGCTCACGGGTGTGATTGCTGAGGCTCAGAACACTCTGGGGCAAGAGTTCTAGCTGGTTTATCTCCTTCCTCAGCTCCAGGGGGTTTTCACATCCCATCATCATTCAGGAAAGCCATCCTACCCAATGGTATGAAGACGGAGGAGAATTCTGAGTTTCTTCATAGAGAAGAGGGAAAGGAGAGCCATGGGTGGAGCGCTCGTCAGTAGGTTACCTCGCAGTGCACCGGGAGAAAGCTTTCAAACTGTGAGCAACACGCTCCATCGTACCAAAGAGTGCATGTGAAAAGCAGATGTTCACATGGTTGTTACATTACAAGCAGTGCCATAGTTAATGTTCCTTTCCAATCAAATTTTCTATTGTCTCCAAGGTTAGCTAATGGCGTCCTGAGGTTATTTTCATACCGTAGCCCAGGGCCAGGGTTGGCAGAGGGATAGAGTAAATGCTAAGTAACGTTTGCCATCAGAAAGTGGTTTTCGTTAATGTGAGCACAGCTGAGGTTGAGGAAGTTTATGCGTTTACTCAACCTTCATGGAGCACCTTGGGGAAGTGAAACTGCTAAACCACAGAAGTTTTTCATCTTTGAGGATCGCGCTGGTGCACATAAGCCGATCCCAATGTGCCCGGGATGCAGTAGGAGTGAGGGCACACACTAGTGGGAGGGAGACCTGGAGAGCCTTTGCAGGGCTGGGGGTGGCCGGCAGGAGTGTTTCCTGGAGGAGATGACTCAGGAGCTGTGATTGTAAGGGTGCGTTAGCCAGGTAAGGAGGGAGAGGGGTTTCCGGGCCCCACAAACAGAGACACAGAGGAAGGAAACAGCGTGTGCACAGGACTGTTGCAGGCCTTGCTGGAGGGACCAGGGCAGGGCATGAGGGGACGGGGTCAGAGAGGCCGGCAGAAACCAGATGGTCCCATGCTTGCGGAGAGGGCTTGGGCTTCACCTTCCAGTCACAGGGAGAGTTTTAAGCCTGGGAGTGGTGCGGTCACACTTGGTGATTCATACAAATGATTCAGGCAGCCAGAGGAGGATGGATTTGAAGGGGTAAGACCAGAAAGCAGGCTGAAAGAAGATGGAAGAAAAAAAATTTTTTCAGTCAGCCAGAATCTCTTAGCGGGGAGTCGTACACTGAAGTCAGTGCCCAGTCTGCTGAGTCTTCCTTTGCACACAACTCAGATAACAACACGCTTGGTCCTCTGGCCCTGTCAGTGGCAGATTTTTTACAGGGTGTAGGAGATAACTAGTGGAGCCGATCGTACGCCATCAAGAAATAAATGAAGCTGCTCCAAAAATGGAAGATCAGCTGTTAAGCATAGTGGTTAAGACAGGATTTGGGTTGCTAGGAGACTTTGGACACGGATGAACCTTCCTAAGTATTGGCTTCCCCATCTTTAAAATGGGAGAATTAAGATATCATCCTTAAGAGACATTTGGAGGATTAAATAAGACAGTGTTTGTAAACTGTGGAACACGGTGCATGACAGTTTAATAAATGCCTGGTAAATAAAGCTTCAGCAGTTGTTAATGAAGTGGTTGGGGCTGTTTGGTTTAGGGTAGGGTTTGCCTAATTCCGTGGCTTTTGATGGTGATTACGTTAAAAGGGTTCCATGGTGGAGACATTTGGGGAATCTGGTTAAATAAGAGGGGTTTTATTTTTGCTTTGCTTTGTCTGGTTTCTCTCTTACAGCTATTAATAGTATGTATTGCAATATTTCCCACACTTAATCAGTCTGGTGGGGCTAGTTCCCCTGGGGCATACTTCGGCAACTGCTTATTTAAGGTCATAAATGCAGCCATCTGCTTCCATGGCCCAGGAGCATGTTTTTATCACAGAGGGCACTATGGCTACTTGATACTGACAATTCTGTCCCATCAAAGGCTGTCCTGTTTTCATCGCTGTTTGAGAAGGCAAGGAAGTATGTATAGTGTGTAAAGTTTCTGATCCCAGTTGATCAAACCTTTAAAAATTGCATTTTTAACATTTATATTATAGAAAAACTAAAAAATACAGAACTATGAAAAAGAAATATGTAGTCACGTGTGATACCACCACTCAGAGATAAACACTGTTAAACATTTTATATGTTTTCTTTGTTTTCTGCCACTGGGATAATTTTGCATGTAGTTTTTGTCTTGTTTTTTATCTGTGAAGTTATGCTCTGAGCACTTTCTTATTTTTTGTCAGAAGATTCTTACATGACATTTTTAGCGACTTATATTTTAATCATGTGGGTATGCTGCAACTTGGATAGCAAGGAGATCCAGCCAGTCCATCCTAAAGTAAATCAGTCCTGAATATTCATTGGAAGGACTGATGCTGAAGCTGAAATTCCGATACTTTGGCCACTTGATGGATGGGAAGAATTGATGCATTTGAAAAGACCCTGATGCTGGGAAAGATTGAGGGCGGGAGGAGAAGGGGACGACAGAGGATGAGATGATTGGATGGCATCACCGACTCAATGGACATGAGTTTGAGTAAACTCCAGGAGTTGGTGATGGACAGGGAGGCCTGGCGTGCTGCAGTCCATGGGGACAAAAAGAGTCGGACATGACTGAGCAACTGAACTGATGCTACAGTTTATGTGACTGGTCCCTTAGGTCCTGGTTTTTTTTTTTTTTTTTGCTTTCATAATTTATATTGCAGTTAACATCTTTGAACATAAATCTGTTAAAATATCAACACTTAATGACTTATTTTCAAAAAATTATTAAGTATCTGGTGATTCTTTTAGTTAGAAATTTTATTCCCTGCATCAGTTATAATTGCGGTGTTTTGTGTGTGTGTGTATGAAATTTAAGTAGAATAACTTAGAGTAACTGATTCTCCTTTGACTAATCTCTTTCTCTACCCACAGACTAGGGAAAAAAAAACTCGTTTTTGAATAGCATTTTCTCATACTGAACAGCAGATGAATAATTTCAGTCATGTGAGAGTAAACCTTATCTAATAAACTGAATTTTTGAGTCAGGTGTTGGAAAGTTCATGTCATGATCTATTTTACAAGTAAAAGCAAAATCTTCTAAAGATATAGTCTTAATACACACCCAGGTCTTCCTGGAGAGGCGTTTTCTTACTTGCACCTGTGTAAAGACGATCCCAGAAAATTCTCATACATACTTTTCTTGTAGATTGTGGTTAAGAGGAGACGAAGAGGGGAAAACCCCGAAGCTCTCACTAAACGAGTGAACGCTTTGGTTGGTTGTGCTGGCAAGGAACTACTAATAAAAGCAAAATTTAGAAGTTCTGTCTTCCATAGACTGCTTTCTTTTGGGAAAGGGAGGAGGGATTTGGATTTTACAATTACGGTAGAAGCTATTAGTTGACCTCCCTCCACTTAACTAAAGTGTTCCAGTAATTGGCGCTCGCCAGGCCCTTTATCAGATACAATGATTGCCGCCTCCCCACCCCACCCGCCTCTGTCCTGGTCAGATCCCCCCGGGCATTTCGGCTCCCACACCGAGTAATTACCTGGAGTCAAGCATGTTGGCTCTCAGACCTGTTCACTCTGATTTTATTTGTTATAGTAATTACATGATTTCATTAAATACTATGGCAGCCGATGAACCGTGTGTGAAAACTGTAAGCTGGGACTTCCCTGGCCGACCAAGGGTTGAGACTTTGCCTTCCAATAGAGGGCATGCGGGTTCAATCCCTAGTCAGCGAGCTAAGCTCCTACATGCCTCCATGGCCAAAAAGCAAAAAACATAAAATAGAAACACTGTTGTAACAAATTCAATAAAGGCTTTAAATGGTCCACATCAGAAAAAATTTAAAAAAATGAAAACAACTGTAAGCTGAGGGCTAACAGGTGATTCACTAGAGAAAAAAAAACAAAGTAGTGAATTAGTTATGGACTTGATGAGGGGAAATTGAAGATTCCAGAAGGATTCTGCTCTCATCTTGCTTGTCCAGTGTCTTTAAGTTCCCCACAGAGAGGTTGTGGTCTGGATGAGGAACTTCTGAAACTTGAGCTGGTGGACCTTATCTCTAAGAAAAGACCTTTGCCTTAAATGAAAAACACGGATAAGATCTGTAAAATTCTAAGTGTTTAGTGAGTTACTGCTTTAACCAAACTGCTCAGTTAACCAGCCGCTGAGCTGACTGATTCTGATTGTATGAAATGAGGGCTTCTCTGTTTTCCTGGTTCACCTGCAGTGAGGTCCTGATTCCATAGGAGCAGGGTGGGTGCAGGTGTGACAAGCCCCTTGCTTTTAGGAGGTGAGGGACGGAGACAGGTCACATCATGGTCTGTTTGGGTCCCATCTTGCCTCTGCTCCTCAGCCCTCTGTCTCCACCCTGAGTCCCCAGGATACAAGGCCCGTGACACCAGGAGGGTAGCGGCCGTTATTGGCACAGCTGTCCACTCAAGTCCAAAGAGTGGGGAGATCTTGTTTAGTTTCCTCTAAATATTAGGAAGTAAGTCTTCTGGGGGGAAAAAAAAAGCCCAACAGAACACCCTGGTATGTTGTGCCTGCCAGAAGTAGAGAACAATCAACTTGTGTGTCTCAAGACCACCAACTTCTTCCCTGGAGCTGGTCCGTTTACTTTCAAGCCTAGCTTTTTGCATTTCTGTGTTCAGTTTTGCACTTAGAGTGAATAACACTCAGGTTTTAAGATTCGAGCCAGCTCCATGTGGAAAGGGTTGGTCAAGTCTGCATCCCCCGTCTGCTGCTTTCTAAGGACAGCAAGCTTCTGACAGCAAGAAGGATTTTGGTATCTGCCGTCAGAAATAGCTGTCTTTTTTAGTCTAATACATTCTGTTTGAGTGGTTGTTTTGGTGGAACATTTGATAAGCAGCTGGCAAATGTCCTTTCCCAAGTAGGCTGTAGCCTTGGAGATGGTTTCACACAGCCCACGAGACTGTTGTATTTTAGAACAGTTTCAGAATGTTCCCCAGTTCTTTAACTGTATTTTTTGTTTTTTTTTTTCAGGTTCTTAATTTTGTTAGCATGTTAAACAGTCCAACTCAGCAGCTGTTAAGTTTTTTCATAAAAACTCAAGGAACACTTAGGTGAAATCAAGCCACATTGGGGTGCGTTTGCAAGTCTCCTCTGGGATAGTGTAGGCTTGGGTTACAGGCTCCTCCTGAGAGCTGTCTTTAATTGGAAGACTCTGATAAAGTGAGTGCATCACTGGGAACATCTTTTCACTGAATGGAAGATGAATTTGGGCTTTCTGATAACCGTTAGTATTTAAGCCTAAACTCAAATTGCATGCAACTTTGGTGAAATCTACCCTAAAATTAATTGGTGAACTAGATTAAGTACAGCACAGTTAAAGGGAATGAGGTTAACCTGGCTGAAGGCATGCCGACCTTTATCACCTAATCCCTAAGCCTGCTGTGTTTAAAGTCTTAATGCAACCTGAACGTTCCTAGTAGGAAGTACAAAGGCTGAGATTTCTTCCGTTCTGTATCTTTGTATTAAAAATAATGTTCTACTTAATTTTATTTAGAGAGGAAAAGATCCAAATCAAAATGAATTTCCCACCAGAAGTAACCAGTATGTCTTTGAGAAGGACCAGTCTGGGTTGGGGGCCCCATGCATATAGATGGGTCTGGGACGTCTTGTTTCCGCAGAGCAGGGGAGCTGTCAGGGCCCCGAGGGTGTCAGCCTGAGAGCGAGTTCGAGGTGTTTCCCACTGGCCGTGAACAACTTGAGCACTGGAAAGATTAATGACGACAGCTGGTTAAAAATCTGTTACCTAATAATGGTACCTCCAGAAAAAAAGCCTGCTGGTTGTTTTTAGAGTTTGCTGGAGCACTAACTCAGCCTTCTAAAAGTGTTTTTAAAAGTGAAGGGGTGGTGAAATCACACATTAATCCTGCTTTTCCTGTATCAGTTATTTCAGATACTCAAACAGATGAGGCAGAACGCTCATAGAGGAATGCAGGCCGACCCATACAGAAGGCGAAACTAAAGAATTTTAGTAAGTGTAGTTATGGTATTGTAGTTAGAGTGCCTTACAGATACATACTAACTTTGAGGGTGAAATGATCCTATGCCGAGATTTGCTTTAAAATACATTCTCTAAAGTGAGGAGTACAGGCAGATGGAACGAGACTGGCAAATGTTGCTGATTGTCAAACCCAGGAGAAGGGCACCCAAGGATTCATTATATTTAACCTTTGCTTTGCTTTGTGTTTGAAAATATAAAAAAATAAACAGGAGACATAAACAGGAAGGGAGTTTAGGCGGTTGTTGGCACTTAGAGACGTGGTGGCAGGCGCGATCGACTGGCATCTGTGTGGGAGAGTGGCTGCTGTGGCTTAGTCGATGGCGGGATCATGCAGAAGACTCGGGCTGAATGTCCGCACCCTGAAGGCTGCAGGTCCGGAGCTCCTTCCCGGCACTTGCGACTGCGGTGGTCTCTTCAGCCTCCCTAAGACTGAATTTCCTTTTTCCCAAGTAAAATGGGAACAGATTTGTCTCACGCTCACCGAGAGGGTTAAATGGAGATAATACGTGACCAGAAGGTGGCACAGCGCCAAGTGTGCAGTAAGCGTTGGTTGGACATTAAACAGGTGCTGGCGAGTGAAGCTTTCCCGTCACCACCAATAACTCATCTTACCTAAATCTTTAAATTCACATCTGTTTGACTCCCCCCGCCCCCCACTTTTCCTCCCCGGGCCTTTTATTTGAAGAGCAAATGCAGCCAGGGCTGCAGTGCAGAGTGAATGGTGCCCTCTGGAGTTGGGTGGTGTTCAGAGCCCAGGGCCTGTCTCCAAGGAGGTCTTGACGCAGAGGCTGATGCTCAGGAGGACACTGTATTCTGGTTGTTGTCTCTCCCAAGCTTGGCACATAATGGTGCTTCTTAAGTGTTCTCTGAATGAATGAATGAAATGAGCCAACCACTGTGTTGAAACGTGTTTTGGTGGCTCTCATGATTCATAGTCTAGGTACTGGAGTTTGTGAGTGATTAAAAAAAAAGATATGTGAAATAAGTGGCTTCAGTGGCAACCCACTCCAGTGTTCTTGCCTGGAGAGTCCCAGGGATGGGGAACCTGGTGGGCTGCCGTCTGTGGGGTCGCACAGAGTCGGACACGACGGAAGTGACTTAGCAGCAGCAGCAGGCCATCACAGTCATAACTTTACTCCCACATTTTAATAGGCTTTCTAGGAGGGCTGACTTTCAGCTGAAGAGAAGGGATTGTGTGAAGCTGACTGGTGTCTGATGAGCCTGCGGATGCGTGTTGCATGTCTGATGTCTGCACCGTGGCGGGGCATTTTTCTTCAGAGCATCACCGTCCTCAGCTCAGTGTCCTCCCTTTGCATCTCACTCCCAAACTGTTACACTCCTGGCGCGGATAGTTTCTCCTCGTTGTTTGTAATAACGAGCATTTATCTGTGACGTTAACTGTTTAAAAATGTATTATAAGCATTCAAAGAAGCTAATTTTCAGAGCAGCTTAGCAAGGTTTTAACAACTGACGGGCAGTGGCCCGAGGCCGCAGCAGTCGGGAGTCCTCCAGATCGAGCGGGACCAGCATTTAGTGCTAGGTGGTGGTGACTGGGTGCCGTGCTGCGTCCTGGGCGAGGGGAGTGAGCACGACACAGTTCTCTTCTTCAGGGGCCTGACGGTCTCATCAGAAGGCTGAGTGTGTGCTCAGATGTCATCGCATGCCTCCGGAAAAGCCATTCCACTCTTGTGTGTCGGGCCTTTGGCAAGATGGGGCGCTCAGCTTGGGGGGCGGGGGTGTAGACCCCCCAGGGCCAGTGCGGGACTGGCCACAGGTGTGCGCGTCCCACCTCCAGGCCTGAGGGATGGAGCAGCCTGTGGAGAACAAGGGAAGGAGCAAGAGGGCTGCTTTGGATGGGGGTGGTGGCTGAGGTCACCTACAGCCACCCCAGAGGGAGGGGGCCCAGAGAACCCCCTCCTCCTTTCAGGCTCCTCCCACCCTCAGTTCCCATTGCTGAGTCCAGCTGGAACCAGAAGGCACGTGGTGGCTCTGGTTCAGCCAGGCAGCGCCCCCGGGACCCAGAGCAGGATGGAGAGAGGATCTCAAGGGGAAGTTTCCAGCCCTGGATTCATTCCCTGTGGACGCCATAACACATCACACGAACTTGGTGGCTTAAAACAAGAAAAACTTACACTCTCACGTTCTGGAGGCTGGAAGTCCAAAATCAGGGGAGTCCACGCTCCCTCCCTGCAGCGTCTCTAGGGGCGAGTCCACGCTCAGCCTCTTCCCGCTCCTGTTGCCGGCTCCTTGCTTGTGGCCGCATCACTCATCCCGTCTCTGTCTTCTCTTGGCCTTCTCCCCCACGTCTTCTCCTGTGTGTTGCGTATGAGGACACTTGCCATTGGATTTCCAGCCTCCCACGTGATCCAAGGTGATCTCTTTATCTTCAGATCCTTAATTACATCTGCAAAGACCCTTTCCCTGAAGAAGGGCACATCCCCAGGTTCCAGGGATTAGCACGCAACATTTCTTCTTGGGAACTGCCGTTCAGCCCACCACAAGCCCCGTCACTCCCGGGAGCTGTGACGCGGTGGTGGTGTTGGCGTGACTGTTTTGTTTGTCTTCAGTCAGTTGGCGCTCTGTGAGGGCAGGGTCACTGCCTGCTTGTTCCCCCGTGTCCGTCGCCTACCCTGCCCGGAGCCAGCGAGTAACAGTGCCTCAGATAATGCTTTTTCAGGTGAATGAATAAACAGGAAAATAAGCACAGTGAGCTGCAACACAGGGTAAAACCAGAGGTGTGCTCAGTGAGGCCACGGGGCAGGGCCCAGATGCCACTGCATGCTACGGGGAGAGCCGGTTCAGCTGCATCAGCTGGGCCTCTGGCCGGACAGCGGGCACTCGGCTTAGGGGACTCCAGGGGTGTTTAGTAAAGCGGTTCTTTACAAGGAGGTAGTGGGTGTAGACCCCCCAGGGCTGGTGCAGTTCGCCGTGGGGTCTGACACTTTTAAGTGGATGGATCGAGTGGTGTGTAGGTTATGGCTCATGCCTGGTGATCCGTGAGTGAGAGAGTGGCACTTTGAGGCTGAAAAGAGGCCCAAAGCCGTGGCCAGGGCAGGGGTCTGAGGAGAAGGGGGCGCCAGGCCGGGAGCAGCATGAGCACAATTGTTGGCAGAGAGCGTTTTACCCGCCAGACAAGACGTTTGCTTGTTAAATAAAATGGGATTGTTGACTTTGCATAAATACTAGGCCTTCTGAGCATGGCGGTAAGTAAGAAGGCAGGTGTGTGTTTTAAATGTTTATTTATTTATTTTGCCGTCAGGCCTTCCTGGCCCCACAAGAGAGCTGCGTTGTGGCACGTGGGCTTCTAGCTGTGACACTTGGGCTTCTAGCTGTGACACTTGGGCTCGGTAGCTGCGGCTCACAGGCTTAGTTGTCCCAGGGCATGTGGGATCTTGGTTCCCTGACCAGGGACCGAGCCCTCGTCCCCTGTGTTGGAAGGTGAATTCTTAACCACTGGACCACCAGGCTCATCCCAAACCTGTGTTGTTATCTTAGTTCCCAGCACAGATTCTGAGTCCTTCCTGGCTTTTGAGCATTTAAAGGACTTCTAATACAACTAAGCATTTCCATCTATTTCACTGAAATTTGCTAACATAATTCAGTAACGACATCGACTTTGTTACAATAAGGACTCTATTATAAAGTGGGAGGAAGGACCACTCTGAGTATTTTTCCATAAAAAGGTTTAGCTTGGAAACATCAGCAGGTGTACCCACCGAGTGTTCAGGAAGGAACAGGTGTAGTTGAAGGGGCCGACCTGCCAGCCGGAGTCGGGAGAAGCATCTGGTTTGGAAAACATGGCCTCACCGCACCCGCCGAGCGCTGGCCGCGCAGGATGCCCCGGGCCCTGCGCCTGGGCTGTTAACACTGCTTGTGTCACCCAGAGGATGGTTTAGGTCTGTTTTCTTTCTTAACCAACTTTATTTTTTACCACACTCCTTCAAATAAACAATGACCTGAGCATTTGAGGTGGCGTGTGGGTTCTGTGAGAAGGTCCTGTGGTGATGTGTGGAGCCCCCCAGGAGAGAGGGGAGCGCCACTTGGCCTGGACAGGTGCATGTAGAAGACCTTCGCTGTTTTATTTGCTTTAAACAAAGGCAGTTTCTCTCTCTAGAGCCTCTGCCCCTCTGGTTCTATTAATATCTAACAGTTTTTTTTTTTT
>SJYR01003435.1:73171-85650 GCA_006410655.1 Kobus ellipsiprymnus
ATCTTGATTCCAGCTTGTGTTTCTTCCAGTCCAGCGTTTCTCATGATGTACTCTGCATATAAGTTAAATAAGCAGGGTGACAATATACAGCCTTGACACACTCCTTTTCCTATTTGGAACCAATCTGTTGTTCCATGTCCAGTTCTAATTGTTGCTTCCTGACCTGCATACAGATTTCTCAGGAGGCAGGTCAGGTGGTCTGGTATTCCCATCTCTCTCAGAATTTTCCACAGTTTATTGTGATCCACACAGTCAAAGGCTTTGGCATAGTCAATAAAGCAGAAATAGATGTTTTTCTGGAACTCTTGCTTTTTCCATGATCCAACAGATGTTGGCAATTTGATCTCTGGTCCCTCTGCCTTTTCTAAAACCAGCTTGAACATCAGGGAGTTCACGGTTCACGTATTGCTGAAGCCTGGCTTGGAGAATTTTGAGCATTACTTTACTAGCATAACTTACTGTAAATTTATACATACTTATTGCAATGATTCACACATTGTTTACAAGTAGAAAGAGGAAAGTAAAAAAAAGTCACACCCTTGAGAGGTCGCTGTAGGCTGCAGGTGACCATCCTTTCCGCCAGCCCTGCTCACAGACGAACGGATGGGCAGAAGTCACAGTATAAATCGAACTTGACTGTAAATGCTGCCGTCACACATCTCAGTTTTCTTTGATTTTGAACAGAAAAGGAAAAGGAAACTGAAGTGAAACTGAGCAGACATATAAAAATGTTTCATTACCACAGAGAGATTATTTCCTGAAAAGATTTCTCTGTGGTTAAGAGGATGGAGAAGGCAATGGCACCCCACTCCAGCACTCTTGCCTGGAGAATCCCATGGACAGAGGAGCCTGGTGGGCTGCCGTCCATGGGGTCGCTAAGAGTCTGACACTACTGAGCGACTTCACTTTCACTTTTCACTTTCATGCATTGGAGAAGGCGATGGCAACCCACTCCAGTGTTCTTGCCTGGAGAATCCCAGGGACAGGGGAGCCTGGTGGGCTGCCGTCTGTGGGGTCGCACAGAGTCGGACACGACTGAAGTGACTTAGCAAAGAAAAAGGATCATGAGAAAGCATCAAGAGGTTGGAGAGCCTGTTTTCAGTTTCAGGTCTGTGGCTCTGTGGGGTGGGCCTCTCCCGGCGTCCCCGGGGCAGTAGGACAGGAGGTTGAGAGTTGGATGGCCCCATCACCCAGGGTGGCTGCTGCTTCAGCCTTGCCAAGTGTGGTCTGTCCGGTCCCCCGCGTCCTGTCCCCACCTTTGCGTTACAAATGATAGAACAAGGCTGGCCGCTTCCTCCCAGTTTTCCTCAACTGGGATGATGAAGAGGAACATCAGGGAGGAAGGTCTTTCTCTACCCACGGTTGTGTTGGAAGAGCTTTGTCAGAGGCTGAAGAAAGGGCTTCTTCCCACCTCAGCCACTGTCCTGGCCACCTGTCTCCACAGTACTGCCCACCCCCACCCCAGAGAGCACTGCAGGTGTGCCCTGGGAGGCCACTGGAGACTTTCCTGATGTTCATGTAGAAGCATCTGAACACTCGGGGATGGAGAGAAAGCAGCCAGCTTAACAGTCGTCCCTGTGGGTTGAAGTTTTAGTTTGCTTCCGTGCGTCCTGTGTGTGACTTATAGCCGTGAGTCTGACCTGACTTGGGTCCCAGGAAAATACGCTTTATTCACAGACATATTTTAGGGCGGAGCTGTGAGGCCGGCTGCTTTGCTGGATATCGGGATCACCCGGGGGCTTTGAAGATACTCCAGGACTGGTCTGGGCATGGGGGATTTGTGAACACCCCCATTCCCTCCTAGGTGGCTTAGTGGTAAAGAATCTGCCTGCCAGTGCAGGAGATGCAGGAGACGTGGGTTCGATTCCTCGGTCGGGAAGATGCCCTGGAGAAGGAAATGGCACCTCACTCCAGTGTTCTTGCCGGAGAATCCCCTGGACAGAGGAACCTAGCTGACCTCAGTCCGTGGAGTCGCAGAGAGTCAGATAGGACTGAGCACGCGCACCTCCCCTTCAGGGGACTCGGTTGACACAGACAGTGCCGCTGTAGGGTAGCCCTTGGAGGTGGTGGCGCTTGACGGTTCTCTGAAGACATGGGAAAATTCCTGATCTGATCACCCTTAGATCCAGGGTGAGTGAGACTCTCCACAGAGGGTCCTGGGACCCCACAAAGTCTCTAAGAGCTCTTTTAAGGGAGCCCATCTGTTGCATAAAGGATTTGGGGCATCAAGCACAGCTCTCTTTTTAACTCCGTGTTTTTATTACCCACCTTGTTTGCCAGACCTGGCCTCACGTGCCTGGCTTTTTAGGGGGCGAGAGGGTCTCCGCGTCATTCAGCAGATCGTGCTGAGTGGTGCTGGGTGCTGGGTGCTTGGTCCACCACAGATGACAGGACCTGCCAGCGCTCCAGAGGGGTTGAGCGAGTGGGGACACAGACAGTGCTCGCTGACTGTCACCAGCGGCAGGAAAGAGACACGGTGCCGGGACGGGGGTGGCAGAGAGGACAGCTGGGGGGCCTCTGTGGACAAGGCGCTAAGCTGGGGCTCGCGGGGAGCCTGGCTGGCTCTCGGAACTGGCGGAGTGGGGTGAGGGAGGGCCAGGTCACCCCAGGGCTCAGAGATCAGGGCACAGCGAGTTCTGTTCCATTTTCAGTGACCTGAGGACAGAAGCATGCCTGTTCCTCTCAGAGTTTATTACACACAGAGCTGATTGAGTCAGAATTACAGTTTTCCCCGGGCTGGTGGGTCTGGACTGTGACCTTGAACCCCTCTGCTCCCTTCTTGTCCAGCAGATGAGACCAGTAGGAGCAGAAGATCTCAGCAACAGTTTATTTGTATTTTTTGTTTTAAAAAAAAGATGTATACTTTTTTGCCGTGCTGAGTCTTCCTTGCTGCTCTTGGCCTTCTCTGGTTGCGGCGAGCGGGGCTGCTCTCGAGCTGCTGTGGTCTCTCTTGCTGCTGAGCCCGGGCTCCAGGGCGGGCGTGCTCAGTCACCGCGGCACATGCGCTCTGGGGCCCGGGCTCAGTAGTTGTGGCACACAGGCTTGGTTGCTTCGCAGCATGTGGGATCTTCCCAGACCAGGGATTGAGCCCGTGTCCCCTGCACTGGCCGGCAGGTTCTTACCCTGGACCATTAGGGAAGCCCCTCAGCAGTTTATTTACTTATAACTAAACTTTAAATTTGGACTTCCTTGGTGGCTCAGGGTAAAGCGTCTGCCTACAGTGCAGGAGACCCGGGTTCAGTCCCTGGGTCGGGAAGATCTCCTGGAGAAGGGAATGGCAACCCACTCCAGTATTCTTGCCTGGAAAATCCCATGGACGGAGGAGCCTGGTAGGCTGCAGTCCATGGGGTCCCAAAGAGTCGGACACGACTGAGCCACTTCACTTTCACTTCACTTTCACACTTTAAATTTAGAGGTGATTGTAGATTCACGTGCAGTTGTAAGTGATAACACAGAGATCCTGTGTGCCCTTTCACCCAGGTTCCCCCAGTGACAACAAACCAGGCTTTGGACACCGATAAAGAGCAGGGAACCACGGCCATGAGGGCTTCCTGCTGCCTCTGACAGCCCCGTCCCTCCCCCCAGCCATGAATCAGTCTCCGTTTCTATAGTTCTGTTATTTCAAGAAATGCCGCATCCACCGGATCACGGAGTCTGCGCCCCTGTGAGTCGTGCGTCTCCCCCTGCTGGGCCGCGTCGCCTGGGTCTTCACCTGGGCGTCCACGTGTCTCAGCAGCTTGTCCTTTCCCAGGGCCGCGCCCTGCTCCTGCTGCGGGTGGCGCGCTGTGATGAAGCCCTTCGCCCGCTGAAGGACACCTGGGTGGCGTCAAGGTTTTGATTACGTAGCAGGCCATTCTGGACGTTGATGTGTAGGGTTTTTTTGTGAACATAAACTTTCACCTTTCTGGAATAAATGCCAAAGCACACAACTTGTGGATGGTATGGTAGTTGCCTGCTTTGTTTAAAAGGCGTTTCTGAGCTGTTTTCCAGGTTTATCTTTGTTTTGTTTTTTTTTAAAATGTGTTTTATTGACGTGTAGTCAGCTTACAGTGTCTCAGGTGCACAGCAAGGTGGTTCAGTTACATAAACACACATACAGTATTTTTGAAATTATTTTCCATCAGAGGTTATTACAAGATATTGACCGTAGTTCCCTGTGTTGTACAGTGAACCTTTGTTGCTTGTTGCATATCTGTTTTTTAATCAGAAATGTAGCAGTCTATTCATACTAAGTCAAACAAGTGGAATCAAAATGCCATAATTTGTTTAGTTAGGCAAAAATTCATGTTTTCTAAAATATATATATTATACATATTTATATGTATATATCAGATATGCAGATGACACCACTCTTATGGCAGAAAGTGAAGAGGAACTAAAAAGCCTGTTGATGAAAGTGAAAGAGGAGAGTGAAAAAGTTGGCTTCAAGCTCAACATTCAGAAAACGAAGATCATGGCATCTGGTCCCATCACTTCATGGGAAATAGATGGGGAAACAGTGGAAACAGTGTCAGACTATTTTTTTGGGCTCCAAAATCACTGCAGATGGTGACTGCAGCCATGAAATTAAAAGACGCTTACTCCTTGGAAGGAAAGTTATGACCAACATAGATAGCATATTCAAAAGCAGAGACATTACTTTGCCAACAAAGGTCCGTCTAGTCAAGGCTATGGTTTTCCCAGTGGTCATGTATGGATGTGAGAGTTGGACTGTGAAGAAAGCTGAGCACTGAAGAATTGCTGCTTTTGAACTGTGGTGTTGGAGAAGACTCTTGAGAGTCCCTTGGACTGCAAGGAGATCCAACCAGTCCATCCTAAAGGAGATCAGTCCTGGGTGTTCATTGAAAGGACTGATGCTGAAGCTGAAACTCCAATACTTTGGCCACCTCATGCGAAGAGTTGACTCATTGGAAAAGACTCTGATGCTGGGAGGGATTGGGGGCAGGAGGAGAAGGGGACGACAGAGGATGAGATGGCTGGATGGCATCACGGACTCATTCGACGTGAGTTTGAGTGAACTCTGGGAGTTGGTGATGGAGAGGGAGGCCTGGCGTGCTGCGATTCATGCGTTTGCAAAGAGTGGGACACGACTGAGCAACTGAACTGAACTAATATGTATACAAAAGCTTTTCTACTGCACTTGATAAAGGCTTAAGAAAGAACACCAAAAAAAGAGAGACGGAGAAATTGGAGAACATAAACTGAATGAAATGGGAGCACTGAATATGAAATAGAAAAAGTGAAACAAACTAGATAAAAGTAAAAGATCATCATGTAATCTGGTTGTTTTTAAACATGACTGCTCATTAGAAAGGTATCTGGCGCTCTGGAGGAAAAAAAAAGCAATACCTGAGTATTTTAATTTTCCAGAAAATTTCAAGATTATTCTGATATGCGTCTGGATTTTAAAAAGTGATTACACGTTTTCTGTTGGATCCTAGTTTTGGTGATGTATAGAGTTCTATTATTTTTCTGTTGACCAGTCATGATACAATGGTACTAAGTGAGTAATAGTTACATAATCACAATAGTAAAAGATGTTTATCAGTTTTCACAATCAATAGCCAGACAAACAATAAAAGATAATTACGATTGCAAGCCATAATGGGAACATGATGAACAATATAAAATAATTATATGCAAGTTGTGGTGACAGGCAGTGATGTGGTGCGTAGAAGGGCATACGTGCATGCTTCCATCCACCCAGCAGTCTGTGTCTTTTGGTTGGTGTATTTAATCCATTTACATTTAAGGTAATTATCAATATGTATGATCCTATTACCATTTTCTTAATTGTTTTGGGTTTATTTTCTGTAGGTCTTTGCCTTCTCTTGTGTTTCTTGCCTAGAGAAGTTCCTTTAGCATTTGTCATAAAGCTGGTTTGGTGGTGCTGAATTCTCTTTAAGTTTTGCTTGTCTGGAAAGCTTTTGATTTCTCCATCAAATCTGAATGCAAGTCTTGCTGGGTAGAGTATTCTTGGTTGTAGGTCTTTCCCTTTCATTGCTTTAATATCATGCCATTCCCTTACAGCATGTAGTTTCTGTTGAGAAGTCAGCTTATAGCTTGATGGGAGTTCCCTTGTGTGTTATTTGTCATTTTCCCCTTGTTACTTTAAATATTTTATCTGTCTTTTAATGTTTGTCAGTTTGATTACCATATATCTCGGTGTGTTCCTCCTTGGGTTTATCCTTCCTGGGACTCTACCTCCTGGACTTGGTTGAGGAAGTCCTTTCCCATGTTCAGGAAGTTTTCAGCTGTTACCTCTTCAAGTATTTTCTCAGCTCCTTTCTCTTTCTCTTCTCCTTCCGGGACCCCTATAATGTGAATGTTGGTGCGTTTAATGTCCCAGAGGTTTCTTAGGCTGTCTTCATTTCTTTTCATCCTTTTTTCTATTTTCTCGGCTGTGGCAGTGATCTCCATGATTCTGTCCTCCAGGTCATTTATCCATTCTTCTGCCTCAGTTATGCTGTTGATTCCTTCTGGTGTATTATTCAGCTCTGTTTGTTCTTTAGTTCTTGCAGGTCTTTTAAACATTTCTTGCATCTTCTCATTATTTGCCTCCATTCTTTTCCTGAGATCCTAGATCATCTTCACTATCATTATTCTGAATTCTTTTTCTGGAAGGTTGCCTACTTCCACCTCATTTAGTTGTTTTTCTGAGATTTTATCTTGTCCCTTCATCTCAGACATCACTTTCTGCTTTTTCATCGTGATTAACTTTCTATAATAGGGCTTGTTTTAGCTGCTGTGAGACTGTGCTCTTTCTTGTTTCTTCTGTCTGTCCTTTGATGAATGAGGCTAAGAGGCTTCTGTAAGCTTCTTGATGGGAGGAACTGGTGATGGGAAAAACTGGGTCTTGCTTTGGTGGGCAGGGCCTTTCTCAGTAAAGCTTTAATCCAATTTTCTGCTGATGGGTGTAGCTGCATTCCCTCCCTGCTAGTTGTTTGGCCTGAAGCCACCCAGCCCTGGGGTCTACAGGCTTTATGGTAGGGACTGCAAGGAGATCCAACCAGTCCATTCTGAAGGAGATCAACCCTGGGATATCTTTGGAAGGAATGATGCTAAAGCTGAAACTCCAGTACTTTGGCCACCTCATGCGAAGAGTTGATTCATTGGAAAAGACTTTGATGCTGGGAGGGATTGGGGGCAGGAGGAGAAGGGGAAGACCGAGGATGAGATGGCTGGATGGCATCACGGACTCGATGGACGTGAGTCTAAATGAACTCTGGGAGTTGGTGATGGACAGGGAGGCCTGGCGTGCTGCGATTCATGGGGTGGCAAAGAGTCGGACACGACTGAGCGACTGAACTGAACTGAATGGTGAATTCCAAGAGGGTTTGTGCCAGGGAGCCTTGCAGCGCCCTGCCCCTGCGGCGTGCCCCCGCCAGCAGCCTCCACAGGGGCCTCCAGCTCCAGCAGGTGGTTTTGGCCCAGTCTCCTGTAGGGGTCGCTGCTCCTTTCCTCTGGGTCTTGGTGTAGGCAAAATTTTGTTTATGCCCTTCAAGACTGGAGTCTCTGTTTCCCCCAGTCGTCTGGAAGGTCTTGCCAGCCCCCATTTTCCTTGCTGGCTAAAAATAGCAGCAAGAGAGGAGAGTGCTTCTACTGCACAGATTTATAGTGTTGAGCTTTATTAAGCTATAGGCTTAATTTTCTATTTTAAATTAAATTCTGCTTTAAATTGAGCCTAATCTTGAGGGCCCTGCCCTGTCATCCAAGAGGATCAGTCAGTCAGTTCAGTTGCTCAGTCGTGTCCGACTCTTTGCAACCCCATGAACTGCAGCACACCAGGCTTCCCTGTCCATCACCAACTCCCAGAGCTTGCCCAGACTCTTGTCCATCAAGTCGGTGATGCCATCCAACTATCTCATCCTCAGTTGTCCCCTTCTCTTCCCACCTTCAGTTTTTCCCAGCATCAGGGTCTTTTCCAATGAGTCACTTCTTCTCATCAGGTGGCCAAAGTATTGGAGTTTCAGCATCAGTCCTTCCAATGAATATTCAGGACTGATTTCCTTTAGGATGGACTGGTTGGATCTCCTTGCAGTCTGAGGGGCCCTCAAGAGTCTTCTCCAACACCGCAGTTCAGAAGCATCAATTCTTCGGCAGCTTAGCTTTTTTTATGGCCCAACTCTCACATCCATACGTGGAAAACCCATAGCTTTGACTGTAGGGACCTTTGTTGGTAAAGTAGTGTCTCTGCTTTCTAATATGCTGTCTAGGTTTGTCATAGCTTTTCTTCCAAGGAGCAAGTGTGTTTTAATTTCATGGCTGCAGACCATCTGCAGTGATTTTGGATCCCAAGAAAATAAAGTCTGTCCCTGTTTCCATTTTTTCCCCATCTGTTTGCCATGGAGAGATGCAGGTGGAGAGATGAAGATTAGGTGTCTTCAAAGGAGAGAATCGGGGAAAACACTGGGAGAGATTGAGGGCAGGAGGAGAAGGGGACGACAGAGAATGAGATGGCTGGATGGCATCACCGACTTGATTGACATCAGTTTGAGTAAGCTCTGAGAGTTGGTGATGGACAGGGAAGCCTGGCGTGCTGCAGTCCATGGGGTCACAAAGAGTCAGAACGACTGAGCGACTGAACTGAAGGAGAGGCTCGTCCCCACCCCCACTCCTCAGTGGTCAGGGCCTCCCAAGATCTTTCTTTGTTCTCACACGTGTGTGTGCGTGCGTGTGCACACACGTACGCATTGGGAACTGTACACAAGCGCACCAAACGGTATGGCTGGAGGGGGAGGGTCAGAGCGAGGAGCAGGAGGAAGGAAGTAGCAGCGAAAATAGCCTAGGTGGGGTGGGGTAGGGTGTGGTGTAGACAGTATTACTACAGGGTGGACCACAGGATGGCTGATGTGGGGCTGAAGGAGCACTTCTGAGTGAGGTCAGGGCAAAGGAGTCTTCACATCCAGGGAGCAAGGGGGCTGCGGGCCGCGGGGACCGCCCAGCCAGCGAGGGGAAAGGGAACTGAACTAGACGCACGACGCTGTGGTTTTGCTTTTTCATTCAGGTGTACTTTTGAGTTATGTTTCTTTAGCACTTCCTCGCCTTTTCTCAGACTTCCCACTACCCTTCTCGCTGAGGCCCAGGGGGGCTTCTCCACCCCCACACAGCCTGTCACCCCCTGGATGCCCAGAACCCCTGTTGGCAGATAAACCCCCTGCCCCCGCCTTTGGGCAGGCGGCACTGGTGGACCCGTGGCCAGGAGCTGGGCTTCTGCTCAGATGCAGAGAGCCTGCAGTGGGCATGGGGACACAGTAGAAGAGGGCCCCTGAGCGGGCTCCTTCCCAGGCTTTCGTGTTTGATCTCAGATCCTGGTGACTAAGCCTGAATTGACACCATGCCAACCGGCCCTCCTCTGATAAGAAGTGATTCTTTCATTTCTCTAGAGCAGCAGCAGCTTGTTTAGGAAAAGCCTAGCTCCAAATGTTTAGAGCAGTCACTTCTAAGAGCACAGTGGCAGCAGTAAGGAATTCTGGTCACAGCAAAGCTCCGGGCACGAAAGCCTCACAGGTCCCCAGACAAAGCCCAGCCTGTGGGCCAGAGGGAGAGGAAATGGCCTTGCTCTTTAAGAATAGACAGCAGTGTTCAAGATTGGGTCTGGAGCTGGGGTGGGGGCAGCTGCACAGCCAAACATGAGCTCTTGGTGCCGTGGCCCCAGGGATGGCGCTTGGGGGTTAATACGCTGCTTCTCATCACCCTGTATGATCCTTTCAGACACAGAATGTTCAGCTCAACAAGGAGATGACGCTGGTCAGCAACCGGAGCCTGGCAGAAGGAAACCTCCTCTACCAGCCCCAGTTGGACTCTCGGAAGGCTCGTTTGACCCAGAAATACCAGGAGCTCCAGGTGCTCTTTGAAGCCTATCAGATAAAGAAGACCAAGCTAGGTAAGTCTCTCAGGGCGCTCTCTCAGGAACAAAGAGCTGATGGAAGGGCGCGTTTTCAAGCTGTTGCACTGACCAGGAAAGAAATGTTATTTAGGGAACAATATCAGATTAAGACAGTGATCACTACTGCCAAAAACCATCTGTGTATAGGACTGTGTCACCAGTTTAGAGAGAGACTTGATTGCCTTTTCAACAAGATTGCACCTTTTCCAAACAGTATAGGAAAAAAAAGGCAATATTCTGAATTATGATAATACAACTGATGTTTTATCCTGTGAGGTTGGGCCCTCACAGTTAATGCTGAAAGAGATTGATCACTGGAATATTTTAATGTCACACTTTAATTTGCAGCCATTATGAAGTGACGTAGGAGTTGACTAGCATTGAGGCCTAAGTAGCTTTCAAGGGAACTCTGAGATTCATAGAAGGTTAAAAAGGGACTTCGCTGGTGGTCCAGTGGTTAGGACTTGGTGCTTCCACTGCCACGGCCCCAGGTTCAGTTCCTGACTAGGGAACTGAGACCTCATGCATCACGCAACGCGGCCAAAGAGAAAGAGAAGGCTAAAAAAGTCGCTCTCTCCAGTGACGTTTCAGTACCATCCGATACCGTGACCCCCGTATCTCTGTTAACTGTAAAAAACATATGCTGTAACACGCCTGACCAGACTGAGCAGAGGCGAAAAGACTGGTAACGGTGGTGCTGGCGGGCGTGCGGGCCTCTTGCGTTGCTGGGAGGCGTGAGAGCTGGAGATGCCGCCTGTCAGCACTGGTGCAGTGGAGCCGCACACTCTGATTCCTCAGCCCCGCTGGTGGGCATCTCCCCCACAAACGCGGATGTTCCCGACTACCAAGAGACACACGCAGGAGTGCTCGTTGTAGCTTTATTTGTAAGAGGCAAATTTCGAAGCAATCTAAACACCCATCTCTGGACTGATGAGTAAGTCGTGATACGCAGCTTTCCGTGCCACACGGCGTTGAAAGGCACGAGCTGCCCATTCGTGCCGCCACACGGACGGTCTCAGAGACGTGTTGAGCGAGAGGCCAGCGCGGAGCACCCTGTGCGAGTCCACTTGGGCGAAGCTCAGAACCAGGCAGCGTTCCTGGAGAGCGGATGTCAGCCCCTCTGGGAGCAGGGCTGGAGCCTCTGCAGAGGTCCTGTCTCAGTCTGGGTTGGGGGGCCGGTTTATACACACACACTGAAGATGTGTCTATTTTAGGCGTTTATGTAAATTATCCTTCAGAAATCCTAAGGAAGTAACAGGGTGGTTGCAGGGTAGGTCAGGTGCACAGTGATCGCCCCTGTATCGTGGGGCAGGTGGTGACACGGTGACACAGCTGCCCTAGCTCGGGCACGGACCACCCCTCCCCCCCGCGTCACGTGGCCTCCTTCCTCTCCTGCATGTTCCCGTGCTCCCTTCTGCTTCCTGGAAAGTCCGCTCACTGGGTGTGCCTCCCCTGTCGCCTCTCCAGCTAAAGTGCACTTTCTTTGAGGGCATGGGGTGGGGCGTGTCGCTCCGAGGGGCTGGGGACCAAGGTGATCTCTGAGGGGGTGCTGGTGCCCCCTGACCCCATTGTGCCTCCTGCTTCTTCCAGATAAACAGTCCAGCAGTGCTTCCTTGGAGACCCTCTTAGCGCTCCTGCAGGCAGAAGGGGCCAAGATTGAGGAAGACACCGAGGTACCTGGCAGCCCTGGGGGACACCCTAGGTTGGGGCAGGCGGGCCTGTGGGCTGAGGAGCATGCCGGGAAGGGGTCCAGGGGAGCAGCGGGGCGGCCAGGTCTTCCAGTGAGGGGCGCGTGCTGCGCTGAGACTCAGCACCTGGTCTGTGGGTGCCAGCGGCTGAGTTACCATCTGTCCAGGTCAGCTGGCTGGGCGGAGCCTGTGGGCACGGCCCGCCAAGCACCTGAGGCTCGAGCCTTGCTCAGTGATAAGGAAATGAATCGGGGTCAAAAGTTGAGCCGCTGTGGCACACTGGGGCAGGCAGCACGGTGCCAAACTGGGACATGTGGTCTGATGACCCACTGGGACGGGTGGCGCTCGTGGGCACGAGCAGGTTCTGTCCCGCCGGCCTGCGTGGGGGAGCGTGTCAGGTCGCAGCCAGTGGAGGGAAGGAAATGGAGGTCTCGGGCCCCATCGCTTGAAGGCCGCTCTTGCAGGGCCTGCTGCCCGTCCAGTTTGTGGTTCAGGAGGCAGACAGGACTGGCCCTCCTCCCTTCTTGGCCCCTGTCCTGGGTGGGCCACGGTCTGGAGCAAGGAAGGGATGGGTGTTGGGAGGAGGCTCGCCCCAGCGTATCCCCTTGCCCCAGTCGGTGAGGGGGTCTTCTCCTCTAACGGCTGACCTACCCAGCACATGACCGAGTTTCTCCTGCTCCTTCAGAACATGGCCGAGAAGTTTCTCGATGGAGAACTCCCTCTGGACTCTTTCATCGACGTCTATCAGAGCAAGCGGAAACTGGCCCACATGCGAAGGGTTAAAATCGAGAAGCTCCAAGAGATGGTGCTGAAGGGGCAGAGACTGCCGCAGGCCCCCGCACCTGCCCCGCTGCCGCCCAGGGTGCCCGAGCCGGCCCCCACCGCCCCCCTGCCCTACCCCA
>SJYR01003435.1:89056-101102 GCA_006410655.1 Kobus ellipsiprymnus
GGGGCTGTGGTTTCTGAAGCATCTGGCCAAGGCCTGTGCCCAGGGCGCTGCTGGGGAAGGTGGGTGCGGTGCAGCCCACTGTGCTCTGAGGAACCTCGATGCCCAGTAAGTTCCCCAGTTTAAAAACTCCATGTCACTACTACAGTCAGCTACAGCCAGGAGTCAGGCTCACCACCACGCTCAGACATGCAACATTCAGGTGAAAGTCAACTGCCAGGAATCGGCCTCACCCCTCCCTTTCTGAAAGGGGTACAGCTTCCTGCAGGGCTGGGTGGGGGCCTCTGGCTGGGAACAGAGGCCTCTTAGGGAAAAGCCCCAAGACTCAGCAAACAGGCGCCCCAGAGTCACAGCCCTCCCCTTGGGAAACGAGCCGGACACTTCTTGGCAGAAAAAGCACCAGCAAGGCTTTCTGTAGCCCCCAGTGCTCCACTGCACAGACTCTGGGCCCCTTCCCTCCCGAGCGTCCTGGCCGCAGAGAGATGAAGCACCAGACGCAGCCCCTCACCGGGGCCAAGGGTGACAACAGTCAGTGCATTTTATTGCCAGTAGGACCCTTCAACACAAGGAAATAACTGCACGCAAAGCAAACCGAGCTGCTCCTGGCGCTCCTCTCAGACCTGGGGTCTCCCCCTTTCCCAGGAGGAGGGGGGCGGCAGGGGAGCACACTCATCCAAACGCTCCCCTTCCCGGGGAGCAGGAGGTACTTTTGATCCACAGAGTGGGCAGGTGACTCCTGGCTTCTGGGCCTTTTGTGGCTGAGCTGGGGAGGAAGGTGGTGGGCAAGGGGAGAGGGCTCCCGGGCAGGGCCGGCAGATCCGGGGAGCGAAGAACAGGAAGGAGGAGGGTCACCGCACACTCCGGGAGGATGGCAGCACCTGTGCCCAGTGGGCACGGGGCCCGCCTCTCCCAGGTAAAGGTCACCTCCCTGTGCTCGGCGCGCCCCATCACTGACGCCCTAGGGCGAGGCCCAGGGAGAAAGGGGTGATACCCGATCCTGCTTTGCCTGGGGGCCACACCAGTCCTGTCTCCCTGGAGCCCACACCCCAAGAGGGCTAGAAACAAGTGACTTCTCACCCATCCCCAGCAGCCAGCACAAACTGTGCCGTTCTTCTCTAACCTCAGACCGCAGGTCCAGAGGGCAGGAAGCGGCCCTGCCTTCCGGCGTGCTGAACACAAACTCAACAAAAGGTCTAGCTCAGGATATTCGAAACGCTCTGTGTTTCCCAAGGAGCTGTGGCTCAGGCCGCTGGGGCCTGGCTGCTCTCAGCGGTCCCTGTTGCAGATAAACAGGCTCTCGTCCAGGAGGACAGCCTCGGTCAGTCCTGGGCGTGTGGTCAGCCCTCAGCGAGGGCTGGGGGCCAGGGGCTTGGGCACCTGGGGGGCGGCCGGGCCCCTCAGAGGCGCCTCAGCCACGAGGCCCAGGTCTCCCGGCAGCCTCCCCGCCAGACCCCTTGGAGGGGGCTTAGTTCACGACTTGAGCTGCGTAGCTGGCATCCTTCTTGTCGAGCTGCAAGAGTCAAAGGTGAAGGGCTCAATGGCCACCGCCGGGAGTGCAGGACACACCCTGGGTCAGGGCCCCCCCGCACCTCCTGCGGGATGAGCCCTGGGCCCCTGCCATGCTCCCCGGGGTGCTGGGCAGTGTATCTGCTCCCACCCAGTGATGTCTGACTGTCCCCAAGGGCCAGCGCCCGACGGACCCGGGAGCAGAGGCCAGGACAGCACCCCAGGGCCCCTCCTGTCACCCCCCACCGGCTGGGCACCTGGTGGTCCTGCCTTGGGGCCATGCTGGGCTTCTGGGCCAAGGGCGGCTTCTTGGTCCCGCTGCGGGGGGCGGCGCTGGGCTGGCCGGGCTCCTCCTCGCCTGGTGCCCCCATGGCCCCAGCCAGCAGGTAGTGCTGCCTCCGCAGCTCCCCGAGCCGCACACGCTCCACCTCCAGCGTCTTCTCCAGCTCCAGGGCCCGCACCTGTGGCCCCGCACAGCCGCTCAGCAGGCTGGGCCTTGCCCCAGGGAGAGGGGATGGGGCGGGGGCCGAAGGGGGACGGGAGAGGGGCAGAGGCGGGAGGGCAGCTACCTGGGTCTCCATCTCCTGCTTCTTCAGCTTGATGAGGGAGAGGCCGGAGAAGTCCATGGTGTCTGAGGGCAGAGCGGGGTGGGTCAGCGTCTGCGTGCCTTCCCCACCCCACCCCACCCCACCCGGACCCCAGCGCCCACCTCTGTCCTCAACCTGCTCCTGGCCCGACTTGGTGGAGGCCACCACGTTGGCGGCCATCTCATTGACGGTGCGTGAGCACTCCTGCAGGCGGCTCAGGTGGGGGCTGTGCTTGTCGGCCTTCACCTGGGGGGCGTGGGGGGCGCGGGGATGGCTCAGGGATGGGCCCGCCCCGTGCACCACCGCCCCGCGGTCGGCCTCCCAGGGAGGCCGGGGAGCCTCACCTTGGAGGCCGCCACCAGCTGGGCCGTGCTGGCCGCGATCTCGTGCGAGCAGACGATGAGCTCCTCGTACTTGCCCGTGTGCAGCACCACCTTGTCCGCCGACTCCCTGGGGGCAGAGCGGGCGGGGCCTGGGTCTCTGACCCCCTGGACAGCCAGGCACCCCCACGCCCCCTCCCCAAACCCTGAGCACCCAGACCTGGGGCAACATACACCAGTTGGGTGGCTCCCCAGCCCACCGCTTTGGAGGCAGAGATCAGGCCTTCTGTCCACCTTGAATTCTTGGCATAAAATTCCTGCTGCGTGGCTGCCCCCTAGTGGTGACAGGAGGACAGGGCGGACCAGTCAAGGACGTCACCAGGGGGACACCAGATCCCCAGGGGTGAGCCCTTCTCCCCTCACCCAGCCACAGGGGCGTACCCCTGGGCTGTGGTTCCCAGGCACGCTGCAGGCCCTGGGGGAGGGCCTGCTGCCGCCACTGTGCACACTGCAGGGGTCTCACGCCCAAAAGGAGCCCTGGGGGGAATCTTAAACACGGGATAATTTGGGACAAAGAGGGCTCTGGGGTCAGGCCCCTTGCAGGAATCTGTCCTCGATGGCCGAGCTGTGCAGTCTGCCCACTAAGGAGGGGGCCCCACCTGGCCCAGCCAGGGATGCCCCATCCCACCAGCAGCCCAGCTCACCCTGCCACTCTCCACGATCTCCTTCTGCAGGCTGGTGGATGTTGTCACCAGGAGCCGGATGGCCTGCCAAGATCAAGACACAAGTCATCCTTGGGCAGCCCTGCCAGGTACAGAGCCCGCCCAGCCTGGGTCTCAGCTGGCCACTCACCTTCATCAGATCCGTGCAGGAGTTGAGGATCCTGGGAGGAGCAGAAGGGACGGGGAACGAGGGAAAAGGGTCTGCACTGTGGCCCTGGGAGCCACGGAGCTCGGCCCAGCCTCATGGGCATGCAGTAGGCGGGGCCACAGGGCAGGGTGTGCAGTCAGAGGGGCATAACCCACCTCCCCAGACCGGGAAAACTGAGGAACCCGCCCCGGGGAGACCGGGAGGCACAAGTGCAGCTCACCTCTCGTTCACCTCCAGCTTCACCCCAGAGCTGGCATGGCGGGCCTGGTTCATCATGTCCTACACCCGACAACAAGAGCTTTGAGTGGGCTGGGAGGAGGGCAGCATGTGACAAAGGGGGACACCAGCGCTGGCCAGTCCCCACCACCCCACCAGCCACAGAGCCTCGGCGGGAGAGCCAGGCCTGGCTGCCCCTCACCTCTCACCTGCAGAGGCCGTCTGGCCCTCTGCAGAGGGAGGAACACCCAGGGCTCCGGCCCCAGCCCCGGTCCTCACCTGGATCCTCTGCACCGCATCCTCGATGGCTGCGGATGTAGCCGCCATCTCCTTGTCCACCATAGCCCCGAGCTCCTCCTGACGCACGTCCAGGCTCTTGGGCTTCAGCTCCTGAGGGATGAGGCATCCGGGAGTCAGGCAGGGTGGATGGATTCCACCCCAGCTGCCCCACAGAGCCTGGGGGCCAGCCTGGGGCAGTGCTCTTTCCCCGACCTGTGCCCCGCAGTGGCAGGCCCTGCACGTGAGCCCTTGGCTCAGCCCAAGCTGGAAGGAGATGCAGAGAAACTGGGGACCCCGGCCCCACCACCCTCCTCTGACCCTGGCCCACACTCCGCTGCCCGCCTCACCTGGCCCAGTTGGAGAATGCCCTGCAGGGAGGTCCGCACCAGGCCAGGCCGGGCCTGCAGCAGGGCCTGCTGTTCCTGCAGCTGCCCCACGAGCTCCAGCGCCCGGGCCCCACACTCCCTGCAGGTGTCGATCAGGCCTGGGGCGGGGGAGAGGGCTGTAAGGGGGGAGCTCTGGACGACCCCAGTCTGGCCTGACGCCAGGACCTCTCTGCAGCCGCCCCCTTCCCAGGTCCACAAGGACCACATGTGACGCGCGCCGGGCCCACTTACGGTCAGCAGGGTCGGTGGGGGCCAGGTGGGAGGTGGCGCTGCCATGGACGATGGTGTCCGCCGTCAGGTGCGAGAACCGGGTCAGGGCCACCACAAGGCCGGAGGCATCTGCTCGGGGAGGACGACATACCCTAACGCTGCTGCCTCAGAGCCAGGCCTGGTGCTGCCTCCCCTGCCCAAGAGCCCCAAGGGCCCCAGCAGCCCAGCTCCCAGAGTGCGGTGGGGAGCGGGGCAGGCCCAGGTCATGCCAGCTACAAAGCAGCAGAGCAGGAACCAAACCAGGGTCTGTGGGACCCCAGGCCCGCAGGGTGGGTGGGCTCCGGGGTGCGGCTCCCTGAAGAGACGGCCCGCAGGCGGCAATGGCCCGTGGGCACCACAGCCTGTGGCCTCTGCCCCGCCCTGTCCCGTGCCCGTGCCCGTGGCACTCACCTGCCCTGGAGGTCAGGTACTGGGCGTGCCCCTTCTCCAGGGCGCTCACCGCGTCCAGGGCGGCCTGGGCCCTGCTCACTAGGTAGTCTGCCAGACAAGGAGGCCGGGTCAGGGGTGGGGCCTGGGCTGAGGCCCCAGCACCCAGCCCACCTCTCTCAGGGTGTAGGGCAGGAGGGACAGTGGGCAGGCGGGCGGCCCTACCTGGGGAGCTGGTGCAGCGCAGGTGCAGGGGGTCGTCCAGCTTGCCCACCGCGTCCTGCAGGATGCGTTCGGCCTCCACGGCAGTAGCCCGGAGCATGGCGAACTGCTCGTCCAGCAGCCTCTGCTGCAGCCCCTGCTCCAGAGACTCCTGGAGGGCGGGGGAGACAGAGGGGTGGCTGAGACCCCGGCCAGGTCAGCTAGTCAGGTGCCCCCTAAGACCCTTGCTGGGGAGGGGGCTCTGGAGAGAGGCCCTGCTCCGCCCTCAGTGCCTGGGTGACTCCTGCCAGAGCAGGGCAGCCAGCTCAGTGCTGAGAAGGGCTCCTGTCCCCACGCGGCCGTCACACAGGGAGGGCGAGCCCCACTGCCGTCTCCTACCTTGTCCGCCAGCCGCCCCTGCAGCTCGTCCCTCTCGCGGGCGCTGTGCTGCCGCTCCTGGCTCAGCGCCTCCTCCTTCTCCCGAGCCAGACTCTGGGCCGCCAGCAGGTCGGCCTCGCGCTGCCGCACGACCCTGCTCAGCTCGTCCCTGTCCACACTCAGTGCATCCAGCCTGGAGCTCAGCTCCGACCCGCTCTGTGAACACCCGGCGTGAGTGGGCTTCCAGATGCCTGCCCGCCCCATCCCCACCTGAATTCACAGTTGCTAAGGGCCCACGAGACTGGTGGGGAGGGACTAGGAGCCAAGTGAGGACCAGATCCCACTTTCCGAGTGTCCCCTGGTGCTGGTCCCAGCTGCACCCCAAACCAAGGGCCCCTCTGAACCAACCCCGTGCTCCCAGCTGGGGAGGCCCCACACCTGCTCCGTGCGGCTCAGGGCCTCCTGCACGCGCACCAGCTCTCCCGCCTTGGCCTCCAGCTCCCTCTTGAGCTTCTCCAGCTGGTCACTCTGCTCTTCCAGCTGGACGCGGTGGGACAGGATGTTACAGGGGCCAGTGGAGATAGGGGCTGCTCTGGGCATGGTGGGGGCGGGGGCTCCGAGAGGTACCTTCATCTCTGACTCCCGCTTCACTTGCTCCACCTGGAAGGCCAGCTGCTCCTTCACCCGCGCCACCTCCTCCTGGCTCTGCTGCGTCACGGTCAGCTGCTTGGCCGTGTCCGCGTTCTGCACGGACAGACTGGACGGGTTCGGTTCAGGCTCCGCCATGCTCGGGGCCCCCCTCCCGCCCCTCCGTGTATGGGCCTACCTTCCTGAGCAGCTCGGCGTGCGTGTTGATGAGCTCGCTGTGCTTTTCCTTCAGCTTGTTGTAGCGTGCCTCCGTAGCGCTAGCCCTCTCTGTGGGGGCAGAAGAGGCCGTGGCCATGACCCCCCCCCAAATCGGGAACAGCTCCCCCCATCTGCCCCACCCCCGGCCCTGCCCACATACTCTCGGCCTCCTCGCGCAGCCCCTGGTTCCGCTCGCCCTCCACTTGGGCGGCGCGCAGCTGGGCCAGCTCATGGCGGAGCTGCTCGTTGTCCACCAGGGCCTTCTGCTTCTGCTTCCGCTGCTCCTCCAGCTCGGCCTCCAGCGCGTTCACCTGGCCCTTCAGCTGCGCGATGAACCGCTGGGCCTGGGCGGCGGGAGGGGCGCGGGTGTGGGTGTGGGGCCCGCAGGCCGGCCAGCCCTGGGCCCAGCCCCACTGCCCGCGGCCCTCACCTCTAGCTTGATCTTGTCCAACTCGCTGCGGAGCATCTCCACCTCCCGCTTCAAGGCCTCGATCTGGAGGTCCCTGGGGACAGAGGTCAGCGGGCCCTGACGCTCAAGCTCAGTCACCCAGGGCCCTCGGGGGACTGGGGCACAGCCACCGGTCTTATCTTCAGTGGATTTGGGCATCTCCTGCTTGTGTCCCCCAGCCGTGGTCTTTCAGGATCACAGCTCCCTGAAGGCTGTTGTTCCCCATCCCCACCGCCCTGCACTGCAGTGGGCTCCCCAGGCCCTCACCTGTCATCCTTCACGGAGCCATTGGGGGGTCCAAAGGTCTGCTCGAAGAGGTCTGCCACCACCTGCCACGGGCAACAATGCTTGCTCAGTGAGTTCCGTCCTGCTCCCCCAGGAGACCGAGGGAGGAGAAAGGGTGGGGGGCGCCGCTCACCGCTGGCTCCCCCGCCGGGGGCCCCGTGCTGATCTCAATGAGGTTCTCAGGTTCTTCGTCCTCGGGGGTCTCCTCGGGGATCACCACCACCGGCTTGATGTGCTCAGCCAGCGCCGAGGCCCGCAGGAAGTTGGGGGGTCCCTGCAGAGGCAGTGGGTGAAAGCTGCTGGGCGCTCCCCGCCCCAACAACCAGGAAGCCCCTCCCTCTGCCGACCCCCCAGCCACACGCCCCCCGCCCCAACCCCAGCGCAGGGACAGGGAGGGCTGCAGCCCCGGCGGCGGCCACTGGAGGGCGCAGGTACCTCGGGCAGCCGTGGGATCTGGATGAGCCGCTTGAAGTAGAGCATATCCGAGGCTCTGCGGAAGAAGTTCCTGAGGCTGCGGGAGGGAGGGAGGCGGAAGGTCAGGAGCCAGGACCCGGTCCGCAGCCCCAGCACGCTGCGGCCAGAGCCGAGGATCCCGTTCTTGCCATCCTCAACCCTGTCCGGGCCAGTACCTGTGAAACTGCTCGTGGAACCGGTCCCTGTGACCTTGCAGGGTGTCCGCTGGGAGACCTGGGGGCAGCAAGGTTGAAGGGGGCTTCCTCTCTGCTCACCGCTCTGAGACTTCAAACGGTTCCCTCCCAGCCCCATCCTTGCTCCTCCCGCTTCTAGAAACCACGGAGACTAGAGACAAGACCTCCTGCCACCTGGTTGGCTCCCACCCACCATCAGGAGGCCCCAGGGACCCTTGTGAGGGTCAGGCTTTCAACTGAGTGAGCGAAGGATGGGCGGAGCCTCAACCACAGCCCACTGCCCGCCAGGCTCTGCTGGTGCCTCAGGACTGGAGCCTGCCCACGGCTGAGGGTGCAACAGCGCACAGACCCTTCTGAACACTAAGGAGCCACCACGGGACCCCCTGGTCACTGCGGCCTCCAAGGCCAGGTGGTCAAGAGAACTGCAAACATGTAAATCTCTGCAGCTCTCCCTGCTAAATTTTTGTTTTGGAAAATACTGATTTTTTTTTTCCCATAACAAATATGTTACTTCTATTAATGGGTAATGGGCTTATTACTCATTATATAAATAATAAATAATATATTTATAAATAATAAATGAATATCTTAAAGATTGCTCAATTCCCATCCCTAACACAGGCTGTCCGCACAGCCCTCTGGGGCTTCGGCTGACCTCAGGGCTGAGGCAGGCAGGGTTGGGGGCACGGGGACTCACAGGAGTGCAGCTTGAACATGAGCTTGACCGTGTAGTGGTAGAGGTGGCTGCAGTCCTGGATGACCTGGATGAGGGGGGCCAGGCGGCACTGGCCTGAGGACATCTGGGACACGGCGATGGCCGTGTTGAGCTGCCGGAAAACTGCAGAAAAGAGGGGCGGGAAGAGCCTGAATGAGGGACCAGGAGACTCCAGTGTGGAGCCTACTCCCATCACAGGAGTAGGGATGACCACGGTGAGGACAGCTGGCCGTCACCCGAAGACAGGGCAATGGGCTGGGTTACTGGCCTCACCAGTCCTGCTGAGCAGTGGGGCTCGACCCCAGGCTCTCGGGAACTGGTGCGCTCCTCGAGGCAATGATGGACCCCAGGCGCTGAAGCTGTTGCAGACTGAGGACCAACCCTCCCACCAATGAGGGTGACAGCAAGGCGGGGGCACACGAACCCCAGCTCAGCTCGGCCAGCAACTCTCATCTCCCGAGAGCCTCCAGGCAGCAGGCCCAAGGATCCGGGCGACTTTGACAGTCCTGTATCCACAGGCTCCCCCCTCACTCTGAATCTGAGACACCTAAGGTTGCGCAGACGTGGAACAGCCTGGGCTTGGCCAGTCTCATAGCAGCAGATTCAGGATGTGGTTCTGCAAACTCTAAGGGACCCCAAAACCTCACTTGCACCAGGGGTCAGTCTTCCCTGCCCCTGAGAATCATCCTTTCATCCGATGGACCAAGCAGGAGGGAAAGAGACAGACATACTGCTGCCCCAGGCCGGGCCCTCTCTGGGTCAGGGAGAGACGTGAGTAGGTGGCACCCAGGGCCGCCCACGGGGGACACTGTTCCAGACGGGTGGCCCCTAACCCGGGCCTACTTTAACCCTTGCCTGGGGTGGGGCCAACCTGCAAACCTCCAGGGTGATACGAGGACGCCCAGGAGGGAAGGGCCGAGGAGGAAGGCACAACACCTGCTTAAACCTCAATTCTTAGTTACATGTCACGGCCAGTATGTTTTCCTTGTAAAAAAAAATCTAAATACATGTAAAATACCATTTGGGGTTTTAAAACACAATGCAGTCACTTCTCATCTGGGGGGCGTTCAGGACGTTTCCATTT
This sequence comes from Kobus ellipsiprymnus, assembly GCA_006410655.1. Classification (NCBI taxonomy): domain Eukaryota; kingdom Metazoa; phylum Chordata; class Mammalia; order Artiodactyla; family Bovidae; genus Kobus; species Kobus ellipsiprymnus. The sequence continues at coordinate 98,458 of SJYR01003435.1, forward strand.
GGGGCTGTTAGAAAGCTCAGGGTGGGGAACACCCACTCCCCCCTCATGCTGTTTCTCCAGGAGATGCTGGCACGTGGGGTGGGGGTGCCCTGGGGAGAGGCACACCTCTGGACAGCTGCCCCCCACCCCAGACCACCTGGCTTCAGGGTCCAGATACCGGCGCCAGGAGGCTGCCCGGACCCACTCTTCCTAACTCCCAGCTTCCCCTTAAAAGGCTTCTGCCTCTCACTCTCCCTTGGAGTGCACCGAGTCACCCACAAGCTGTCTCGAAGCCACCACTCAAAACCGTCACCCCTGCAGCCCCGGTGGCAGGGGAAGGTGGGGCGGTGCTGAGATTTCCTGTCCTACGGCTGCTGGGTTCCTGGGCAGGGAGATCTGAAGTGATTCAGAGGCCTTTCACGGCAGAGAATGGGTAGGACTGTCCCAAACCAACTGCCCTGGGTAGGAGGTGGTCGGAAACCTGAAGACATGGCTCCTGGGGTCCCCCCACCCTGCCCTCCCTTCTCCTACCTTGGGGCCAACAGAGTGGGGCTCCTTCTGCCAGACCATGCCCTGGACATGCCCACCGGGGGCCTGGCGTCCTGCAGGGGTGAAATGGCCTCTCCTCCCTGCGCTTTGGGGGCACCTGGAGGCCCCATGACCAAGGACTACACACCCGGGATCCCCCCAGCGGCTCACCTGATTCAGAGAGCTTCAGCTCGCAGTCCATGTAATCGAACATCTCCACGGTGAGCTGGAAGCTACAGGGGAAGGAGGAAGAGCTGGGTGGGAGGGATGCAAGGCGCGCCCCCAGCCCCCCAGGTGGGAGGGATGCTCGTGGCCACACCCTCGCATGGATACCCAGACGGCGGTTCTTCAGCCAAAACACCCAGTTCCGCGTGAGCCCATCCCTTTAGCCTCAGCCTCATCTCCTAGGCACACGTGACCTTTGGCCCCGGGACAGGGCATGACCCCCGCCCTGGGGAGCCGGGGGACTCACATGTTGTTGATGTCAGTCCCAGCCGCCTTCTCCAGCACCTCGTCTGTCACCTCCAGGCCTGCAGGGAACTGCGGGTGCTGTGGAGAGGACACCCCCATGCAACCTCAGGCCCCCTCGGCTCTGGCCCAGTGCAGCTTCCAGTCTCTGAGGGAGGGAAGGGGCCGGAGCAGCCCCCCCACCTCAGGCTGTGGAGCCACCACCAGCCCCAGGCACTGCTTGCGGACACCGAGGCAGAGAGGACGGGAGGTCCAGCTGGAGCCCCGCGTTGGGAACCGCCCCTGGGCCTTCTGACTTCCGGGCCTTCTGACTTCCCTGCCATCTGTCCGGAGTGTCCCCCAGGGGCAGGCGGGGACAGGACAGACCCCACCCTCCTCGATGTCGTGGTGGCGGAGCAGGGGGAAGAGCCCCAGACTCTACTGAGGAATTACCTTGAGGTGAAAGGAGATCTTGGTCAGCAAGAGTTTGGTGTAAATATTCACCAGCTGCCCGTATCGGTCATGCAAGTGGCCCTGCGGAGAAAGCCCCAGGTGAGGACGTGCCCAGGAACCCGGCGGGCCCAGCAAGGAAGCCAAAGCTGCAAGATGCAAGGCCATGAGTGGGGTGTTGGTCCTGCGCCCACCCACCCGGTCACTTATTCATTCAACAAACACCGCTCAGCCCACCAGAGGTGGCCGACCTTCTTTCCCTGAGGAATTTCTCTGCCAGCTCCCTCCCTGCCTATTGCTCTGTCCTTATCGGTCTTGCCAGAGAGACTCTTGTGACAAAAGAGCTCTTTGTCCAGGCAAGAGGCCAGTTCTGAGCCGGGACACTTTATTAAAATGCTAGTGGCAGCCAGGGAGCTACATTCCGACGGGTGTGTACACACACAGCCTCCCCACCGCCTCCTCCCAACACCACGTCCCCCGCGGCCACAGCAGCTGGGCCCACGTCTGCAGATGGCAAGGGATGCCGTTTTCCTCCTAGGGGCCTCCCCACTGCAGGTGGGTCAGCTCCAGAGGCCCGCCTGGCCCCCCGCACGGCTGATGCAGCCATGCTCCTGGAGGACAAATAAGGCCGGGGCCCTCTCCCTGCCTGGGGGACGCCCTTGATTCCTGACTGTGGCGGACCCAGAACACACGCGCCTGGGGGCTCTGAGACCTCACTGTGGGTGAGAATCTTTGGGGAGCCTGCTGAAAATGTAGATTCCCAAGACTCAACAGCCGCCGACGGTCCTGAGGGGCCCAGAGCCTGCACCCCTCACCCGGACTCAGCAAGGGGCGCTCGACCTCCAAGGACTGAAGGGCTGAGTTCTGGAGCTGGAGGGCCCATCAGCGGGGCGCTTGGGGCTTCCTGTGCCAGGTCTGAACAGCAAGGCTCAGGTTCAGGTACTGACTCTCTCCTCTCCCACCGCAGCCCCTGAGAACGTGGCTCTGACCCTGCTGGGAGGAGGACACCACCACCGGGGCTCCGTTCCCCAGGCCCCATGTGCCAAGCAGCACAGCAGTGCCCCTAGGCCCCCGTGCCCGCTCCCCGCACCTACCCACAGGTCTCCGATCTCCCGAATGTTGCTCCGGTACCGCTGGCAGTCGTGTAGCACCTGCCCCGAGGTGGGGACAAAGGGGGAAGGATGAAGGAGCCGGTGCCTTCCGGGGGATGGGGCCAGGGGCGGGGGGTGACACTTGCTCCC
>SJYR01003435.1:101271-117440 GCA_006410655.1 Kobus ellipsiprymnus
CTCGAGGTGGGACGGAGGGAGAGGGCAGCAGGCAGGATGGGCGGCCAGCCCAGAGCTGAGGGACCCAGACTCGGGGACAGTCCCTCACTCATTTCAGAGGACATGGCTCGGGGGTGCTCGTGAGGGGGTGGGGGGCGGCAGACGTAGTGCCGGGGCCCCTGGACCAGCAGGCAGCAGCTACTCACATTGGGGTGCCCATCCCGGAGGACCTTGTGGAGCACATGGCAGAACTTCCAGCTGAGGATGGCGCTGCTCGGCAGCGGCAGCCCGATAGCGTAGGACCAGAAGGTGAAGGCCCCCTTCTCATGGTGAGTGCCCAGGATGATGCCTGCCAGGTCAAGGTCAAGTGCACGCGGCAGGGGCCCCACCGTGGGTGAGGGCTCAGTGGGTGCAGCCGACTGACTGCAGAGATGGGGGTGGCGGGCCACCCGCCCCCTCCTCGCCCCCCTCTGCCCCCCTACTGAGCACTGTGGTTCTCAGACAAGCAAGGGCACAATCGTGCCCCACGTCCCATGCTGGGCCCAATGGCTCAAGACAATAAGTGGCCTTCCCCAGGTGGGACTCAGAGTCTGGAAGGGGCCGAGTGAGGCTTGCACCAGGCTGTGGGGGCCATGCCTCATCGGGCCATCCGCAGCGTCCACTGCTTCCCAAATCCATCTCCCCCATGTGCGCCTCACACTCCCCGCCTCCCCCAGGGGCCCAGAGGAACAGCTGCAGGGAGGATACGCCGGGCGTGCTTCTCTTTCACAGGGGCCTCCTGGGTGTTGATGGCTTTGCTGATGCTGATGGCCTGGGAGGGGACAGAGGAGACGGAGGTCAGAGACCCAACCGGCAGCCTTCCCGGGAGACAGCAGCCAATGGGGGAAGGGGGCGACACACAGACAGGATGGATCCTTCCCGCTGGTTAAAGGTGAAAGGAAAGATGAGGGGAGAACAGAAATTCTGAGGGACTTCCCTGGTGGTCCAGCGGTGAAGAATCCACCTTCCAATGCCAGGGATGCGGGTTCGATCCCTGGCTGGGAACTAAGATTCCCCATGCCATGGGGCAACTACGCCTGCCCGCCGCAACTACTGAGCCTGTGAGCCACAAGGCGAGATCCTGCCCGCTACAACTAAGACCTGACGCAGCCAAAAATTAAATAAATATGATTAAAAAAAAGAAATTCTCTAACCTAAGCAAACCAGACCACTCAGGACTTTACTTTCACTTGATACATGCAGCTCAAACTACAACTAACACTCGATGCTGCTGCCTCTGAGAGCATCTGGGGTCTGGGAAATAAGGCCAAGGGCCAGCTTGTGCTGCAGGAGAACAACTCTGATCTGAAAACTGCAGGTGGTTCCTTCTCCCCAGAAGGTGTGGCCCCCTGGGGCCCTGGGGGGCAAGGCCAGTCCCCTCCTGACAGCTTCCATGGGTCCTGCTTCTCGGAGAGACTGCTGTGGCCTGAGCCTTCTAGGACTCCCCCAGGAGATGCATGTCACCCCCACTTTACCCCGGGGCCTGGCCTAGAGAGATGAGGCCCCCACAGCCACTATGTGGAAAACCAGGAGACACCAGGTCCCATGGCCTGTCTGCGCGCATCCTGGGTGGGCAAGTCCTGACTCAGCTCCCAGCCCCACTGACCCAAACAGTGACTGCAACCCACCAGGGATGGCAGGAAGGGGGACTCACCTAGCACACGTGCTGCCCCGACTCAGGCTCCGAGCAAGGTGGCAGTCTCAGGTGCCCTCCCACCTCCACCTGCTGGAGTCTTGTTCCCCTGAGCTCAATGCCTCCTCTTCCAAGAAGGCTTCCTGGATACGACTGCTCCCTCACCAAACGTTCGGGGCACTGACTGCCACCCCCACCCCACTCTCCCAGGAAGCACCACTGGCCCTGGGCTGGCTCATTCACATGTTTTAATTCACCACCTGGTGGCAGGTCTTGTAAGCCTCTGTCCACCCACCTAGCCCTGAGCTTGGGGATCGAGTGAGAAGAGCTGCTGGTTGGCGGGAGGGCTGGGGTGGGGTCCCTGCCCAGTGCAGACACCTCTCCAGCTCAGCAATTCTCCCAAGTCCCCCAAAAGTGCGGCCCCAGGCCCCACGTGGCCCCAGGCCGTCCAGGGAGCTCTCAAGGCTGGGCAAGGGGGTCCCTGCTCCCCCTGGAGCCCGGTCCTGCCCCGACTTGTCTGGAGCAGGCCCAGCTGTGGTGGGAGCAAGACAGGATGGAGAGAGAGCCCTGAGGGGGAGTGGGTGCTTCCTTTCTTTCTAACCCGGAGGCCACTCTGCTCTCCACCTCTGGAGCGGGGACAACAGGACCTGGTGCTGTCAGGCGCGAAGTGATTTCACTCATCTGTGGTCCTGCTGTGACCGACTGGAGGCCCGCTCTGCGAGGAGAGCAACCCCAAGAGCCACGGCCGAGCTTTCTGCGCCGGCTCCCGGACCTGGGAGCGGCTGGGGCTGGGCTGGCCGGGCCGGGCCCCTCGTGCCCACCCCAGCCAGGCCGGCTGACCTCCTTTCACACACAGCACCCATTGTGGCCGTTCTTGGGGGCTCAGGGAGAGCTGGGCAGTGGCACACAGCACGCTGGGCCCTGGGGGGGCGGCTCCCCTGGCATCAAGGGCCAGGCTGGGGGCGCGGCTCTGGCCTCGTTGTAGACCAGGGTCCTGAGAGGACAGAGGCCGGTTCTGGCTCCCCTTACGTGAGAAGCCTCGGCGAGCCAGACACGGAAGGCTCCCTGGCCATCTGTTCCATGTTTGCTGGTCCTCTGCCAGCTCCGCCTCCCTGAGGCCCCGGCGCCTGCCCGCGATCCACAGGCATCAACTGTGAGAGGAGCCGGCCCGGGTGTACCGCTGCTGGCCTGCCAACATCACACCCCACTGGGCAGAGAACTCAGCCCAAAGGCTGAGGACGGAGATCAACAACCAGAAATGCCTGGGCACTCCCCTGCGCCAGGTCCAGGCAACACGCTCCCAGTGGGCGTGAGCCCACTTTCCTGATGAGGAAACTGAGGCTCTGGGAGCTTGGGAATCTGTACAGCTAATAAGGGCACAGGCAGGTCTGGCTGTGTCCTTAATGATCCTGTGGTCCAGCTCCCAGGTCCCTCCTTCCAGCACAGGTAGAGAGCTGGCAGGGGTGGACACACCAGCCCGTAAGGTGGGAGTGGGCCCATCTCTGGGGTGTATAACCCCATCCCCCAGCTGCTCTGACACTTGAGCTGGCTCTGATGACTGCCACCTGGCCCACAAGACCATGGGCCAGCACAGAGGAGGGCCACACGTGCAAAGCAGGCTGCCCCGAAGGCCGGGGGATGCCAAAATGTTACCTGCAGTCAGGCTCAGCAGGCGCTCTGCCCTCCCGCTGTCCTGGGGCCAACCCCAGACCCAGGAAGGGGGCGTGCAGACACCCCTCCCTCCTGGAGGCCAGCCCCCCCGCCCCTCTTCCCCTGGCCTGCAGCAGAGACCCACCCTGCCCGAGTGGGTGTGGGCGGGCTGGGGCCCAGCAGGGGAGCTGGGAGCAGGGCCCACCTCCCTGCCCTCCCGCGTCAGTCCAGATGTAAGCTCCCTCTCGTGGCTGGGCCTGGACCCCCAGGAAGTGCGCCTGGCCTTCCCTCTGGGGAGTCAGCTCACGGGTCCCCTTCCTCCCACTGCCCTGCTTCAGTCTCCCCTGATTTACGCTTCTCCAAGCGCTCAGCACCCCTGACAGTGTCCTTACTCACCCCCCACCTCCCTTCCCCCGAGTCCATGTCAGTGCCATGTAAGGTTTCCAGAGGCAGCGAGAGAGGCTCTGGGGACCCAGCGAGACGTGGGTGACTCAGGCCCGCGGCACAGTCTGGGCGCCAGGCCCCTCCCACCCAACCCTGCCTCCTGGTGCCGCCGGCTCCCCGCGCCACCGGCTGCGGGAACAGGGTCCCTCCCGGCGGGAACAGGCCTCGTTGTATGCAGGCGGCAGATGTGTGGGCCGGGAAGCCTCCCAAGGAGGCACAGTGCTCACATAGAGGGGGTCTGTGGATGCTCACAGGCCTGCTGTTCCTGCCAGGGGCAGCAGCCAAGCCCCGTCCCAGGACAGGACAGCAGGCCCCGGGGTGCCCGTTGCCTCCCTAGACTGTCCTGCATGTGCCGCAGAATCGGGGGGTGGGGAACACCGGGGTTCCTCTCCTCAGCCCAGGAGTCTGCCCAGCCGACTCCGCCATTGCTCTGCTCCCGGGCTTCCAGTCCAGGGCAGCTCTGACTACAACACCCGGTCCTGCCCACACAGCACGGCGTCCTCCACCAGCCCCCCAGTGCCTGTGGGGAGACCAAGGGGTGGGGGGCAGTCAGAGGGGCACCGGGGACTGAAAGAGGCTGCCTTCCGCCCTGGTCCATCAAGCAGGGCAGTCAGATCAACTGCCGTGGAGAGAGCCTTTCCGTCCGGAGATAGGAGAAACTTCAGGCAGAATGGGTTGATTAGGAGCCTGGGTGTGGAGACCGGCTTTCCAGGTGGCGCAAGTGATCAAGAACCCGCCTGCCAGTGCAGGAGACATGGGTTCAATCCCTAAGTCGGGAAGATCCCCTGGAGAAGGAGAACAGCAGCCCACTCCAGTATCCTGGAGAATCCCATGGACAGAGGAGCCCGGTGGGCTACATACAGTCCATGGGGTCGCAGAGTTGGCCATGACTGAGTGACTAATACCTTCACTTTTTCACTGGGTGTGGAGATAGAGGAGCCGAAACTGGAGAGGGTCCAGGGAGCGGTGGGGGGGAGTGGCAAGAGGCGGGTGGCGACCATCCTGGGGGTCTGTTTATCTGACCTCCCACTCAATCTTTGAGTGGCTGGGGACGGGGTGGGGCAGGGAGCAGCTGTGCCCACTTCTGAACCAGGGTGGGAGAGCAGGACAAGAGCAGGAATGGTGGGTCTGTGAGACCCCCAGATATGCCGGGTGGTGGTAGAGGGACTCTGGGGGAAGGAGCTGAGGGGGGTCTGCAGAGACAGGGGAGGGCAGGCAGAGGTCCGCTTCTTGGACCCTGAGGCTGGGTGACTACACATGTCCTGAGCATTCATACCACGGCTGCTGCTTCTCTGCTGGAGAACTCCAAGCCTAGGCCCAGGGACCACCTCGCGTCAAGGGGCCGGCCCCTCTGAACAGCGGGGACCAGGCTGATGGCTGGGAGGCCTCCAGCAGGGTCTGGAGACGCACTTGGAATCGCTGGCCCCAGGGAAGCTAGCAGGAGGCATACTTCATGCCGAAGCGCCAGCGAGCTGGCCTCAATAAATGACTAATAAAATTATTTTTATCAGGTTCAGCCATGTGCCAGGCACCGTGCCGAGCGCCTCACCAGCATTATCTCATTTAGTCTCCTGAGTAACCCTGGAAGCAGGTGGATGAAGAAATCAGCGCTCGAGAAGGTTAAGTCACTTGCTCAAGGTCATAATGAGGAAACGCAGCCCCAGCACCCACGCCCCACTGGGCACTACTCCAGGCACCGTCCCCCCAGACAAGCCTCCCGTGCCCCTCCCTGCTAACCCAGGGCGAGCAGTCCCCAGGTGGCCGGGCAGCACTGGGACCCAAGCTGCTGGCTCTGCAGACGGTCCCCTTAGACACTGCCAGTCCTGGGTCTCACAGCAGGAGGGGCTGGGGGACTGGGGGCCCGCACGTCCTTTTGGCCCTTCCGACCCACTGTGAGGACCCGGCTCCCCAGGACCTGCTGTCGCCCAGGGAGGACCTGGCCTGACCCCCAAGTCATGATGCGGATTCTGGATCCGGGATTTGTGCAAACCACAGGGAATAACAGCAACTGGGTGGTGGCAAGGAGCTGGCGTCGGGGGAGGGGGTGGCGGGCTTCCCCAAGGCTCCCCATTCCTGCAGGCAAGGAAGGCTGCCTGACAGAGGCCTTCATTTTGGCTCCCTCCGGCTCCTCCTGGGCCAGCTCCTGTCTGGCTGCGGGGCTGGGGACCTCTAGGAAGGCCTCTTATGTGGGCTCCATTGGGTCTGTGGGACCCCAGAACACACCTGCCCTGCTTCCAGGAACAGTTTCGTTCTTGTTTGTCAAATAAACCCTGTCTGGTGCCAGCAGAGGGCTGGGAGTCAAGCCTGGGGCAACAACCCCAGGACCAGGGTGGACAGAGCCTCCGGGGGCACTTGGCCCTGGATGGGTGACCCCCAGGAACACAGAGGGAGCATCTCTGTGTGGTCAGGAGAGGGCACCCGGTGAGGCGGGGCGGGGGTTGGGGAGTAGACCCCACAGGTTATATTCCCCAGAGGCTTGCCACCTGGGCACCTGCTGTGGACTCAAGACAGAAGTCAAGCCCGCCCACCTGCCCGCCCCGTCACCATGGGACTGCACACCAGGCAGAGGGGGCCCAGGGAGCACCTCAGGGGAGCACGGTCGCCAAGTATGCAACAGCTCACGGAGCCACTGTTCTGGAAACCCCAGCGAGGGGTCAGAGCCCAGTGACCGCAGAGGCTGCAGCCCTGACTGTTCCATGCGAGGTCTGACACCAGCCAGGCTGTGGGGGGCTCTGCACAGCAGAAGAATGCAGACTCGGGGAGACCCCTTCCCCAGGAGCCCACGTGAATGGGGACAAATACAGGTCAGCTCGCCCGGCTCCACCACGGCCACCCGCGGCACCCTGGCCCGGAGACCCCAGGCCCGTGCACCCCGACTCACTGGGGAACCTCCACTTTAGAAACCTCCCCTTTCCCATCTGGGAAGCAAGAATAAAAAACCCTTGGGTCTTCGAGGACACAAACACATACGAAGATGTAGGACATCTTCATGGGAGGGGTGGGACATCTTGCTTTGTTCTAGCCACACTGCCTTCCTTCTGGTCCTCAAACAGGGCAAGTCTGGTCCCACCCCCAGGCCCAGCGGTGCTTCTGGGGTCACCCTGCTCTGATCTAAGACGCTCCTCCTAGGAATTTTCCTCCAACCCCCTTCTCTAGAGCAGCCCCCTCCTCCACACAGACAGCACTCTCTCAGTTACTTTCACCCAGGATATTTACTCTCTGAAACCATATGTTTACCATTTATTCTACCTCCCACCCCTGAACTTGAACTTGGCATGAGGAACCTGGTTGGTCTTGCTCCCTGCTGTACCTCTAGTCCTCAAACTCTCGGTCAATAAATCTTTATTGGATGAGTGAAAGAGTGAAAACTTGAATGAACAAAAGCTCTTTCAAAAGTGCTGGTTAAATTCAAGGTAGTGTGTGTGTCTCTCTCTCCAGCTAATGATTTAACCACTAAATACCAAAGGCAACTATAAAACCACTTCTATTTTTAAAACCAACCCTAAATGAATCAGACTTAATCTTCCTCGTCCTGTTATCTTGACGCTTCATGGTGGCACTTGGCAGGGACCAAACGTCCTTCAAAGAGCTGGGGCATGGGGGCTGGCAGAGGTGGGTTATCCTGCTTCAGTGTTTCCAAAGAGCGAAGAGAGACCACATTCAAATGCTTTTGCCACCTCAATGGCCATTGATGAAAGCAAACACAGGATTTCTGTAGCTGGAGAGGCAGTTGCATGTTGTCACAGGCAAAGCGGTGGGAACTCGGGGTCAGAGGTCGGCAGCTTGGTCATTTCAGCAGATGGGAAGTCTGTGGAGCGACACCCTGCCCATCCAACCGTCTTTTCCCTCCATTCCCGCCCCCCAGCCCCCGCTTGGTCTGGGCCCCTCAATCATTTGGCCTTATGAAACTCGATGGGGGAGGGGAGGGCATGAGCCCCAGGCGGGCTCCTCCCATACCCCAGGAAGGGGCTCAGCGGGGGTGGGCACTGCCACCTCCCCCCCCCACCCCTGGGCTCTGCAGGTGATACAGGAGGAGGAAGTGGTACAGGAGGACGTGGCCTGAGTCCTGCCTCCAGGATGGACAGGGAGCCAGCCCCGGGGCAGGTTCCTTCCTGGGCCCTGCTGACATCACTCCCCGGACCTGTCTGGCCCACAAGCTAGGGGGCTGAGTCACTCTCTGGCGGGAGAACCTATTGCAATTTGAGATTGTGTTTGTTTCAGCAGGAGGAAAAACAACCCCACCTCTACTAAACTTTTCTCCAAGGGCTCAGTCTTTCCCCGCAGTGGGTGCCAGGGCCTTTTAGGCTTCACCGAGCAGCAGCATCAAAGAAGGGAGACCCACGGGTCCCCAGGGCACCCATTCGTTCGGCGCACACTCGCCGAGCAGGTCCCGAGCCGGGCACTCCTGAGTGCCAGGACACAGGAGGAGTCAAGGGTGTCCTGCCTGAGGACCTTAGGGCTCAGAGGTGGGTGCTTAGGGGCCGGGAGGGAGGCAGTGCGACCTCTCCTCCTCGAGTGACTCTGGATCCAAACACACGCCCAGCCTCAGGTCCGCCCAGTCCTGCCGGTTTGGCTGCAGGGTTTTGGGAGACAGGGAAGCAAGTGGGGATAGCATCGCGAGAACTAGGGCAGCACAGGAAGGCTTTGCAAACAAGGTGATATTTGAGTCCACCCTGGAGCCAGGTGGAGCGGGGGAAGGGTATTGCTGTCAGCCTGGCTGGCAGAGGCACTCCTGGCAAACGCTCTCTGGGACCCGGCTCAGGTTAGCTGGCTGGGTTTCCCTGCCCCCCCCCCCCCCCCCCCCCCCCCCCCCCCCCCCCCCCCCCCCCCCCCCCCCCCCCCCCCCCATTGGTCTGGGCCCCTCAATCATTTGGCCTTATGAAACTCGATGGGGGAGGGGAGGGCATGAGCCCCAGGCGGGCTCCTCCCATACCCCAGGAAGGGGCTCAGCGGGGGTGGGCACTGCCACCTCCCCCCCCCACCCCTGGGCTCTGCAGGTGATACAGGAGGAGGAAGTGGTACAGGAGGACGTGGCCTGAGTCCTGCCTCCAGGATGGACAGGGAGCCAGCCCCGGGGCAGGTTCCTTCCTGGGCCCTGCTGACATCACTCCCCGGACCTGTCTGGCCCACAAGCTAGGGGGCTGAGTCACTCTCTGGCGGGAGAACCTATTGCAATTTGAGATTGTGTTTGTTTCAGCAGGAGGAAAAACAACCCCACCTCTACTAAACTTTTCTCCAAGGGCTCAGTCTTTCCCCGCAGTGGGTGCCAGGGCCTTTTAGGCTTCACCGAGCAGCAGCATCAAAGAAGGGAGACCCACGGGTCCCCAGGGCACCCATTCGTTCGGCGCACACTCGCCGAGCAGGTCCCGAGCCGGGCACTCCTGAGTGCCAGGACACAGGAGGAGTCAAGGGTGTCCTGCCTGAGGACCTTAGGGCTCAGAGGTGGGTGCTTAGGGGCCGGGAGGGAGGCAGTGCGACCTCTCCTCCTCGAGTGACTCTGGATCCAAACACACGCCCAGCCTCAGGTCCGCCCAGTCCTGCCGGTTTGGCTGCAGGGTTTTGGGAGACAGGGAAGCAAGTGGGGATAGCATCGCGAGAACTAGGGCAGCACAGGAAGGCTTTGCAAACAAGGTGATATTTGAGTCCACCCTGGAGCCAGGTGGAGCGGGGGAAGGGTATTGCTGTCAGCCTGGCTGGCAGAGGCACTCCTGGCAAACGCTCTCTGGGACCCGGCTCAGGTTAGCTGGCTGGGTTTCCCTGCCCCGCCCCGCCCCAGCCAAGCAGGCCTAGACTCGATTCCAAAGAGTTTCCACCTTGCGCAGCTGGACTCAGTGCCCAGGCGGGTTTCATTCACAAACGGGACACTGACCTGGGGGCAAGGTCAAGAGGACAGGCCTTTCTGCCAAGAAGTCCCAGTTTGCCTCCCCTGACCTCTCTGGGGCATCCCCCGGGGCATCTTCCAGGGGACAGCGTCACCCAGGAACAGGGCCTGCCATAGCTGAGAAGGTGGCACTGCAGGATCACCCTGCCAGGAGCGGACGGCTCCCTACCTTCCCGTGGCAGCCCTCGCAGACCGCCCCAGCTCCCCACTGACAGAGGCTCACCTGGGGACACAGGGACAGAAGCCAGGAGGGCGCTACTTCTATTTCTTTGGTCCAGCCTGCGTTCCGATGCACAGCCTAATGGCCAATAGCTGCTTGGTCCAGCACCGGCTCTGCACCAGGCGCTGGGGCGTCCCACAAATCCTCATACCTACACCATGACTTGGGCGCTAGGATTAGCTCCATTTTGCAGATGGGGTAACTGAGGCACAGAGCCCCACTCTCAGCTCTTCCATAGCCCCCCTATCCATCTCCCACCTTCTTCATCAAAGTGAACACCCTTGGAGGAGACGCATGCCAGGGTACCGGAACCAAGCCAACAGACACAGTCAGTGGCCCCTTGTGAATGCGTCATGGAACAAACGCACAGCAAAGGTGGGAAGAGGGAGGGGGAGGATGAGCAGCCGCAGCCTCACCCCAGCCTGGACCAAGAGGTCAGCAGACATGTGGGCAGCCCAGGGGGATTCTGGGGGGAAACCACAGGAACCCGGAAGTCAGTAGCTGTCCTGAGCATCACCAAGCAGGCTGATGGGGCAGGACCAGGTGGAGGGTGTCTCAGGGGCATGAAACAGCAGCATCATTGGAAGGAAGGGCATGGCTCACCACCCCCCACCCACCCCAGCTGGCCCACCCCTGGGGGCCGGGGAGGAAGGCCACTGCTGCTAGGGCAGCTCAGGTGTGGCTTTGCGGGCAGCATCCCGTGGGGGTTATGAGCTGGGTTGGTTCTCCCTTCCTTTTCAGAAAACCTCAGGCTCACCTCGCATTAGCCTTTCAACCAGCCTGCGCTGGGTGCCAGGCCCCTTCCCTTGCCCCAGCCTCTGGGAGCCGACAGACGTGGGTGGAACTGGGGGCTTTCTGACTTCCACCATATGGTTGAGGTTTCCTCCCAGACTCGGAGGTGGGGGAACTTTTCTTAAATAAACATTTAAATGAGGCCCAGAAAGGGGTTGGTGACTTACAGTGTTGTAATACCACAGTATCTATAAGGAATACCGAAGACAGAAAGGGAGCATGTATAATTACTTACAACAGCCAAGGCGTGGAAACAACCTATCCATCAGCGGGTGGATGGATAAAGATGCAGTACATATACACAGTGGAATATAACACAGCCACTAAAAGAACGAATCATGCTATTTGCAGCAACACGGATGGACCTAGAAATGATCACACTAACCGAAATGAGTCAGAAAGAGTAAGACCCCATGATGTCACTTATACGCAGAATCTAAAATATGGCCCAAGTGAACTCAGCGACACAACAGAGAGAGACTTACAACACAGAGAACAGATTTGTGATTGCCAGGGGGGTGGGTGACCAGGGGAGGGAAGGACTCGGAGTTTGGGGTTAGCAGACACAAACTATTACACAGAGGATGGATGAACAACAAGGTCCTACCGTATAGCACAGGGAACTATATTCCTGCGATAAACCACGGTGGAGAAGGATAGGAAAAGACTACACATATATGGATAACTGAGTCACTTGGCTGTGCAACAGACATTAGACATTGTAAATTAACTATAAAGTGTTTTTTAAAAGGGAGAGTGTGTAAGTCTGGCTGCCTGGCGGTGACGGGTGATGACAGTCAAGGGTCGGCAAGTCAGGACAAAGGAAATCGAAGTCCAAAAGACTACTGCCAATCTGGGGACGGCCGTCAAGCCAGAAACTCAAGTGAAGTGCCCAAATACCTGTCCATGTGCTGGGGCTTGCCTTTGATACTGAGGTTCTACAGAATTCCTGGCTAGGGAACTTTAATAGACCATGTGCCCAGGACCCCAATCCAAGTCAAATCACTCCCAATCACCAGGATTTAGACACTGACAAGTGTAAAAATGCCCCCAGATGATTCTAACACCTGGTCAACCAATCCGGCAGCTGCCAGCCACGTTACTGAGTGCCCGAAATGTGAGCCCAAATTGAGATGTGCTGAATCAAACACAAAACAAGTCTGAAGACTCAGTAGGAGGAAAAGAATGTAAAATACCCCATTCATAATTTCCACAGTGATTACGGGTTGGGTTCGTCATATTTTGGATGTGCGTGCTCAGGCGTGTCCGACTCTTTGTGGCCCCCATGGACTGCAGCCTGCCAGTCTTCTCTGTCCATGGGATTATCCAGGCACGAGTTCTGGAGCAGGCTCTCATTCCCTCCTCCAGGGGATCTTCCTGACCCAGGGATCGATCCCTCGTCCCCTGCATTGCAGGCAGATTCTTTACCGCTGACCCCCATAGCTTGGATACACTGGGCTAAATAAAATATACGATGAAAATGAATTTCACCTGTTTATGTCTTTAGGGTGGCTAAGTAATCTAAAAATGATACAGGTGGCTCCTATTCTGTCTCTATTGGACAAGCCAGAGTGAGAAGCCCTAAGTGTCAATAAATGTTAATCTTTATAAGATTTCATTTTCACAGAGGCAATATGTCCTTGACCTGAAAAACTGAACTTATGAACAGCTTACCGCCTGCTGCTCCCCCTCCACAGCTCCCACCCTTCCCAGAAAGCCCCTAACTCCTGACCCTCCCACCCAGGCGTGATGCTCTTCTTCCCCACCTGGCGAGGCTCACTGAGCAGTGGGGCCCCTCTCTCGTCCTGACCTTAAAGAAGCTTTTGGGCTCTGATTCCATCTCCTGCACGGAAAACAGAGGCCCAGATAGCTAATGTGCTCATAGGCAAGGAAGAAAACAAGCTGGGGTTTAGCATTTCTAGGCCTCCCATCTGCTAAGCCATCGCCCATGCTAGGCCTCAAAGATGGGTCTCCTCGCTAGTGGAAGGTCTGAAATAGTTCTCAAATTGTAAAGCTTTCTGGGGAAGTGGGGGCAGGGAGAAAGAAGGCTATCGCTGACCACTTGCAGAGCTCCATACTACATGTCTTGCGTTCTGATGGTGTTCGCTGCCTATTGCTCTTGTTAACAAATGACCACGGTGGGCTCAGTGGTTTAAAACAACCCAAACGTATCATCTTACAGTTCTGGAGGTCAGAAGTCCAAAATGGATCTTAGGGGCTGAAATCAAGGTGCTTGCAGGGCTGTGCTTCTTTCTAGAAGTTCTGTGAAAAAATCCATTTCTTGGCCTTTTTCAGCTTCTAGAGGACACTCACACCCCTTCAGCTTTAAAGCCAGCAATGTCCCATCTCGTTCCCCTCACCGCACATCATCCTGACCTCCCCGTGACCTCTTCCACATTTAAAGGTCCTGTAATTACATTGGGACCACCTGGTTAACCCAGGCCATGCCCCCTATTTTTAAGGTCCTCTGATAAGCATTTTCTTACTCAGGACTGCTAAGATATTCACGGGTTCCAGGAATTAGGACATGGACATCTTTGGTGTGGGGCAGGGGGGCCTCTTTAGCCCACCCCATCATTTCTAGACCTTGAAACAGCCCAAGGAGGTAGATGGAATTACCTCTATTTTTACAGACCAGGAAACAGGAGTTAAGCACCTTGCCCAGGGACACAGGTGCACCAACTTTCGGTGATATCGCACCGCCTTTGAAACAGACAGGTGATTTTCATGTTCAGAACACGGGGATGCTGTATTCCACAGTATTCTGTATTCAGAATACTACAACAACAAAATGCCAATACAGTTTTGTCACTTCCATTTTAAAAAGGGGCTTTATCACCAAAGGGACCATAAAGTCTTGGGGAAGAATAGACCAGCTTTCTGCACAGCACCCTGGGGATTAATATACAGGCACTCACACACGTAACAACACACGTAATAACCACGAGTACCCGCAACGTGAAGGATGCAGGACTGCCCTCCCTCCACTTTCCTGACCCGGGCGGGGTTAGAAACCGTTTTGCAAAACAGGGTGTGGTCAGTCACATTTTTCCTCTTCTTGACCCGTAAGCCCAGGAGGAATAGCAAGGCTGGCAGGACAGTGGGGACATGTGTTCTAAGGAAGCCAAAATGCCCCTCTGCTCTACAGGGTGCTGTGGTCAACGAGGAGACCCGGACAGTGCATTCCGAAGGCAAGGAGTGTCCCAGGGCTGGATGCACTATTTTCTGTTCAGAAGGAGACCTGTAACCAGCAGCTTCGGCTCTCTGTGTCCCTTCCTCCAATGGGGCCTGGCTAGCAGCTCACTAGATATTTCTGGGAGCGATCTAATTAAATATTAACCATGCACAAAACCTTATTCCAGCATCTCTCAGTAAGTCATTCTGAAGACAAATCTAGACAGTGAACCTGAACTCCATCTTTCTAGAAAAAAAAAAGAGCCCTGGAATGGGTAAAGCCTATGAGATTCACCTATTAGAAAGAATTATTCATGATAAGTAACCCTCTCGGCCTCTGAGAAAAAACCAAGCAGCAAGAACAAAACACCCTCTTGTTTACCAAACCAACCATCAAAATATGCGGTGCTGTATCAGGGACTCTCTTTGACATTCGGGAAACTTGCCCTTGATTTATCACAATTTAAGAGTAAGATCAATGAACTCGGCCCTTTAATTTCATCTCCTCTATGTAGCCATCCGGCCTCTTTATACCTTCTCAAAAGCATGAAAGAAACGAAAAATCACAGAATGAATAACATCTGACAACATCCAGATTCTCTCTGCCAATTAAATTTTTCTCCCCATCCTTCTGCAAGTTCCTGGCACAGTTAATTATGCATTAATGACTTTAAATTAAATGCCACATTTGTTTTTATGATGGGCTATCTGGGCTGAAAATATACCAGGGGCCGGATGGTGATGATCACAAGGATAAATTAATAATTTGTGGCTAGGTTGGTTCAGCACTAGGCTTTCCTAGAGCCAAGGTTTTATCATTTTCCTTGTTAATCTCAAGCACAAAGGTTAGCTGTTTCCTCTGCATTTCCTCTTACTTCAAAGCGAAAGTTGTTGTAGGCTGCATGTACTAACTTGATTTGAAAGACACTTCAGAAGTTGTTGCTCCTACAGGGAGAGACAGGGAGAACCTTGCTAATAATGGCAGACACAAATGTCACCACCTGGCTTCAGACAGAGGTAAGTTCGGTCCTTTTAGCTCCTTTCTTTTTCTGGCCTACTCTTGGAGGATCTTAGTCCTCCAACCAGGGATGGAACCCCTGCCCCCTGCCTGCGGGGCACAGTCTTAACCACTGGACCGCCAGGGAAGTCCACCGCTTATTTCTAAAGAAACACTTTCTGTTGTGTCAGTCCTGGTTGACTGACTTTAGCAAATAAACAAGTAAGCTCCCCCCACCCCCACCCAGGCAGAACACCACCTCAGTGTTTGTAAAATAAAAAGGAACAGAAAACCAGAAACAGCAACGCCCTCATCAGTGTGGTCTCGGCAGGAACACACGGACAAATACACACTCCCTGTCATTGTTTCATTTTTAAAATAACCTTCCCAGGATAGGCCACCCTGAGGAAGAGATGCCTGAGCGTGGGAAGTGCAGGAAGGGAACCCTAGGAAGTTTCTGTCTGTCAGGCGCCGGCATTTAATAAGGGGGTGTGAACCTGTTTATACGTGGGCCAATGGCTCGGGCAAACAAGTCTGGCTACATACGTGAAACTTTTCACCCAGGAGATAATAAGATATTGTGCGGCCCTGGAAAACAACTCAGGAGGAAAGGAAGCACTGAGTTTCCTTGAAGGAAATGCATTCCTTCTCCGAGGAGGGGGCATTCTTTTAAGGCGTGGAAAAAGGTGGCCGGAGCCCGGGAGGGGCGGTGCTGCGCGGCCAGGGTGGAGAAATCCACTCGGGCCAACCCGAGCTGGACGCACCCGGGCCCAGAACGTACCTTGACCCACCTGGCCCACCGCGGCGTCTCGGCCCCCTCCAGCTGGATCCCTTTCTGCCACCTTGGCTCCCGACCACCTCGGTCTCCGGTCGCCTCAGTCCCTGGACACTTTGGTGCCCTGGCCATCTGAGGTCTCCAGCCGCCTCTCGGTCCCTGGGCACCCGAGGTCCCCGGCCGCCTCTCGGTCCCTGGACACCGCTGTCCCCTGGCCATCTCGGCCCCCGACCGCATCTCAGTCCCTGTACACCTGGCCGGTTCCCGGGCCACCTGGGCCCCTCAGTTGCATCTCAGTCCCCGGCGGCATCTCAGTCCCGGCCACCCCAGCCCCCCGCGCCGCCTCCGGCCCGGGCGCCGGCGCGCGCTTCCGGTTCACCTGTGCCCGGGGCGGCGGAGGCCGGGGAGCTGGGGTGGCCGTGACCGAGATGCAGCCAGAAGAACCCAGGCGGCCGGGAGCGAGGGGCCTGGGGCGCCCCGGGGACGGGCGCAGGCCGGGCTCGAGGGACGTGTGTGAGGGCAAGGGGAGAGGGCGCCGTCCGCCAGCCCGCCCGCCCGCCCGCGGCCCCGCCGCTCGCCTGGGTC
>SJYR01003435.1:117777-153786 GCA_006410655.1 Kobus ellipsiprymnus
GGCACCGCGAGGCCGCCCGCCGCACGGCAACGCCCGCCCCTTGAGGGAGGAGCTTTGCTGTCGCCCCGCCCCGGACACGCCCATTCCCCCGCCCCCGGCCCCGCCCCGGTGGGGTGGCTGGCACAGGCCGCGGCCCAGGGGGCCCCCAGCCCCTCCACGCCTCAAGTGTTCGAGCGGAAACACCCGTCTCTCCTCCGTCTGCACACACAGACTCTGCCCCGACTCACTGAGCCCTGTCCGCACCAGGCCAAGCTCTGGTTAGCTGGAGAAAACCTGGCCTCAATGAAACCTGACCAAGGGGAGCACATCTAGACACTTTTTCTTTCATTTTAAACAGGCCTCTATTACTTTTATGTGTCAGTTCAGTTCAGTTCAGTCGCTCAGTCGTCTCCGACTCTTTGCGACCTCATGGACTGCAGCATGCCAGGCCACCCTGTCCTTCACCAACTCCTGGAGTTTACTCAGACTCTTGTCCATTAAGTCAGTGATGCCATCCAACCATCTCATCCTGTCATCTCCTTCTCCTCCACCTTCAATCTTTCCCAGCATTGGGGTCTTTTCAAATGAGTCAGCTCTTGGCATCAGGTGGCCAAAGTATTGGAGTTTCAGTTTCGGCATCAGTCCTTCCAATGAATACTCAGGACTGATTTTCTTTAGGATGGACTGGTGGATCTCCTTGCAGTCCAAGGGACTCTCTTCATGTGTCAAAGGCATATAATTGGGCTGTCCACTCTGTGCATCTCTAATGTAACTGCGTGTGTGCACGCCCCATTGTGTCTGACTCTGCAGGACCCTATGGACTGAGGCCCATTAGGCCCCTCTGTCCATGGGATTCTCCAGGCAAGAATGCTGGAGCGGGTTGCCATGCCCTGTTCCGGGGGATCTTCCCGACCCAGGGATCGAACCGCTGTCTCTTACTTCTCCTGCATTGGCAGGAGTGTTCTTTATCACTAGCGCCACCTGGGAAGCCCAGGCTTAATGTAACTGCAGCTGTAATCAACGCGGGACTGTGGGATGACTTTTCAGGGACACTCCTAGAGCTGAGAACCTGACTGAGAGAGACAGGGCTGGGACAGCCTGGAGACAGCTCTGGACCAACCCAGAGCTGGGCCATCAGAGAGCATGCAGCAGATGCCACAGGTGATGTGAGTCTTTTTTTTTCTCTCTTCTTTTCTTTTTTAATATTATTACTGGTTTGCTTCTAAAATTACCAGTCACAAAATTAAAGTTTTTTTTTTCTTTTTAAATCACAGGTATGCTCTCAAATGGTTATTTTGTTTCTGCTAGCCTCAGCTTTCCTCTCAGAGTATAGGTGTGAAATCACCCACTACTAAGGACACCCCTTGAAATGGGAAGGTGACACCTACATAACCCTGAATGTTGTTTGCTGGACCCCTTCTGTAACCTCCCTGATTCCTCGTTGTCTAGTCCCGGAGCTGACACTGGGAACTTGAAAGATGTATTTAACAAGGTTTTCCTCTTACTCCCCTTATAAAGAGGAAATAACCCTGCCTTAATGTAATTCTAATCACCGAAAATCTTCTTTACAATAAAATAACAATAGCTAATATTTGGGCTTCCCTGTTGGTTCAGGCAGTGAAGAATCTGCCTGCAATGCAGGAAACCTGGGTTCCATCGCTGGGTTGGGAAGGTCCCCTGAAGGAGGGCATGGCAACCCACTCCAGGAGTCTCGCCTGGAGAATCCCCATGGACAGAGGAGCCTGGCGGGCTGCAGACCATGGGGTTGCAAACAATAGGACATGACTGAGCGACTAAGCACAGCTAATATTTACTGAATGCTTAGTATTTGCTAGGCACTAGGTAAAACCCTCTGCATGTATTATTTCTTTTTAACCCTCAGCCCCTAGCAGCAGGTAAAACCCTTTGCATGTATTATTTCATTTTAACCCTCAGCCCCTAGTCAATAGCTGTGGGGGAGGAAGGCCTGCAGGAAAGGGATTTGCAGGCTCCAGACCAGCTGTTTCTCAAACACCTTTTCCACATTCAACAAAAGCACGTATTATGTGACCTTCATGCATCTTCTTTTAAACCAGGCAACACCCCTTCTGGGTTTAGAATGTCTGCCACAGGGCTTGGGACTTCCCTGGAGGTCTAGTTGTTAAGACCCTGAGCTCCCAATGCAGGGGGCGTGTGTTCAATCCCTTGTCAGGGAACTAAGATCCCATGCGCCACGTGGCACAGTCAAAAAATAAAAAAAATTTAAAAAAAAAAGCAATGTCTGCCACAGGGACTTAATGTCAGCAACCAACTACCACTCCTATCAATAATAAAGGGTTGATAACTGTGCCAGGAGCTGTGCTCAATACTGTTGGGATCCCAGAGTACTTTATTAAAGACATCTCTAATGAATTATGATTGATCTGTTTCTAAGAAAGATATTTGAGCAGCTGGAGGGCAAGGACCACCCTGTCTTACTTTTTTAAAAGTAATTTTTGGTCACACAGTAGAGACTGTACAATCTGAGTTCCCTGATCACTGGACCACCAGGGGGTTCCCTGCCTTACTCAGTTTTATCCTGGTGGTGCCTAGCAGGGTGTCTGGTGCATTAGCAACATCCAGCAGAAATGTGTGTGGAATGAAGGAGCTGAAAAAGTGAATACAGAGTCCCCGGTAATTTGGCACATCAACATACGGCTTAGTTTTATGAAAGAACATTCCTGCAGACACAAGGACACAATCTTCCCCACCCTCAATTTGTCAGGTCCCTCGTGAGAACCCCTTCGGGCAGGAGACCTGATTCGAGAACTGGCTCTGTCACTATTCGGCTGAGATCCTGCTTTTTGTTGCATATCTCCAGTGCTGTTTAATGCTTCCCCTGGGACATTACAAGGGCAAAGCATTTAGGATATTGGATATTTAGGAGCATTTAGGGATAACTAACTGGATAACTTAGACCTGATTACAAGGAAAACCAAGGAAACAAACAGTAGAGTTTACATCGTTGGACTTACTAAATGATGGCGCTGCAATTCCCACGCTGCCTCATTGACATGTGTCTCATCTGGTGTCCCAGCCTCTCTTTCCTGCTTCATCTTGCTCCATCCTAGTCCATCAGGTCAGAAAATGTATCATGCTCCTTTCTACCTCAGGGCCTTTGCACATGCTGTTACCATTTATCTGGAATGCTTTTTCTTCCTGTTTGCCAGTCAGCATCTACTCATCTTTAGGCTTAGTTCAGCTGTCACTTCCTCAGGGAAGCCTTCCCTGAACCCTCCACTCTTGACCTATGCCCCTATTGTATGCGGACACAGTAGCTCAAAGCTTTATTTTTCATAGCACTTACCAGTTTTTCACAACCTATTTGCGATTATTTGATTAAGATCTGTCTCTTCCACTAGATGGGCATCCCTGGTGGCTCAGTGGTCAAGGACCCATCTGCCAAATCAGGAGACATGGGTTTGCTCCCTGAGCAAGGAAGGTTCCCCTGGAGAAGGAAATGGCAACCCATTCCAGTATTCTTGCCTGGAAATCCCATGGACAGAGGATCCTGGGGGGCTACAGTCCATGGAGTCACACAAGAGTTGGACATGACTTAACAACTAAACAACTTCCACTAGACTGTAAACAAAGATTGAGTCTGCTTTGCTCCCTGTTGTGTCTGCAGTGGCCAGCAAAACAATATTTAATGCGAACTCAAATTACTGTCTCTTAAGCATGCATTTGGCTGAGGACCCAGAATTCATCATTTATAGGACTAATGTGCCCTCATTTGATGAAGTTCTCTCAAAGACCATTCTGGTTTTTAACCTACCTTGTCAGCTGTGGTTCTGATTAATGCGTCTGGTTTCTTAATCTGATTGTATTCATTGTTCTATATCATGTATGAAGTGGTTACTATGATGATTCTGTTTGGCCCAGAATGATGAACCTTTTTGAAATGGATCCCAACAGAATTGTCATCACATGGCTCAAGAGAAACAAAGATGCATGGCTTTGAAGCAGCCACTGTAGCAACTGGTATCTAACCAGAGAAGAAAAATCTCAGGTCAAGGTCACCAAGAACAACTCCAGGATCAATGGTATACACAAAGTTCTGGGGCTTCCCTTGTGGCTTAGATGGTAAAGAACCTGCCTGTGAATGCAGAAGAACCAGGTTCAATCTCTGGGTCAGGAAGATCCCCTGGAGAAGGAAATGGCCACCCACTCCAGCATTCTTGCTTGGAAAATCCCATGGACAGAGGGGCCTGGTGGGCTATAGTCCGTATTGTCACAAGGAGTCAGACGCGACTGAGTGATTAACACACACACAAGGTTCTAAACCTCAGCCATGTTTCCTGAAATAAACCAAGCTTACCTCATAGTGATCCTCAATCCTTTGCATTCTATTAGCACTTTTTAGGTAAAACTGTTAAGTATTATCTTGTATTCAGAATTTCAGTATTATCTTTATTCAGAATTTCTTTCTTTTGGGTTATTTCTATTTAATATATCTGTTCACAAACTCCAAAAATATACTTCCATGAGTCTCTTTTGAAGGCTGAGATAATTTCTGGCAGGCAAATTATAGTACAATCCAGTTGCCTCCTTTTTTGGCCACTCTGCATGGCCTATGGGATCCTACTTCCCCAGTTCAGTTCAGTTGCTCAGTCGTGTCCGACTCTTTGTGACCCCATGGACTGCAGCATGCCAGGCTTCCCTGTCCATCACCAACTCCTGGAGCTTGCTCAAACTCAAGTCCATCGAGTTGGTGATGCCATCCAACCATCTCATCCTCTGTGGTCCCATTTTCCTCCTGCCTTCCATCTTTCCCAGCATCAGGGTCTTTTCAAATGAGTCAGTTCTTCGCATCACATGGCCAAAATATTGGAATTTCAGCTTCAGCATCAGTCCTGCCAATGAATATTCAGAACTGATTTCATTTAGGATTGACTGGTTTGATCTCCCTGCAGTCCAAAGGACTCTCAAGAGTCTTCTCCACCACCACAGTTGAAAATCTTCAATTCTTCGGCGCTGAGCTTTTTTTTATAGTCCAACTCTCACATTCATACATGACTACCGGAAAAACCACTTCCCCAACCAGGAATCAAACCCTCACCCTTGGCAGTGAAAACAGAGTCCTACCCACTGGACTGCCAGGGAATTCCCCTCTCAAGATGAAATATACTGATGACAAAATATAAATGCTGAAATCTAGTTTTATGTTGTAACCAAAGGCTGCCTCTCTTTCACAGAAATTGCTTATGGACTTAAATAACTAGGGTTGCGAGAGATAAATTGATAATATACTAAGGTTTCCATTTTTGAAATGCATGTACTGTAATACACAAGAATGTGGATGGGTAAGAAGAGGTATGGGTAGATACTATAACTCTATGAGCTAAAAGACATTTAGTTACAAAACAACTGGACTTTTTTCAAATCCTTCAGGTCCCTGAAATTGTTCTTAGCATCTCATCAGTGTTCTCTCTTTTCACTAGGTAAGTTGACGTGTAGCCGTGAACCTATTATGAAGAGAAGGAGAAAATTTAATATTTTGTTTCTCAGACAGAAAGTCGGCCTCTCCAGGGACATTTTGGGTTTCTAACTTGGAGGCAATGGTTCACAATCGACTATACACAGTACCTTTCTCAGTTTTGCCCTGTATAAACCAGCCTAGCCTGGGGGAGAAAGCAAGTGTTTATAAAGAACATAGCCAAACTTCACCCAATTTCTCTTTTCAGCACCCTCATTAAAAAGGCTAAATGGGGTGGCTCCTCCACTCTCATGAAAATCATCTCTGAAGTAGCACTGAAACCTTTTAACAAAGGGGCATTGATACAGCACAATAGAACTTTGATATCGGCAAAGCTTAAAAAAACTGCATTCCCATTCCTCAGGAAATTAACTTGCCAGGTTTGGTTTCAAGAGAGTAACCTTCCTTATTTCGCTCCTGTGTCAGAAAAAAAAAACAACCCCAAAACTATTTTATTATTAAAAATATTTTTTATTGACTGAAGCTGATCATTATATTTTTTAAAAAATTAAATTACTTTACAGGTTAAAACAGAAGTTTCAGTCTTCAAGGATTAAAAAAAAATGCATATAAAACTTGATCTTCCAGCGAGCTTTGGTTTGTATAAGTTGATGGGACTACTACTGATCCAGACAAGAGGGAGCTCTGCTCAGCTTTTGGGACAGAAGGACCTCGACTGTCAGGAACCCAAGAGATAGTTTGCAGTTAAAAAGGTTTTATATCATATCACTTTATGGCTATTTACACAGCCAAGTTCAGGGCTAAAACTACAAGGGAACACTATTTCTCACATATTTGGAGCTGACGCTGATAAGCTACTGGCTATAATGTAAATGTATGCACAGGTTTAAAAAAATCAGATGGCTAAAAAAGCATTTTTTATGCATGGATTCTCTATTTGATGTTCACACTTTTAAAGAGCTTCTGGAGTATTTAACCAGAGTCAGCATCTTTATAGAGAAGGCTTTTTCTCTGTTAGCATAAATTCCAAGGTGGCATATTACATATAATATACAATTACACATGAAAAATATTTCTTCCACATGAAAATGGCTAACCTGAAGACAAACAAGATATAGATGTTTAAAAATTAACTTTCGATTTCAGCTCCCCTTTGGTATTAGATGTTGCTTACAAAGGATTACTGTCCTCTTTTTGTTTTCAAGGCTAAGTATTAGGTATGGATGTCTGCTTCCTGCCTTCCACATGGATGAGAAATCAGCTTCTGTGGGAAGGAAACAGAGTTAATCAAATCAAAATCAATGAGCACTGGATGGTATGTGATAAGCTCCCAGCTTCTAAAAAAAAAAAGAACTATACAGTCTTGATTCTCAACAACATAAGGTCATGCAAACTATTATAAATATGAAGACTTCTCAGGAAAGAGAAAGAAGACAGGGAGAGAGGGCTGCTTATGCTTGGTGCATTCACAATCATAAAAAATGTCCTTATGCTTAAGTGGAAAACAACTGAGATGATTTTATATTTTAACTTATCAAACTGGCTTCTAAAGAAACTTGGCATAGGAAATGAAGGTTCGATAGAAGGAAACACAAATCAAGAAAGTGCTTCCTGGGTCAATAAGCCTTTTTTAGAAGACTCGAAACCCCATGGAAAGACTTCTTTCCAGACAGACATTCGGATGAAATGCTGACATGGGAGTTTGAAAGCTATATGCGTTCACTTCTTCAGGCTTAAAATTCTAGGTACTGAGAACAAGGACTTTTTGATCTGCATTTCTCTTATAAGTAACTGACATTTGACTCTGATTAAATTTAGACGGTGTGTATAAATAGGTCAGGCAAAAGAGAAAGGACTCCAGGTCAAACTCATTGCTGCGCTTCTAGATTATCAACGTTCCCAAGTTACTTATTAAATATAAATATAAGGCGAGATAAGGAAAGGTGACTTACCCATGATCACAACGAACCCTGAAGTTAACTTTTGTTTTCTTCAGTTACCGAGATGGGTATTTTTTTCAGCTGACTCTTCTGAGACTTCCATATTCTACAAAACAATTCCCAAATGAGTACCCAGGATGGAACAAGAAAATGCTTAGGAGGATGATACACAAATACAGAAGAGATGCCTTTAAAAGACCGTAGGGAATTAATGAAATACAATGAAGCAATTTCATACAACCATCATCCAGCCAGCCAACAAAGATGGACTGATTTCCTGCTCATGTGTGGGGCCCCTCTGTCTCTAAGCCTGCAGTTGGAATGTTCTATTTGCTTTACCGTATGCGTGTTATGGCTAAACCCTGGGAGTCAGCTAACGCCCAAATATAACTGGCTCTCTGTCAGCTTTAATATAGACGCTGTGGTGAGCCTGCAGTGAGGACAAGGGTCATCAAGAAGACTCCACAACTCTGAGCAACGCTTTAATTCAGCACGGTGCCTACTGAGGGTGTAACATGGTTAGGTTTTGGGGAGATACTAAAAAAGAAGAAGGAAAGAAGGGGAGGAGGATACTTGGAAAGACGCTGGTAGACTCCAGTGGTGAACCTGGGCTTGCTCAGCCGCCTCATCTTCCCACGGGGCCAGTCTTTGAGCCACGTTAGGATCCTTCTCGGTGCTTCCAGACCCCTGGGCTCTTAATCACGCTGCTTTCCTCTCTACTGGGATAGCCTTCCTATGTATTTTACAATATGATGTATTTTAACTTCATTATGCTAGGGGGGACTTCCCTGGTGGTCCAGTGGTTAAGACTCCACACTTCCACGCCTTGCGGCACAGCCAAAAATAAATAAATAAATATTTAAAATGATACTAAAATAAAATTAAGAAGATGATTCTAAAAGGGACCCATAGGCTTTACCAGCCTGCCACAGACAAGGTTAAGAACCTTGAACAGCTGCCAACTACTGATGAGGACACTGAGTCCTGTGTTCGGGTCAAAACTCCGACTTCAGTTTCAGGCTGAAACTGAAACCCACCCCACCCCACAGGAGGCCTGCTGCTGGTGGTGCGGCAGCTGTGCTGCCTCACTCGTTCCTTTTCTTCCTCTGCTTTTAATGTTTTTTAAAGAGCATGGCTTGAACATATATACATAGACAGATTCCTGTTCCCACCTCACATGTAGAATACCACATGAACCTTTCAGGATCCTGTCTCCTTTCACTCACTAGTACATCCTGAAAAAGACCCTGATGCTGGGAAACACTGAAGGCAGGAGGCGAAGGGGATGACAGAGGATGAGATGGTTAGATGGCATCACCAACTCAATGGACATGAGTTTGAGCAAGCTCTCGGAGTTGGTGATAGACAGGGAAGTCTGGTGTGCTACAGTCCATGGGGTCGCAAAGAGTCGGACACAACTGAACAACTGAACATCCTAGAAACATCTCTGCACCTAGGCCCTTCCTATTCTGTCTCAGCATAATATTCCATCAGGTGGACAGGCCACAGCTATTCACTCAGATTCTTCTTGCTAGACACTTAGGCCAGTTTCTAACTTTGGCTGTTATGAAGCAATGCTGCCATGGGACTTCCCTGGCAGTCCGGTGGCTAAGACTCCACGCTCTCAACGCAGGGGGCCTAGGTTCGATCCCTCATCAGGGAATCTAGATCCCACAAGCTGTAACTAAGAGTTCGTATGCCACAACTAAGACCTGGTGCAGCCAAATAAATGAATAAGTAAAAATAAATATTTTTAAAATAAT
The DNA here is from genome assembly GCA_006410655.1 of Kobus ellipsiprymnus. NCBI lineage: Eukaryota > Metazoa > Chordata > Mammalia > Artiodactyla > Bovidae > Kobus > Kobus ellipsiprymnus. The sequence continues at coordinate 126,915 of SJYR01003435.1, forward strand.
GATATAAAAATAAAGCAAGGCTGCCATGAAAAACTCGTCCATATACCATTTTACATACACACAGCTGTATGTGAACGAGAGTCCCAAAGTGATGCCGCCAGGGCAAGTTTTAGACAACATCAACGGGTTCCTTGCCAGAAGGACGGAAGCACTTTGTGCTTCCCCAGCAATGTGAGAGTGCCTATTTCAGAGACAGGCTTTCAATTAAGACCCTTGTCTTTAGCGACAGATGGCAAAATCCTGGGGAAGCAGACAGGCTGATCAGAACTTATCCTGCTTCCTTGCTGCAAAAATTAAGAATTTTTTTCAAAATTATTTACTTTTTCTGAAACCAGCAATACTCCACTCAAAGGACCAGAGGGGCAGAATTTGCAAAGAGCATTGCCAAGTAGCTTTCTGTTAGTTAAATTTTGCTTTCCCAACATCTCAGTGAATAATCCATTGGAAAATATATTACATCTGAAAGCAGTATTTTTGCCAACTAAATGATTATCTGATTCTAGCTGTGGGATGTTAAGCAAGAGATTTAATCACTTTCCCTCTCCTGTAAAAGGAATGGGTGTGATGAGATCTCTCTTCTGGATCTTTCCAGCTCAAAAATTCTCTTAAACCAAGTTTTAACCAAACTTGAAGAGCTGTAGCATTTTTTCTGTCTGCACCTGTGGTCACCCTTCTGCATTCTTCCTGAACTCTCCTACCAGCTCCATTCACGGTATTTACCAAGCATACTCTGTAGCAGGTATGGCCTGTGCTACACCAGGGGGTGGGGGCCAGGATGAGTGATGGAGGCTCCTAAAGGTGCTAAAGCGGGAGCAGAGACCCATGGACGTTCCCAGCTGTCATGTGCTGGGACACATATTCTGACACACACACCCCAGCAGTGCCATGAGGACAAAAGTGAGGGAGCCCCTGATTACATCTGAGGAATTAACCGGAAACCCCAAAGAGGAGATTAAGAGAAGAACTGGAGGCCATGAGGGCGAGTGGAAGCTGTCAGAAGGATGATTCTGAAGTATAGTTGGTTCCGCCATGACATTTGTTTTGAAAACACGAATTTGTTCCAACTCATCTGATATATTTAAGAATGACTTGAATTGTGTGCGATTGTTAATGCGTAATATTTGTCCACAAGAAACCTAGGTGAACTGGGCAGGGTCATGTAGGAATATACCCACCCCCTACTTCCAGACCCCTCCAACACCCACCAGCTCTCGGCCCGGGGGTGTCATGAAACACATCCACACCTACCGCTACGACTTTCCATCCAGTCACCCTCCTTCTACCACTTTCCAGGGAGCCACAGACTGCAACCTCTCCGACACCCAATGCTACCTGCAAACTTCAGGGCTTTTTCAGGGTAAAGTGCCACATTTATGGCAATATTTGTGTGTTTCTTAACTATTTAACATGCATAAAGCTGTCCTACCATTTAAATGTCCTTTTAAAGATGTGTCACTGAAAAAGGTTTTGAGGCTATGCTCCCAATCCCATTTTCCCCATAAATTGTATGGTTTTTATTGGGCAGTTTTTGCATTGTGTGGTGATTTTTAGGAACCCATATGTTGCATTATGGCAGCTATAACTGTGGTTATCAAAATACTAAATAAGACTGTGATACAATAGTATATAGCCTTCCTTATTAGTGCAGGAAGGTCTAGCAGCAGGCCTAATGGTCTGTAATTCTGACACAGTACCTAGTGTAAATGATATTTCAAGATACCAGTAATAACTGCAATGTGGTAGGAATTATTTGTTATTTCTACTAATGACAAGATCATAAGTAGCAGGTATGACAATGGCTTATTTCCTATATTCGTAATTGAAGGAAGTGCTCTATTTCAATTAGAGATTAATAAAAATAATCTAATGTGTAATTGTTACCCCCCCTCCATCAAAATTTATGGGTCTTCTGAATTCTATTCAACAAACTCTGATGAAAAATCTCTGCCCAACAAATCCACAAGGACAGAGAGTAGATGAACATCAGCCTGAAGCGGGGGGAAAGTAAAATGGGGAGTAACTGCCAGTGGGTGCAAGGTTCTTCTGGAATGATGAAAATGTTCTAAAGCTGGATCATGGTGACACAGTTGCACAACTTTGTAAATAAACTAAACCACTGAATTGTACACTTCTACATGGGGGAAGGTTATGGATAGGTGAACTATACCTCAATAATGCTGTTAAAAACTTTAAAAACTCTTACCAATACTTAAAAATGTTCTACCCCCATGTAAAGAAACAACTTCAGTGATGCTGCAAAGATTTTGTCAAGAAAAAATCTTCCTAGGAAATACCAACAACTCATATTTAAAATGGGCAAAGGACTTAAAGACACTTCAGGTTAGTGAAAAGGTTACTGAAAACTTGGTTTAAAAGAATTTTTGAGCTGGAAAGATCCAGAAGAGAGATCTCATCACACCCATTCCTTTCACAGGAGAGGGAAAGTGATTAAATCTCTTGCTTAACATCCCACAGCTAGAATCAGATAATCATTTAGTTGGCAAAAATACTGCCTTCAGATGTCATATATTTTCCAATGTATTATTCACTGATTCTAGTGGAGGTGATAGAATTCCAGTTGAGCTATTTCAAATCCTGAAAGATGATATCGTGAAAGTGCTGCACTCAATATGCTAGCAAATTTGGAAAACTCAGCAGTGGCCACAGGACTGGGAAAGGTCAGTTTTCATTCCAATCCCAAAGAAAGGCAACGCCAAAGAATGCTCAAACTACCACACAGTTGAACTCATCTCACACGCTAGTAAAGTAATGCTTAAAATTCTCCAAACCAGGCTTCCGCAATATGTGAACCGTGAACTTCCAGATGTTCAAGCTGGTTTTACAAAAGGCAGAGGAACCAGAGATCAAATTGCCAACATCCACTGGATCATGGAAAAAGCAAGAGAGTTCCAGAAAAACATCTATTTCTGCTTGATTGACTATGCCAAAGCCTTTGACTGTGTGGATCACAAGAAACTATGGGAAATTCTGAAAGAGATGGGAATACCAGACCACCTGACCTGCCTCCTGAGAAATCTGTATGCAGGTCAGGAAGCAACAGTTAGAACTGGACATGGAACAACAGGCTGGTTCCAAATAGGAAAAGGAATATGTTAAGGCTGTATAATGTCACCCTGCTTATTTAACTTATATGCAGAGTACATCATGATAAACGCTGGGCTGGAGGAAGCACAAGCTGGAATTAAGATTGCCGGGAGAAATATCAATAACCTCAGATATGCAAATGACACCACCCTTACGGTAGAAAGTGAAGAGGAACTAAAAAGCTTCTTAATGAAAGTGAAAGAGGAGAGTGTAAAAGTTGGCTTCAAGCTCAACATTCAGAAAACTTAGATCACGGCATCTGATCCCATCACTTCATGGCAAACAGATGGGGAAACAGTGGGTGACTTCATTTTTGGGGGATCCAAAATCACTGCAGATGGTGATTGCAGCCATGAAATTAAAAGACGCTTACTCCTTGGAAGGAAAGTTATGAACAACCTAGACTGCATATTAAAAAGCAGAGACATCACTTTGTCAACAAAGGTCTGTCTAGTCAAAAGCTATGGTTTTTCCAGGAGTCATGTATGGATGTAAGAGTTGAACTATAAAGAAAGCTGAGTGCCGAAGAATTGATGCTTTTAAACTGTGGTGTTATGGAGAAGACTCTTGAGAGTCCCTTGGATTACAAGGAGATCCAACCAGTCCATCCTGAAGGGAATCAGTCCTGAATATTCATTGGAAGGACTGATGCCGAAGCTGAAACTCCAATACTTTGGCCACCTGATGCGAAGAACTGACTCATTGGAAAAGACCCTGATGCTGGGAAAGATTGAAGTTGGGAGGAGAAGGGGACAATAGAGGATGAGATGGTTGGATGGCATCACTGACTCAATGGATGTGAGCTTGGATAAACTCCAGGAGTTGGTGATGGACAGGGAGGCCTGGCGTGCTGCAGTCCATGGAGTTACAAAGAGTCGGACACGACTAAGCGACCAAAGTAACTGACTGACTTACAGGTTGTACTCCTTATCTAGCTTCTTTCAGTAGAATTATTTTGAGATTCATACGTGTTGCTGTTTATCAGTATTTCACTCTTTTTTGTTGCTGATTAGCATTCCATTGTATGAAAAGACAACAGTTTGTTTATTTGCCTGTTGATGGGCTATTTGGGTTGTTTCCAGTTTTGGACTATCATAAGTAAAGCTGTGAACGTTTCACACACACAAGCCTTTTTTTTAAATGGACGTATGTCTTCATTTCTCTAAGGGTAAATACCTAGAAGTAGAATTGCTAGTTATAGCATTTAAATTTTTAATAAACTGCCAAGTCATTTTTCAGAGTGGTTGGTACCATTTTATGTCCCTCCCAGCCCTGTATGAAAGACCTAGGTTCTCCACAGCCTCACGCAACAGTGGTTTTTTTAAATTATTTTTGGCTGCGCTGGGTCTTCGTTGCTGCTCCCGGGCTTTCTCTGGTTGTGGTGAGCGGGGGGCTACTCCCTGTCTGTGGGGTGCCAGCTTCTCATTGTAGTGGCTTCTCTTGTTGCGGAGCAGAGGCTCTCGTGTACTGGCTCAGTAGCTGAGGCTCAGTAGTAGTTACTCCGTGGCATATGGAGTCCTCTCGGACCCAGCAGTCAAATCGTTGTCTCCTGCTTTGGAAGGCGGAGTGTTAACCACTGGCCCACCAGGGAAGTCCCTGACCTCAGTTTTGTCAGTCCGTTTGATTTTAGCCATTCTAGTATATTTGACATAGCATCTCACTGCCATTGACTAATTTGCATTTTCCTGATAACCTAACGACAAGCATCTTCATGTGCTCCTTGGCCCTTCAGGTGTCTTCTCCTTCGCCTATGTACTCTGCTTTACCAGCATCTCTAGAATCAGTGAAACAGTTCAGTTCAGTTCACATCTGCTGCTGCTAAGTCGCTTCAGTTGTCTCTATACGACCCCATAGACGGCAGCCCACCAGGCATCCCCCTCCCTGGGATTCTCCAGGCTAGAACACTGAAGTGGGTTGCCATTTCCTTCTCCAATGCATGAAAGTGAAAAGTGAAAGTGAAGTCACTCAGTCATGTCCGACTCCTAGTGACCCCATGGACTGCAGCCCACCAGGCTCCTCTGTCCATGGGATTTTCCAGGCGAGACTCCTGGAGTGGGTTGCCATTGCCTTCTCTGAATATGCTGTCTAGGTTGGTCATAAAGTAACAGTACAACCTGTATCATCGCATTTATACGAAGTTCTAAAACAGGCAAAACTATTCTCTAATGATAAAAGTCAAATCAGTAGTTGCTTAGGGTGGAGGTAGGGAAAGATTCACTCCAAAAACCATGAGGGAACTTTCTGGGATGATGGAGATGTTCTGTATTTTGAGAGGGATGTTGGTGGTGGTTGTTCAGTAGCTAAGTTGGTTCCAGTTCTTTTTTGACCCCATGGACTATAGCCCGCCAGGATCCTCTGTCCATGGGATTTCCCAGGCAGAGATGCTGGAATGGGTTGCCATTTCCTCCTCCAGGGGATCTCCCTAACCCAGGGATTGAACCCACATCTCTTGCTTGGCAGGCAGATTCTTTACCACTGAGTCTAGTGCTTCCCAGGTGGCACTAGTGGTAAAGAACCCACCTGCCAATACAGGAGACATAAGAGATGTGGGTTCGATCCCAGGGTTGGGAAGATCCCTGGAGAAGGGAATGGCAACCCTCCAACATTCTCATGTGAAGAATCTCATGGGCAGAGGAGGCTGGTGGGCTGTAGGCCAGTGGGTCACAAAGAGTTGGACACGACTGAACCAACTTCGCACATATGCACGCCTGTATATAGGCATTCAGGGCTTTCCTGGTGGCTCAGTGGTAAAGAATCTGCCTACCAATGCAGGAGACGCGGGTTCAATCCCTGGTCCAGGAAGATCCCACATGCTGCAGAGCAGCCAAGCCCACGCCCTGCAGCTACTGAGCCCGTGCACAGGGCTCGTGCTCGGCAACAGGAGAAACCACTGCGATGAGGAGCCCAGGCACCGCAGCCAGAGTAGCCCCCGCGCACCAAAACCGGAGAAAGCCCGGGTGCAGCGACGAAGACCCAGCGCAGCCATAAATAAACAAATAAATGACTAAAAAAGAGGCATTTCAGGGATTTCCCCAGTGGTCCAGTGGTAAGAATCTGCCTTCCATAGCCTGAATGGGAGGTGAGTTTGGGGGGGAAATGGATACATGTATATGTATGACTGAGTCCCTTCCCTGTTCACCTCAAACTATCACAGCATTGTTAATCAGCTATACCCCAATACAAAGTAAAAAAGTTAAAAAAAAAAATCTACCTTCCAATGAAGGGGCACAGGTTCCGTCCCTGGTCGGGGAACTAAAATCCCACAGACAGAAGGGCACCTAAGCCCTCACGCCAAAACTAGAGAGAAGCTGGTGCGCTGAAATGAAAGATCCCGTCTGTTACAGCAAAGATCCTGCCTGCTGCAACTAAGACACAGTGCGGCCAAAAATAAATTTAAAAATTTTAAACAAATGGTATTTCAATGTCTTGCAGATTGTTTTAATTTTATTTGGTCAGGGATACAAAAAAGTTTAACTCAATGGCTTTCAAGTATCTTGAACTATGTCCACAGCACATCCAACTAAAGGACCTGGAATCTTATAGCACCCATCTTGAGCTTGTATTTTACAGATTGGGAAACTGGGACTCAAATGTCCTGATTTCAAGTTCAATGTTCTTTATGTCAGGCTATAAAATCTACAAAGCAACTTATATCACTGCTACTGCAGTGTTCCTGTGCTCAGAGAAAGCAGTTAGAATTAATGTGTGACAGACTCCCCAAAGACGGATAGGTTTAGAAAATGACTATTTTGCAATTCCTAATGAAACAACAGATCTAAAGCATAACAATCAAGAAACACAAAAGTCATTGAGTGAACTTTAGGGAAACTCTATAATAAAAAAGCTCAGGCTGACAATCTCCCCATTAAGTCTGACATCCAAAAGTGGGGCAACCAGACACGAGGATCCTCCTGATACGATGCACTAGGCCGCAGACTGGGTGTCAATGAGGGCGTAGCGCCACAGCAAACAAAAAAAACCCAAACTGACCCCAAGTCTCAACAAGTCACTAGACAGAAATACTAGCTTACAGGAATTTGGAGGCTGGAGGTACGTGTGACGCAACAGTGAGGATGGAGTCATCAGGCCTATCTCAGTCCCTGGGCAAACCTACGGGACGATGACCCAGTGCTTCTCCCACAAACAAGTGGCATCAAAAGACACAGAAAGAAGGGACTTCGCTGGTGGTCTAGCGGCTAAGACTCTACACTCAGTGGAGGGGGCCCAGGTTCGATCTCTGGTTGAGGAACTAATAAGATCCCACGTGCTGCAACCAAGACCCAGCACAGTCAAACAAATAAATATTAAAAAAAAAAAATGAAACACAAGAGAAAGAAGAGAGGAGGAAGGAAGGAGAGAGGGAGGGAAGGAAGGGGAAGGAACTGTTGGTGATGAAGAGAGACCTCAGGGATTCATTCAAGTGCAAAATACGGACCTCAATTGAGTATTAATTTGAACAAACAGTAAAAAGATACTTTTGAGACAAAGGGGGAGACCTTAAGGTGGTGTAGTCATTAGACAATATTAAAGAGTTACTGTGAATTTGGCTGGGTGTAATAAAAGTCCTTATCTGTTAGAGCTACAGAATGAAGTACATATGAGTGAAAAGACATGATGTCTGTTGTTGTTTTTGCTAAGTCATGTTCAACTCTGTGTGACCCCACGGATTGTAGCTACCGGCCAGGCTCCTCTGTCCATGGGATTTTCCAGGCAAGAACACTAGAGTGGCTTGCCATTTCCTACTCCAGGGGATCTTCCTGACCCAGGGATCGAATGCAAGATGCAAGATGTCTCTTGCATCTCCTGCATTGGCAGGTGGATTCTTTACCCCTGAGCCACCAGGGAAACCTGACATTATGTCCAGCGTTTGCTTTAAAATGTTTCAGAAAAAAAAGGATGGATTGGGGAAGATGAAACAAAGGCAGCAGAAAGCTGATGGTTACTGGAACTCTGGGATTAAAAGTAGTATTTCTACTTCTGGACTTGAAATTTTCTATAATAAAATGTCTTTTAAAAATCCCCCAGAATGTACGTGCATGTGCCCAGGTAACTGGAAAGAGGAAGTCTGGGTGTGGTGGCATCTGTGGCAACATTCTGTTCCTCCTTAAACCCAGGCTGCGAACCCCTCCCCCAGACAAGAAGACACTGCCATTCTAACAGAAAGTGACGCACGCAATGACGGAAAAGGTTCGGATACTACAGGTGGGGTCAAAAGAAAAGGAAGCACGTACGCTTTTGCTGGTGCTGAGATTCTCAGAGCTGATGGGAAGCAGGGTGCTCAGCTCCAGGTCCGTGACCATCTGACGGGATTCTGCCAGCAAACGCTGAAGTTTACTCGTGGGAGAAAATTCATCCTGGGGACACAACACAATGCAAGCACTGATGAAATCAAGAAACTCCTCCCAACATTTATGTCTCCAAGAACAATCTGACAGACACAAACGTCAACTATTCACGACTGGTTCTTTGACTTTAGGTGTTTGTTACATGCCAAAGCAGAACACTCAATACAAAAGAACCAAATTTCAGTTCTTTCTTAAAACCTATTTGACTAGGTAATTTGACTTCAACAGAACTTACTACAACTAATTAAGTAACACCCATGTGATAAAAGAATCGTAGGCATTGTTTACCTATCTTAAGGCTGTCAAGGCTGTAATTATCAAGTCAAAACACTTACAAAATGCAACTTTAACACTAAAGGCTTGCCAGCTTTTAAATTAATTTTTAATTTTTTGGTCACACCATGGAGCATGTGGGATCTTAGTCCCCTGACCAGGGATCAAACCTAGGTCCTTTGCATCGGGAGCACAGAGTCTTAACCACTGGATTGCCAGGGAAGTCCTCAGTTAGCTTTTAAAAATATGTGAAAATATACCTTAGTTTGTTCATTCTTGCTTAATTTTCTACTTTGTGTAAAAATTTTTTCACAGTATACAACCTGTGTACAACCTGTGAGTTTTCCAAAGTGAACATACAATTAACTATACAATTCAGTGAAAATCTGGTGAGTTCTGGCGCATGTACACACCCATGATGAATACAGGTCACATTTACCATGCCTGTGTCCCTGGGGAATTTCTGCCTCTCAGAGTCCCTCCTTCCCATTCCCAGACAACTACTGATCTGCTTTCTCTCACAGGAGATTAGTTTGCATTTTCTAGAATTTTATATAAATGCATTACATACTTTTGTCTGTCTGGCTTCTTATCTCAGCATAATTATCTTGGGGTACACCCATGCTGTATGTGTATAAATAGTTCATTCTTTTTATTGCTGAGAAGTACTCCTTTGTATGGCTAAACCACTGTCTATCTATTCACCTTCTGTAGCATACTCAGGTTGTTCCCAGTTTTTTTTAACTAGTGACAATAAGGCTGCTTGAATATTTATGTGGACATATGTTTCCATTTCTCCAGGAGTAGAATAGCTGGGTCATATGGTAGGTGTATATTTAACTTTATTTTTTAAGCAGTTTTTTAATAGAAAGTACCCAAGTGTTTTCCGAAGTGGCTCTGCCGTTTACATTCCCGCCATCAGTGAATGAACGGTCCATATGCTCCTGATTCTCGTCAACACTTAGTACCGTCAACTCATAACAAAGAGAACCAACACTCATCAAAACACCCATTAGCGGCCAAGCCCTAAGACATCCCCTTGAAACCAAGGAACCGTGATGCTGTGGGTGTGTGTTAGTCGCTCAGTCGTGTCTGACTCTTTGTGACCCCATGGACTGCAGCCCGTCAGGCTCATCTGTCCATGAGATTTTCCAGGCAAGGATACTGCAGTGGGTTGCCATTTCCTTCTGCAGGGGATCTTCCCGACTCAGGGATCAAACCCAGGTCTCCTGCATTGGAGGAAGATGCTTTATCGTCTGAGCTACAAAGGAAGCCCCAACTGTGATGCTGTAATTATATATTTGTAGGTGAAGAAATTGAGGCTCAAAAAAGTTAAATAACTGTACCAAGGTCACTGAGCTAAGACAAAGCAAAATGGGGATTTGAACTCAGATCAGATGCTTTCAAAGCCAGATATCTTCCCAAAATAACCCCCAAATGACTAAGTTTACTTGAACTAATTTTTCTTTATGATAGAGCTGCGATCAGGAGCCTGTTCATGATAAAGACACTGGCTCACCCACAACAGTGAGTGTAGAAACAACCTCAGGGCTTCCCTGGTGGCTGTCATGAAGAATCTGCCTGCCAATGTAGGAGGTGCAGGAAAAGTGGACTCCATCCCTGGGTGGGGAAGATGCCCTGGAGTAGGAAATGGCATCCCACTTCCAGTATTCTTGCCTGGAGAATTCCATGGACAGAGGAGCTTGGTGAGCTACGGTCCATGGGGTCAAAAAGAGTCGGACACAACTGAGCAACTAAACACACACCCACACAGAAATAACCTCACTGCCTGCATGTAGGGGTGTGAACAAACAGACTACAGTTTATTCAGTCACTGGACAGCACATTGAGCAACCATCAAAATGAAGAGGCCAGGTCCACAATGTCAACACTGATGAGGGTCACAAAATACTGACAGCGCTGGAAAATCACATTGCAAAAGACATTTATGTACATTTTAAACAAAGTAACAGTACGTGATGTTTAAGTGTATACTTTTATGAAAAACGTAAAAGCGTAAAAACAAATGTGGAGACAACTTCATGGTAGCGGTTAACTGGTGGCAGGGGTGGATGGGGCAGAAGGACACATGGAGTTTACTCTTTATCTGTAACATTCTATTTCTTTAACACTTGAAAAATAAAGCAAATACAGCAAAATGTAAACATGTTAAATCTGAATGTAGGTACACAGTTGCTTCTTGTACTCTTCATTTTCTGTGTGTTTAAACTATTTACTAAAAATAGATACAGCAATCACTTGGAGGGCCTGAGGGACATTTTGCCTGAAGCTAACCTACAGTATGTTTAACGAAAACAGAAGGGAAGTATGACTTCAGTTCAATAATGCAGGTAAAGTCCTATGGTTAAAATAAAACCTGAAGAACAGCCAAAATTAAGCACGCTAACATAAGCACACTAACAATGCTGCTACACGAGAATTAAAAGTATACTGGGGAGAAATCTTGCTTGAATAAGCTGGGTATTTCTTTCTTTCTTTAAATATATTTTTTAAAAATATGGACCATTTTTAAAGTCTTTATTGAATTTGTTACAATATTATTCTGTCCTTTGCTTTTTGGCCATGAGGCATGTGGGGTCTTAGCTCCCTGACCAGGGATCAAGCCCACACCCTCCTGCATTGGAAGGCTAAGTCCCAACCACTGGACCGCCAGGGAAGTCCCTAAGCTGAGTATTCCTAAGCGAAATACAAACCTTTTCACTGGGGAGGGCTGCGTCTTTGTTGACTAACAAAATCCTAGATGAGTTCTTTTTATCTGAAGAGGATTCTGTCTCTATCAACTTCTCATCCTCTCTTAAGGCAGATTTTGAAGAATCCAAACAGTGGGACTGCTGGATGGCAATCAACTCGCTGTGAATAATAAAACCAAACAAAAACAGGCATCTTGAAACAATAGCAAACATATGACACCAGTACTCTTATAAAGAAAAGCATCTCAACAGGACAAAAAGAGAGAGATTTTTCTTTTTTGATGAAAAGCTCAAGTTTGAATAGAATGTTATAGATTTGAATAGAATATTTATATAGGATATTATAAATTAATGCACACCCTCCACAGCAAGAAAACAAAATTCTTTGTTAAAGGGTAACTACAGAAGAGAGAATTGTCCTCCTCTCTACACCTTGGGAAAAAAACAGCAAAGAAAAGAAGGTTTGAGGGATAGGATCATCTAAGAGAGACGGGGGAAAGAAATGAGTACAGTATAAGGTTAAACGTGTAGATTTTAGGTCTTCGGCGTGGGATTGATTTTTGTTAATAGTTTTTTTAAAGTTCTTTTGTGAGAGTTGAATGGCACTGTTATGGGTCCTTAATTCTTCTACAGGATCTCAGTAATTAGAGAACAGACACATGTAGCTAAGTTTCTGGGCAGGTTATTAAAGTCTGGGCTCAAAGCAGAGCCTGGAAACCTCCTTCTCCCACGGACCTTCTGGATCAGTCCGGGCAGGCTGCTATGGGTTCTCCGTGCACAGATACACCCCTCGCTGTCAAATGGAATGGAGGTATAGATGTGAAGAACATTTTGGTCAGATGATGAAGTGTGCACACAATTCTTACAATCTAAGGAAGAATGGGAAAACACGATGATCTTTTCTACTTAATCATGCATTTGTCATGCGATGCCTTGGCATGTGCCTCTGCTGGCAGAACAAGAAGTCACTTGAATTATTTCAAGCCAGGGAGGTCAAAAGGGCCTGGAAAGAAAACTCTGAAGTTGCTTTGGAATTTCTTTCATGCCTTAAATTTAATGTATGTCCACTGTGCTCTTAAAACTGTCTAACACAAAATTTTTCCCTTAATATATGCGTGTTTTTGTTCAGTAGTGAAAAACAGGAAGTTGTGCCCTACTGGGATTTGCGATTACTTAAGGCAATCTTTTATTAAAACCAAATATGAACAGGTAACCTTTAGTGTAACAACCAATTTTTTTAAAAAGCTTTTGCAACTGACAGAATCAGTTTATGATTTTTAAATGACTCGGGCTTCTAAACAGGCCAAATGAAAACCCAAACAATGAAAATCTCCCAAAGGAATTTTTAACTATAAAGTCCTATGAAAGTCAATGTGATGATTCAGATAAGGCTCTCAATATACAAACTTTATTCTTTCTATAATTTAAGGTCAAAGAGCAAGGTTTTCTTTAAACATAGCAGAAGTCAGGATAGTGCCCCACAACTAACTACAGGATTCAGCAACTGACAGTGGTATGAGCCTGAAAAGTGCAGCATTTGCTGACAACTAATGCATTTTCTTCTCTTAAAAAAAATAAAAAATACAGTCGGATAGAAATGGTCAAAAGGCACAAAATTACAGTTATAAGAACTAGAGATTTCACATACAGTAGGATTAATAAAATTTACACTGCTGTAGGCTATATACGGAGAAGGCAATGGTACCCCACTCCAATACTCTTGCCTGGAAAATCCCATGGACAGAGGAGCCTGGTGGGCTGCAGTCCACAGGGTCGCTAAGAGTCGGACACGACTGAGCAACTTCACTTTCACTTTTCATTTTCATACATTGGAGAAGGAAATGGCAACCCACTCCAGTGTTCTTGCCTGGAGAATCCCAGGGATGGTGAGAGCCTGGTGGGCTGCCGTCTATGGGGTCGCACAGAGTCGGACACGATTGAAGCGACTTAGCAGAAGCAGGCTATATACAAAAATTGCTAAGAAGGTAAATCCTAAGGGTTCTCATCACAAGGAAACAATAATTTTTTTTCTTTCGTATCTATATGAGATGATGGCCATTCACTAAACTTACTGTGCTCATCACTTCCTGATGTACTTAAATCGTTATGGCAAACACCTTAGACAGTGTTCTACATCAGTTATATCTCAATAAAACTGAACGAAAAAGGGCAATAACTGTTACCAGCTTGTTAAATACAAATATTCTTTCTCCTGCATGATTCTGAGAAGTAAGAAAGTTTGGGAGATGTAAACTGAATGCAAAGGCCAAAGCAGTTGGATGTATCAGTAAGCCAATGCAGGCCAGGAGAATGTCTTATCTGGGGTCTAGGGAATGTAATCTGGACATGAAAGAAACAGCTTATCGATTCAAAAGGATCCAGGCTGAGGAATGCCCCAGAGCAGCATTCTACTCTGTGAAGTGACCTCCCCGTTTGTTTTAAAATAAAACATGTTTGCTCAGCTCATGACAACTGGCTGTGTTGTTAAGCAAAACCTTTGCCTCAGATGCTGTCCTAGGCACAAACTTCTCACTGGAATCAAGTCTCTGTGCAATCAAAAACTCAACAGCCTGCGCTGTGATGAAAAGAGGAAGTGGTGTGTCAAACGCAATGTCTGTTGCAAACACTGCTTTCATTTCACAGTTGGCATGAAGTGGCTCCTGCAGGCCTTTTCTATTTCTAAACTCAGCAAGTAGGCTCCCTGGGCTTCCCTGGTGGCTTTGCGGTAAAGCATCCACCTGAAAACACAGAGACGTGGGTTCAATCCCTGGGTCAGGGAGATCCCCTAGAGGAGGAAATGGCAACCCACTCTAGCATTCTTGCCAGGAAATGGCAACCTGCTCTAGTCTTCTTGCCAGAAGAATCCCATGGACAGAGGTACCTGGCGGGCTACAGTCCATGGGGTACAAAAGAGTTGGATACAACTTAGCAACTAAACCACACCACCAAGTAGTCTCCCTGGGTGTTGACAAATGTGAAACGAGACTGACCTTGTCGAAGAGTTGTACTTGGTCCCGCTGGCACTTTCTGAACAAGTGCACACAGATTTGTGGCGCACAACCCTCTGTACTTTGGAAGGTTTGAAGATGCTCATCCACTCCACGTCAGACATGTGGCCCGGTGCTTCGATTATGAAGTTACTCGGGTGGCAGCACTTGGATTCCCACATGTCACTTTCATCCACACAGGCTTCATTTTTGTGGTAACAGGAGACTCCAGGCCTTTCCAGGTGGTCCTGATAGTCGACATCCAGCTTTTCTGGCTGTTTTGAATCAGAACAGCTGGCCAGGCCCAGGTAAACGTTGACGTCATGCCATTTATCATCAGATACAGATGTTGATGTTTCTGAGGGTTGCTTCTCTTCATTCTGAATCCCAATTCCATTCCCTTTGTGTGACTTTGCGTGGATCTTGCAAAATGTACTTTTGTTTTCGGGTTCAATCTGGATTTTTCCTCCCAGAGACCAAGACTTTTGTTTCTCCACTAAGTCTTTTGCAAATAGAGATGAGATAGCAATTACACTTTTTCCCCCAAATGAAGTATTAACCTGTAGTTTCTTCTCTTTGCATACATCACAAGAGCTCTTGTCTGACCTAGTTTGCTGAACCAACGTGGTCTCAAATTTTTGGTCCTTAACCAGTGACTTCTGATTTTTCTCCCTCTTAAAATCGACTTTTAGGTGGTTATTTTCAAGGTCTGATAAACACATGTCTCTGCTATGGTGGCATTACAAAAAACGGGAAGTTATAAGATACACTTGATACTGTCATTCTAAATATTTCACTCAAACCTCATAAGTTGAGCTAAACCCTAATAAGACCCATTTGTCTCAGTTGAAAATAGAAGGTAGAATTTTTATATTCTTCGGAGCCCAATTTTAGCCCAGCCTGCTCCAGGAAGTCTTTGTGATCATCAAGCCCATATACCCACTCCCCCATGTCCCATCCTTAAGGTCTACTATGCATACTGTCCATACTGCAAATCACTATCTTACTGCAGATATGATCTAATTAATCAGAGACAGACTCTCCTATTACAACTGTATGGCTCGCTGTTTCATACATATCAATGTCTTGTCTAAAGATGCTTAAGGGTGTTTTTTACATATGAAGGCATTTTTAATCCCCCTAGCACCTAGCACCGTCATTAATACACACTCGGTGTTCTGTATATACTTGTTGACTGATCTGTTATTTCTTTTCCTAATTCTATTAGTTTCACAGTAAACAGAGCTAAAGCCAGAACTGAAAGGCAATGGGGATTCAAGGTATAGAGATAAACTGGACAGTGCCAAATGTGTTTACCATACTGTATTCATGACTATCTCATTTATCTGCTGCATACCTATGTAGCTTGAAAACCAGGCTAAAGTAAAAATGACACATGTGCATAAAAAAAAATCATTGTGATAAACCTTTTAATACATTGCCTGTTAAAATTCTCATGTCACATGTGTTCAGGTGTTCTAATCTATATGATTCTGATTCTCCTTCTAGAATGGGAAAGGCCACTTTATGTTCTTAAAGAATAACCTCAATCGTCTCGGCCAGGTGCCTCCCAGAGGAAATGAAGTACAAAAAGGGAAGAGAGACAGCTGGTTAGGGGCTTCTGCCTGCTGGAGATCGCCGGCTTGGTCTGGTGTTTATTAGTAGCAGCTGCAGATGCTGGGATACACAGTGACGGTGTTAGAAGCCCCAGTAAAAGACCCGAAGAAAAGCACAGCGAATGCAGCAAAGTGTGGGGTGAGTCCCCAGCCTTCCTGTCTGCAGCAAACCCCTGCAACTCCTGACCACTCCCAACCCAGAACCCCAGCCCCCTAGGGAAAGGAGTGTGCCACTGCGCCCAGCTTCTGCCCTTACGGGAGTTCCTTACGGGAGACGGGAGTTCCCTGAATGCTCCCTCCTTTCCACCACTCTCTCACTATTCGGCTGGATGAGTGGACTGAACTGAACTGTGGGACAGCTGTATGCTTGTTAAATTAAACCACTCTTCAAATGTTTACATTTTACTTTTACAGAAACCAATTTAATTCACATACTGCCTGTTATAGGTGAGAGCAGATGTCTTCTGTTAATAAGGAAAAAGGAAAAATCAAGCTGAGAGTAGAGGTCACCCTCAGCTGAACTTCTACTGCAGTTATTTCTACCATTCTTTGATGTTTTTTCTTTTAGATAAGTATAATACCCAGTATATCTTTATTTTCCCTATTCCTAGCCCAGTGCCTAAAATACTGAGAGTTCTGAATAAATGATTCATCTCTGTAATTTCTACTTTACCTCAAAGCCTTCTATACAACACACACACACAAATGATGTATTTAATGAAATATACCAAATACTTTAATTAGGATCATGCCTAAAATTCTAAATCTAGTCTCACTACAACCCAGGATTAAAATGATAATTATTAGCTCACATATATTTTTTCCCATTTACTCCCTGCTATCTAGGGAACAGTAGTAAGTACTGACCCATAGTAGGTACTTAACAAATATTGATGAATGATGGAAATAAATACAATATCATATTAATGGCATCTAATTAAGGTTACCTGGATTCCATGCCCTTTGATTCCTCCATCTTTGAGTCATATATCTGTATTAATTCCTGAGAATTTTCCACATTGAAATTAAGAAACTGCAGATCACGCTGTTGTTTTACGTAAATCTGCCGTAGATATTGATAAATCAATACAAAGTATAACGACAAAGCTAAAGCAAGCCAACAATTGGGCGTTTCAGATGCTAAAAAGTATCAGACAGCGGCTAAAGATATATGCTGAGTATGTTAGCTTTCATTTTTCCTATGTTAGCACCAAGATTTGTTAGTATAACTAGTCTCCTTTACTATAAGCAAGACTCTATCTGCGAGGTTAATCCGATTGATACACCTTTAAAGTAGTCAGGATTCCAGAAACACCATAAACAAAATCACCAGGCACACACTCTCCCTAATTTGATGTGTTTGTAAATGTTTCCCACTTAACAGTGAAGAGTGAGTGGGGACGCACCTGTCTCAGGTTACGCAGCTCTGCGCTCATGCGCTCCTGCTTTGACTTTGCGATATCAAGTAGCTCATCTTTCCTTTTTTCTCTCTCTGCTATTTAAGAACAAATATTATTAAAACAGTTTTCACCAGCCACATCAATACACACCTCTTCATTTCTAACAACTGAATGTGCATGCACATAGCTAACATTTTTTTTCCCCACTCGTTTCTGAATTTTAAAATTGCAAAATGGATGCCCAGGAAGAAGTTTAATCTGTGATTCTAACTAGATCCTTCACCAAGTTTGAAAACTTTCACAATATAATTAATGCTAAGTCAAGAAAGTATTCCAAACTGTACAAACTATGATCAAATGACGTGTGTGTGTCTGTATGTACATACGCATTGAAAAAGGCTGAGGGCAATATCAAAAGAAAATTATTCTTTCTTTTGATAGAATATCAAAAGAAGTTATACTTTTTTACATATTACACTGAAATATCAAAAGAAGCTATTTTTAGATGTAAGGATTAGAGAAAATTGTTCTCCTTTTTTTGGGGGAGGGGATGAGTTCTAAATCTCTAAAATTTAATACTTTATTCTTTACTTATTTATTCACATTACACAGGTAACTTGTAAATGCATTTTCCTTATAAAAATCCAAACAACGTATTACTTTTATCAACAGAGAAAAAACTAACAATACAAGGAAAAAAAAAAATCACTGTTTTCTTCAGTATGTAAGTCAATCTGATATAATCTCACAATCAGGCTATTCCTATGTGATCTTGCAAACCAAAGACTTAAGATACTTGAACCTATGAGGTGACCCCATAGGCAGATAAACTTGTCTTTCCATTTTAATGAAAGCCCAGGACTCCTTTACAGACTTTCTATTTCTTGAAAACTTTTTACCTGATAGGTAATTAAGATTCAGAATTGTCTTGAATATACATTTGAGTATTACACTCAATTTCCGAGCTCAGAAAGACAAAAGAGGTTTTTTTTTTTTTTAATTTTCATTCTTTTATAAAGACCAAAAACATTTTGCTGAAATTGGGACACTTCATTATTACTAGAGTTGGAGTATGAGAAGTCAATATTTTTAAAACGGTTTCAGAACTTGGCAAATGAGAACCCACAGAAAGGAAAGGTCTGAAGTGCTATATGAAGTCTTGTACCAGAAAAAAATATTAGTATTATGCTTAATGAGAAATCATGTCATTCACACAGAAGTGAGAGATCAACAATAAATGTTTCACCTAAAAAAACCCCACTGTCTTTACAAGAAGTTCAAATGAAATACACAAAATGGCCTTCTATTACATGAAGGGATTTTGAGTCAATCAGATGCAGCCTAAATCAAAATGTGCAACTCCTATGGTTTATTAATAGTTCCTTTTCCAAGGGTCATTTTCCTCATGGATGAAGAATACAAATATTTATTTTATCGTTGCTTTACATTTGGAACATCACAGAAACCATCCAAGGACAAAGGCATGAGCTTTGCTGGGGACAGAGACTCTACCTAGACAGCTTTTCCACCAAGTGCTTGCTGGTAATCAGAGCAGGGCCAGGTGGAATAAAGCATGAGGAGTGACCTGTGAAAAGCCACCACCTCCTACCCAAACACGCTTAATGCTCAGCCCTTCCAACCCGGGTCTGCAGCATCATCTCATTTCAAAAAGGTAATCTGCATGCACAGAATGGAGGACACGGCACAGTGAAAGCCATCGCCTCAGGTTTAAACTACTACCTCTCCTCATTTCTGAATTTATTTCCTTGCATTAGATGAGTCAACACCATACCAAAAGCCTAAAAAAGTAGTGCACTTGCGGTATTTATGAAGCCCCATTTAGTTTGTATGAATTCAATCCTATGCACAAAGAAAACAATAAAAGAGGGGCCATAGCGCCTTTCACAGCAGAAGTGATGCCTATCGGGCATCTAGGCCTCCTGGCTGCTCTCTGTTCTACCCACCTCTCATTTTCAACAGCATCTAACATGCTGGTGCCTTCCCAGTGTTTAGCGATACTTCTTTAGGGCACAGTACAGCCCCCTAAACAAAAGCTAATGACTTTATCTGGCATTGAAAGGGCAATTCTAAATGTATTTCAGTACTGCCTTAATCTGTCTTTAGAATAATCTACTGTTGCATAAAACAGAATTGTTTCCTTAGATCTGACACTTTCCTACATGGCTGGATTCTAGGGACCAAAGTAGAGTGGGTCTGCCTATTTTCACACGTTGGTTACTGAAAACAAAGAGATACGGAGCTCTCTGCTGACACCTGCCTAAGCCAGGGAGCCTAAGGACAGCAGCATAAAGGCAGGGGCGCTGGCAGTCTGGACCTGCTGAGCTCTGGTCAAGCCGCTATGCCCTTTACTGCCTGAAAGACCTTCACTCAGTCTTACAGAACTCTCAGGACCACAAAAATGTAAACTAGCATTGTGTTTGTTTTTTTTTTAAATTCTTATAAGCAACATGTACAAATGAAACCTGTCTCTAAGCCTATGTGAAGAACAACAATAAGAGGGAAAATGAAGTTTTGAATTAAAAGTACACTTCTAAGGCATCTTCCAATCTCGAATAAAATGTGTTAATTTTCAGCCATGGCACCTGAGAACATATTATCATGTTAAGCCTTTAAAAATTATTTTTAGGCATAATTTACTTATCATTTAAGCGTACAAAAATTGTTCTGAGACAGTGGTTTGAGCAGAAAAAAATGTTTAAGAAATCAGCTTAGAAAATGATTTAAAAAATTATTTCACAAAATGGATTTATTGGAGTATTAGCTGACAAATTACATATACTTTACCTAGTAATACCTAACAGAATGAGTAGAAATAGGTGAACCAAAAGAAAAGGAGGTTATTTATTAAAATATCTTGTAAACTTTTCTCCATCGTCTGACCTTTCATAGCATTTTATTCATAGCATTTGTGTAACACTAAATTCTCTGTGGGCCTTGGGGTTCCTGGTCACTAACAGAGTGCCTGGCACATATACACTGATCCAAAGATTGTGTGAATTCAACTGTAAAGCCAAAAATATACGTATCTTTATGTATACATCCAAATATATGTATATCTTTATATATGTATATCTTTATATATGTATCTTTAGCTGTGTGCATGCTATATAGGAGAGTATTACTTTGAAACACAACAATCCTAGAAATAACAGAAATAGTGACCTCTAGTGGTAGAAAACTGCATTTCTCCTATCTTAATCACACGAAATTAAGAATTCTACTTTATTTGAAAAAAAAAAAAAGTAATACTGTATCCTGTCCTTTAACTTACAGAAATGTATTCTCTTCCTAGAAGGAAGAACATTGAGGGTATGTATGAGTAGACCCAAAAATGTTCATTTAATTTCTATTTGGAATTTTTATCTCCAAATCTATGATTTTCTTAATACAAACTACCAGAATTAAAGTCCAAAAAAATCTTGGCTGGCAGGGCCATATATGGATCAGATCTAGCCATATATGGATCAGATCTATGTATCAGTGATTCTCAGTTGGTAGTAAAGAAAGGAGGGGCTACACACTCTAACATACTAGGGTGAGTTGGGGTTAAAAGTGCAGGAGAATATGGCAGCTGGTGGAGAAGTGTGTGTACAATTTTTACATTACACATTATTGACAAACTTGCTTTCAAATCATGAACAATTCATCTCCAATATTATTTTGGGGTCATACTGATGTAGCAAAACACATGAAGTTTTCCAGCTGTAATAATTACAGGTGATTTATTTGGAAAACAAAAAATGCTGAATTCCTAATTTTTACCTAGTGTTTGCAAAAGTATGAACATCCTCCCTTCTTTGGTTTATAAGATTCTTTCTTAATGAATTTTTAAGCCAAGTGTTACATTTTTAGTAAGAAGTATAGTCACATGCTCAAGGTGGAAGGGAGAGCACCTCCTCATTTTACAGAAGGGAAAACTGAGTTAACTGGGAAGTATGATGACAGCTTTAAAATGTCCTGCATGGTCTCTCTTCATTTCTCAAAGGGTGTTAAAATTAATTACATAAATACATATCGTATTTTGAGGCAGGCAGTTCATTTAGCCCACCATGGTAGTACCAAAGAAAGTACAGGTTACAAAATATGTAACTATTCAATCACTTAAACAAACAATCTGTTTTTACCAGTAAAGACCAATTCGTCATGCAGGCCACTCTTCTCTTGCTTGAGGCGAATGATTTCTTCTCGTTGTTCATTATTTTCTGTTGTCTTTTCATTTAGATCCTCTTCACAAATAGAAGGGGGAGAAAGTCCTCAAATAAATACTAGTTTCTAGAGGAATATACACTATGAATACCTTTCATGTCCTTAGCACCCACTTCCAATCCATATGAAGTCCTGTTGGATCTACAGCCAAAATGTCCCATATCTGACATTTCACTGCATACTTGAAAGTGATCCTGGCCAAGGCTCCCACTGTCTCCCTGCATGAACCTTGACTCTTCCATTGCAGCCTGATATCCACAGAGCCAGCAGGGCCATCTGCTGGCATCACTTCTCTGCTAAAAGCCCTCATACTACATTTAGGATGAAATATAAACTCATACCCTTAAGCCCTGTACAGCCTGGCCCTGTCCTTTCAATCTGTTCCTTTCACTTGCCCTGACCTCCGAACCCACCCCAGGGCTTTTGCATTTGCTGTTTCTTCTGCCTGGAAGCTCTTGGCCCAGATTTTTACATGACTAGTTCTTCCTATCATCCAAGTTTCAGCTCAAATGCTCTCTTCGAAGATGTTCTTCCAGCGCGCTCAAACTAGATGAGTCTCTGTCCCTTACTCTCTGGCCCACTATCCACGACCCTGTTTTTATTTTATATTTTTTAAACAAATGTTAGGTTTCTAAAATAAGGTGTAAAAGTTGATAAAACAGATTTCTTTTTACTTTTAATCTTACCTAGGTATACATAACATTCAATAAATTTACTGAATGCCTGCAATATACTCCAAGGGCTGTGCTATTAGAGTCCGTCCCTGCTGTCAAGGGGCTTACAGTACGATTATGGTTTTAGATGGAAGCTACAAATGGACACAAAATTATCATTTGCCAGGAGTCAGGGCATCATTAGAACAAGATTTTAGCAGGTGGAGTCTTTTAAACTAAACCAGTCACAATAACCTTTCCCAATTTCAACAGTAACTCCCTGCCTCACAAGGGGCCCCGCCTGGGACAGAGGTGGAGTAACCACATCGTTGCACCGCTTTGTCATTCTAAGGCTGCCTGTTCTACTGTGAGAGTCAGTCCTCACGTCTAACTGAGGACCACTTACAAATGTGATCATCTGGGTGTCGAATTAAGACCCAGATAGCTCCTAAATCCAACAGCCTCTCCTGTGATATAGCTGGGAAAAGCCAGAGACAAGTGGGCCTCCCCCTGTACCCTCTGAAGACAAATGCAAATTTTTACTCTATCACCTAGATCCACCTCCAAGTATGTAGCACTAACCTATCTGCCGTACCCAACCTTTGTTTCATTAGAAAACTTCCAGGAGTAGAATAAACCATGGAGTTACTGTGAGAATGAAAACAGAAAAAGGAGGACATGAAAGAATTCTCCCCAAAATAGAACATCCACTGAACAGCCACTCTGGTAGTCTGTGTTGTAGGTGGCAACTCATTATCCCTCCCTGCATTCATTCCTCAATTTTTTTTCCTTTAAATTTCCTCCACAAAAGAGCAGAGGCTATTTTTCCATTGCCTGACTCTGGGTTCAGCCATGTGATTCACTTTGGAGCAGAATGAAGGGCAAGTGATGGGGTGCCAGGCTTCTTTCTGCTTCCTCTCTTAAGTTTCTACCTTCACCATGGAAAGAAATGGCCACACTACCCAGCTGGGGAAAAGATGCTCCAGTGGGCCCAACAGAGATCAGCCAATTCCCTAGTGGCTTCCAGATAAATGAGTTTATCAAAGGACACCACTGAGTTACCATCGTTGGTTGCCACAAGGCATATAGTAGCAACAGTTAACTGGTACAGCAAAGGCAGGACTATTTTTTAAATATAATGCATTAGGCAGTTTTCACCAATTCTTGCTATTTATCTTATAACACAAAAAATGCTGCATATACAAATGAAATGAACATTTCATGATGGGACCTAATGCTAACAACAGGCCTCTTCCCAGTTATCAGATTAAGTGAACTCAAATGAAGAAATATATTCCCAAGATAAAACATCTATATTTAGGCCTTTTCCTTACCTTTTAATTTATTGACTTCAATCTTAAGTGCCTTCAATTTCTGCTTATAATCTTGCTTTTCTTTCACAATACAGGTCTCCACCATCTTAGCATCACGTAAGGCATGCTCTAACAATTTAAATTTACCCGAACAGTCCGCAATGTGATTGACTGCCTCAATAATATCTTTGTCCTAAAACCCAAATTTGAAAACTGTTACATTTTAAAATGCCAACTAAACAAGATGACACTTACTGAAATCTCACTGTGGAGCAGGGATAAACTGGGAGATTGGGATTGATGTGTATATAGTACTATATATAGAATAGGTAACTGGTAAGAACTTGCTATCTAGCACAGGGAACTCTACTCACGACTCTGTAATGGCCTATATGGGAAAAGAATCTAAAAAGGAGTGGGTATATGTGTATATATAACTGATTTACTTTGACGTACACTTAAAACACAGAACATGGTATATCAACTGTGAAAAGTGGAAGTGAAGTCGCTCAGTCGTGTCCGACTCTTTGCGACCCCATGGATTGTAGCCCACGGAATTTTCCAGGCAAGAGTACTGGAGTGGGTTGCCATGAAGCTTCTCCAGGGGATCTTCCTGACCCAGGGAGCAATCCCGGGTCTCCCACATTGCAGGCAGAGGCTTTACCTCTGCGCCACGAGGGAAGCCCTAACTGAAATCTAATAAAAACTAAAAAAAGAAAAAAAAAAAAAAAAAAAAACCGTGTCATGTAATTGTGTACCCAATTTCAATCCAGCGCTTTCCATGTGTTAACTCATTTAAGCCTCATAGTCACTATCTGAGGTAAGAAATATTGTTATTACCCACATGACAGAGGAGTCGACAGGAAATTGCCCACAATTACACAAGTTGGGCTTCCCCGGTGGCTCCGGAGGTAAAGAGGCCACCTACGCTGCAGGAGACCTGGCTTTGATCCCTGGGTTGGGAAGATCCCCTGGAGGAGGGCATGGCAACCCACTCCAGTATTCTCGCCTGGGGAATCCCATGGACAGAGAAACCTGGTGGGCTACAGTCCATGGGGTCACAAAGAGTCGGACACGATCGAGTGGCTAAGCACAGCACAAGTCAGTGACAGAGTTTTGACTTGAACTTGGCTGGCTGGCCCCCAAAAGCATGCACAAACCACCAGTCTGCAGTCTCAGAAAGTCTAGAACCAAACATTTGATTACCTATGAAACTATAATAGCAAGCAATAGGAAGACTTGTGGCCCTGGAGGTGGCTGTGTTTTCTGGATTACAGATAAATCCCAGAGGCCCTCTCTTTCTTTCCTTCTTTTCAGCTTCTTAAGACGACAGACTCCAAGACCTCATCCCAAACCTACCCAAGCCAGAACCTCTTATTGTTGAAGTGGTTGTTTTAATTATGTAAAAGGTATCTATCTGCTTGTTGAAAAGCAATTCAAATAACACCTGAAGGTATAAAAATAAGTAAAAGTACTCCCCCCACCACTCACAGGGAATATCTATTATCAGCAAGTTTCACCTTTGCTTAAGGACAAAGGTTTCTGTGGTAGCATCATATATGCGTTCCTAAAACACTTCACAGTTTGCATATCTCACGTTAAGATGATTTATGGAAAAAATAGGGTTGGGGCAGATCATTCAAAAACCGACAGGGGTTGGGATGCAGGAGATGGAACTTTGTGATCAGATGGAACAGGCCTTGAAGACCGAAACCCACAGTGGAGTTCTGCCTCCTCTTAACGCCTTGGGCACATCATTTTAAACTTGTTTCCCTCATTTCTAAAACCAGAATTAAAAAAAAAAAAAAGGAGAGAATAATATTGATAGCTCAACCTATCTGGGTCGCTGTGGGACTTAAGTAAGATAAGGTACATGAATATACTTTATCGACCACAAGGTGCCTGGCACATAGAGGTATCATTATTCTGAATTACCTTCAGCTTTATCATGGTGGTGAGAGCCTGTTCACGAGCTTGCAGTTGTCCCACTTGAGCAGAAAGTTCCACTAATGTGTTGCTGAGATTTTCATTTCTAGCCTACAAGGAAAAAACACAAAATACTAACCCCGTCATTTAAAAGCTTTCACTACTCTCACCAGCCATAATCTGTGCTGATTCTTTTTGTTTTTTCTTTAACCTTTTCAGTAACAAAGTGAGCTATTTAAGCAGTTATCAAAAAAGCAACACAAACATCTATTTCCCCATCATCCTCTCAGTTCTTATGATTCCCTTCTGAATTCTATCAGTTATGTTTATAGACATGCCTACTTCCTCACAATCTTTTATGCATACTTTCAGGTTGGTGAGAAAGAGGAACACGAACCGAAGAATGAACAGCAACTGGATTAGTGAGAGATCTCCTTTGCTAAAATAAAGAAGAATTGATGCTTTTGAACTGTGGTGTTGGAGAAGACTCTTGAGAGTCCCTTGGACTGCAAGGAGATCCAACCAGTCCATTTTGAAGGAGGTCAGCCCTAGGATTTCTTTGGAAGGAATGATGCTGAAGCTGAAACTCCAGTACTTTGGCCACCTCATGTGAAGAGTTGACTCATTGGAAAAGACCCTGATGCTGGGAGGGATTGGAGGCAGGAGGAGAAGGAAACGACAGAGGATGAGATGGCTGGATGGCATCACTGACTCGATGGACGCGAGCCTGAGTGAACTCCGGCAGTTGCTGATGGACAGGGAGGCCTGGCGTGCTGCGATTCATGGGGTCGCAAAGAGTTGGACACGACTGAGCGACTGAACTGAACTGAAGAACTTCTGTGCATCTTTTTTATTTTGAAATAACGTCACATTGAGGCATTCTCACTCGGGATTTCTTAAACCATAGATCTAGATTTGATGGAGGAAACTGAAATGCGCATTACTAAGTGAAAGAAGCCAATCTGAAATGGCTACATACTCTACGGTTTCAACTGCATGACTTTCTGGAAAAGGCAAAACTATGAGGTCAGGGGTTGCAAGGGACTGCAAGAAAGAAGGACAGAGCAGAGAGGGTTTTTAGGGTTGGGAAAGCATTTTGTATGATATTACAATAGTGGATACAGGTGGTTATTTGTAGAAACCCACAGAATGTACAACACCAAGAGTGAACCCTAATGTAAACTATGGACTTTGATGTCTCACCCAATGATGTGGCAATGACATGTCACTGGTTACAACAAATGTATCAGTTCCACTGGGATGCACGATGTCCACAGTGGAGGAGGCTAGCTGGGGGAGGGAGATGTGTATAAGAG
>SJYR01003435.1:153999-181347 GCA_006410655.1 Kobus ellipsiprymnus
GGGGGC
Organism: Kobus ellipsiprymnus; assembly: GCA_006410655.1. Taxonomy (NCBI): domain Eukaryota; kingdom Metazoa; phylum Chordata; class Mammalia; order Artiodactyla; family Bovidae; genus Kobus; species Kobus ellipsiprymnus. The sequence goes on from SJYR01003435.1 coordinate 154,006, forward strand.
GGGGCTGGGGGTGTCTATGAGAAGTCTCTGTACATTCCACCCAATTTTGCTATGAACCTAAAACTTCTCTAAAAAACCAAAGTTTATTAATTTAAAAAAAGAAAAAAATCTCCCTGCTACAGACTGAACTGCATGCCCCCTCAAATGCATATGCTGAAGTCCTAACTTCCAATGTGATGGTGTTTGCGGGGGAGCCTTTGAGAGGGAATTAGGCTTAGATGAGGTCATAAGGGTGGGGCCCTCAGGACAGGATCAGAGCCCTCAGAAGAAAAGATACCAGAGAGCTTGCTGTCTCTCTCCCTGTCACACGAGGACATGGTAAGAAGGTGACCATTCCATTTACAAGTCAAGAAGAGAGCCTTCACCAGAAACCAACCAGGCCGGCACCATGATTTTCAACTTCTAACCTGCAGAACCGTGAGGAAAAAATATCTCTGTTTTTTAAGCCTTCCCCCAGTCTATGGTATTTTGTTATGGCAGCCCAAGCTGACTAATATACTTCCATTTTTTAATTCAACATATCAAGAGATTCTGGGCTTTCCTTGTAGCTCAGTTGGTAAAGAATCCGCCTGCAATGTGGGAGACCTGGGTTCGACCCCTGGGTTGGGAAGATCCTCTGGAGAAGAGAAAGGCTACCCACTCCAGTATCCTGGCCTGGAGAATTCCATGGACTGTTATAGTTCATGGGGGTTGCAGAGAGTCAGACAGGACTGAGCGACTTTCACTTTCACATCAAGAGATTCCATTAATAGTTTTCACTTATTTTACAGCTAAAACTGTCTAGAAAAGCAATCTGAAAAAAAAAATTTAAGACATAAAATAAAATCTATATAATTATTATGAGTTATTAAGATTCACTATATTACCAAAATCTATACTGAAGAGTTGAGTCATTGGAAAAGACTTTAATGCTGGGAGGGATTGGGGGCAGGAGGAGAAGGGGACATCCCAGGATGAGATGGCTGGATGGCATCACGGACACAATGGATGTGAGTCTGAGTGAACTCCGGGAGATGGTGATGGACAGGGAGGCCTGGCGTGCTGCGATTCATGGGGTCGCAAAGAGTCGGACACGACTGAGCGACTGAACTGAACTGAACTGAACTGATATTGGTATCATTATGAAACAAGAACATAAAGGCAGTAACAACAACAGCAAAAAACGCTTTCTCAGGCTTCCCTAGAGGCTCAGTGGTAAAAAGCCATCTGCCAATGGATGCGATCCCTGGTCCAGGAAGATCCCACATGCACCACAACCACTGAGCCCGTGAGCTGCACCTACTGAAGCCTGTCCACCCTAGAGCCCTTGCTCTCAAACAAGAGAAGCTACCACAATGTGAAGCCCGTGTACCACAACGAGAGAGCAGCCTCCACTCTCTGAAACTAGAGAAAAGCCCTTGCAGTAACAAAGACCCAGTACAGTTTAAAAAAAAAAAAAAAGATAAATAAATGTTTTTAAAAGGGCTTTCTCACTGTGCCTCTCAAAAAAGCATGAGCTCAAAAGATATTTGATGACTCATCAGTCAGGACTGAAAACTGAAAGATCACCCTGACGTTTTGTTCCCAATATGCCACTAACATGAGGTAGATATCTGTTTCATCAGATTAGACACAGTTATTCAGGAAACATAATTGGAAGCTGCATGATGATACTGATCTCAGACTTTGAGAAAGACTTTTTAAATTAACCCACTGTTGATAGAATGAAGGATGCTACCAAACAAATGGCCTAACAATTAAGAAAGAGCTGTAATGAAGCTTCATCTTCAAGACAGGGCAACACTAGGGGCTAACCAAAGCTCACCATCAATATACAACTGTGACGCTGAATGGATGGGTATACTTTCATACACACACACACATTTAATGGAAATATTTAAGTCTATGGACTACTTTAAACTGAAACACAAACAGAATCTGGGCTAGCGAAGCTTATCTGAAAACCAGTCTCACCGACTGACTGTGTCGTACGGCAGAAACTAACACAACATTGTAAAGCAATCATACTCTGATTAAAAAATTAATTAATTAAAAAAACAAAACCCACCTCAAGGTCTTCAGAGAGGAGAGAGGAATGGGTTGCCTTTTGGGCCATCTCCTGAAGCTGTAGTTGAGTCTTCTGAAGAGTACTCTGGCATTCAATTTGGTTCGATTCAAGGCTTTTTACCTTCTTTGTGAGTGACTTGATTATTTCAGTTCTTTTATGTAGTTCACCTGAGGGAGATTATTTTCAGGCAATGGTTAAAAAGTAAGGGTGCTAAGGAATCTTTCAAAGGTTAATTCTTCTTTGAAAAGTTTACATTACGAAATGCATGATACTGTACCCTAGTCAAGAAACAGAACACTAGCAACAACCCAGAGCCCTGTATGTCACTTCCTGCACAGTCTCTCCAATTTCCCACCTGCCAACCACCATCCTGAGCTTACTCATTTCCTTGTTTTTTTATTACAGTTTTACTATCTCTGATCACATCCCTAAAAAATAGTTTAATTGTGTGAATTCTGTTTGCTGTTTTTCACTTAAGACTATGATTCTGTGAATTCTCTAGTGGTCCAGTGGTTAGGACTCTGCCCTTTCACTGCCAAGGGCATAGGTTTGATCCCTGGTCCAGTTACTAAGATCCCACAAACTGCACTGCAGGGCCAAAAAATAAAAGATTATGATCCTGAGATGTGTCCATGAGGCCGTGTAACTCCTTGTGCACTGTCATTCCTACATAATAACATTATATGATTATGCCAGCATTTACTTATACATTCTACTATTGATGGTCATTTGGACTGTTTCCACTTCACAGCTATTATGAACGATGTTGCTCTGAATATCCTTGTACAAGCATCTTTATGCTTTTGCAAGAGCTCCTAAATAAAATGTGGTCCCTCAGACCAGGAGCACCAATATCAACTGTGAACTTGTTAAATATGCAGATTCTTAGGCCACAGACCTACTGTATCACAATCTACTTATTAGTAAGATCCTGAGGACTTCCCTAGTGGCTCAGATAGACCTGGGTTGGATCCCTGGGTCAGGAAGATTCCCTGGAGAATGGAATGGCCACCCACTCCAGTATCCTTGTCTGGACAATTCCATGGACATAGCCGAGTGGACTACAGTCCACGGGGTTGCAAAGAGTCGGACACATCTGAGTGACTAACTTTCACTTCACTTTTAGGTAATTCACTTGCATACTGAAGTGGGAGTATACTTCCAGGAAGGGAAATGCAGAGCCATAGCTTGGTATATCTTCAACTTCACCAGAATTGTCACGTGATTTTTCCAAAGTAGCTGTACTAATTGACTCTCCCACCAGCAGTCAATGAATCTTCCCTTGCTCACAATTTTACCAGTACCTGATATTTTTTGCCAGTCTGTTAAGTGTAAGAAGTCTCATTATGGTCTTAATTTTCGTTTTCATTTCCCTAATTTACGAATGAGAACTTTTTTGTAAATTTATTGGCCAGTGTTCCATGAAATGCCTATTTAAATGTCTTGGTCATTTTAAAAGCAGATACTAACAATTATACAGGCAGACCTCTGAGATATTGTAGGTTCAGTTCCAAACCACTTCAATAAAGGGAATATCATAATAAAGTGAATCACACGAATACTTTGGTTTTCCAGTGCATATAAAAGCTATGTTTATATGGTAGTATATTGTAGTCTATTAAGTGTGCAACAGCTTGATGTATAAAAATCAATGTGTAAACCTCAATTTAAAAATACCTTATTGGGACTTCCCTGGTGGTCCATTGGTTAAGACTCTGTGCTTCCAATGCAGAGGGCACAGGTTTGATCCCTGGTCAGGGAACTTAGATCCCAAATGCTGCATGGCATGGTCAAAAATTAAAACAAAATTAAATTTTAAAAATAAACAAATACTGCACTATATGTATATATGTGTGGGTGCATACAGTTAGGGTAAAATCAGATGGTCATCAGGAAATTGAAAAATTAATCACATTTAGACTGTCACATTTATAGAACCTTTGTGTAATAAAAGCAAAAAAAAGCAGGGGATGTATGTTTATCTCTCTTATTTTCTTGACTGTGTCGGGTCTTAGTTGCAGAACCCAGGTTCTCTGGTTGAGGCATGTGAGCTCAGTAGTTGTGGCATAAAGGCTTAGTTGCCCCATGGCATGCAGGATCTCAGATCCCCAACCAGGGATCGAATCCACATCCCCTGCATTGGATTCTTAACCAATGGACCACCAGGGAAGTCCCACTTTTCTATAAACAGATCTAGTATTTCCTCCTTTAGGACATTCTAGTAATATTAACATAGTGTCAATAGAACAGTCAGATTTTAGGGTAGCACCAAAAGGATGACAGTTAAAATATGGTACAAAGGGAAATTTTTATAAGCCACTTTTGAGGTTGCTGTAATTTTAAAAGATGACTGTTTTAAGTACTTGAGATCAAGCTCAATATCAAAAGTTTAAAATCTTTGAGTCAGTTCAAAAGGAATGGTCAGTTCAGTGGCATCTTCATTCATATTCTAGCTCAAAACTAATTTCCTTCAGGTTCGCTCTTGACCCTCCCTGCCTACTGGAGCTGTCCCAGCACTCTTTCTACAGTTAAGTATTAATACTTTGCTTGCCCTACTTTAATTCACATTGTGTTTGTCTGTTCTGCTGTGAATCTTCATGAAGTCCTCCTATCTTCAATTAAACTCTAGGACAGCAGGGACTGTGTTGAGATGGTCCTTCTCTATTTTTCACATGAGCCCTTTCAGTATGCTGGCATGTACCAGTGCTAGATGGATGATGCTGAATATATGTCTGACCTTCTAATTTGCTGCAACGTTCTTCCAAAGTCAACACTTTCTGCCGATCCTCTTCCCATGAAAGAAGTTGTCTCTGATGTACTGCAACCATATCATTGAGCTCTCTATCTCGATCTTTCAGCTCTCCAATGAGCAGCTGCAGCTCTTTCCGTTGTTTTTCAATAGTGGAAATCTCAACCTCTGACCCGATGTTCTAAATATAGAAAGTAGATTCATGTCAAAATAAAACCATCAACATAAATCAGCCAAAGTATATTTTCCATACAACTACATTGGGTTGGCCAAAGGAATTTTACGGCCAACTCAGTATCTTCTTTTGCTGCCAGTTCAAGGAAGCAACTTGAACCAAGAAATTTTATTTCTTGATTGTAACATGGCAGCAAAATTATGTATATTTAACATATGCTAACATCTACTATGCACTCTGTCTCTATCATTTTCTGTCATTCCAAACACACTACTCTTAAAGAACAGGACCAGCTATAAAACCTCCATTGGTTAATCACAGATAAACCCATTTCTGCATTTTTTTCCTTTGTTGTCAACCCTCCTTGTATCAATCAACAATATTATCCCCCATCTTATATCCCCATCTAGCAATTCTAGAACAATCAAGTAAAGGGAAATAGGAAGTAAATATTGTTTAAATATAACTGGTCCAAATTCAACATACCTACTTAAAAACAAATTTTGTAAAGGTAAAATTTCAAACATACACAGAAGATAAAAGAACAGTATAATGAACTCACATTTGCTCAGTAGCTAGGTCTTACTACTATAAAAAATTTTGCAACGTTTCAATTTTCCTTTTTCTTTTTGTTGTTGATAAAAAATATATTTTACTTTTAGATACTTTGGTATGCCTCTCTAAAAATGAACATTTTTATATAATCAATATGCCATTTTCAGAAGAAGGCAATGGCACCCCACTCCAATACTCTTGCTTGGAAAATCCCATGGATGGAGGAGCCTGGAAGGCTGCAGCCCATGGGGTCGCTGAGGGTCGGACACAACTGAGCGACTTCACTTTCCCTTTTCACTTTCATGCATTGGAGAAGGAAATGGCAACCCACTCCAGTGTTCTTGCCTGGAGAATCCCAGGGACGGGGGAAACCTGGTGGGCTGCCATGTATGGGGTTGCACAGAGTTGGACACGACTGAAGCAACCTAGCAGCAGTAGCAGCAGCAGCATGCCATTTTCATGCCTAACAAAATTATCTACAATAATTTCTTTTAAGCATACATCATTTGAAAGTCTAGTGCAGTCAAGTTGGTCTCACCTAAGTGGGAATCCAGAATGAGCCACTTGGTGGCTCCAAGACCTTGGGCGAGTTACTTAACTTTCTTAACCCTTAGTTTCTTTGCTGTGAAATGGTAGTAACACTATTTCAATTTCTTAGAGTTGTGTGGATTAAGCAAGATAAGGTCTGTAAAGCACTTCCCATTGTGTCATTAAAAATGACACACTATTGCATCTTTAAAAATTAATCAACAGTTGATCTAAAAAAGAAATGGAAAATTTTTTCCAGCCAACTTGAGGATTATAACATGGGAGACAGTCTTTCATAAAGCTCTGAGAACCATTCTGCCTGTAAGATGTCAAAACCCAGTTACATATGTTTTCAAGACAAAGGGTTGAAAATATATCAAAATAATACATACACTGTTACACAGTTCAGTTTTGCACAGACAAGGCAAGGTGGGTCATTGTGATCCCTTACATGATTGAAAAAGGAATGCTATCTACTTAGGAGTTGCTTGCTAGTTCTAAGAAAAAAACCACCATTGTTTGGTTTTTTTTTGTTGTTGTTGGTAAGCAGGCATTCCTAGGTCTTCTAAAGGGATCTAGTTAATGTATAAGGGGGATGCACAATACACACCAAAGGGGAGGAGGGTGTGGCTCAAAGTGCAGTGAAAATTTTATGTTAAAATTTTCATGTCCTGCTTTAATAAAATTTTGTTCCATCATAACCGATCAACAAACATTAGCTATTATTAACAAATTATTAGCAAGACTGTAAGTCACATTCTGAAGTATGGCACTGTCCCCGTCTATGAACTAAAAAACAAAAAACTGAATCACTATGCTGTACACTGAAACTAACGCAATATTGTAAACCAATTATACTCCAATTTTTTAAAAAAAGTGTTGTTTACCAGAGACCCATGTACATCATTATTGCTTTCTGAATTATAAGATTTGTAGAGAAATAATAATGACGAATGAATTACTTACTAAACACAAAACGGAACTTGAAGTCAAGGAATTCCAAGCCATAAAACTTGAATTCCAGTCTTTGGTAAGCCATTTCACTCACTCATTCACTCAACCAATATCCACTGGGCAGACCAGTTGCTTGGGGCATTGAGCTCGCCAGCCCGGAGCACGGATTCTAACACAGGAAATAACAATGGACCAAGTGTGCAAAACACATTCATCTCAACCTATACGGACCAGACACATGCACATCTTGGGCAAGTTTACTTTCAAGATGTTTTGGGAAAACTGGTGATTACAGCGCTGCTCCACTCGCAGGTGGCTGGGAAGAACGGGCAGGTAAGCGAGCAGGTGTATAAAGAAACAACTCTGCAGATGCCCATTGGTATATCGTTAAAAAGTGAGCACCTCGCCTGGGCTAAACATCACGTTTTCATTAAGGTAAGGAAACGGACGTGACGCTCCCCTGCGTCCTGGGTATTGTTTCACATTTTAAGCAGGAACGATTCCTGAGTAACCCCCATGCACGCTGTCCCAGAGGACTGCTCTCCGCTCGCCCTGGGACGACCCAGGGGGAACCGGAGGCGCCGAGGGGCTGCCGCTCACCTGGCGCCCGGCCAGGAAGGAGGCCGAAGGGTTCATAGGTGTTTCCTCCACCCCCAGAGACAGTCGGTGTGCGCAGCGTCACCTTAGAAACGCCATCGGCGCGCCTGCCCGGAGTGGCAGGGGGCAAGCCCCGAGCCCCGGAGCCCCGCGCTCTCGCCCGCCCAAACCGCCCACCCCGCGGAGCGCGCCCGGCCCGCTCGGCCTACGGCGTCGCCGAGGGGCCGCCCCGGCTCTCGCGAGACCCCACGGAGGCTGGCTCCCTCCCGGCGCGGGCCGCGCCGCCATCCCGGCGTTTTGTTCTTGCAAGTCTGGAGACTCTCGAATGGTTTATCTGGCGATGTAAAAGCCGTTACCCGCGGCCCACGAAGAACCGCTCCTTCACCACTACCCAGAGAATGACGGCCGTCTCTGCTACATCGTCCTGACCTATGTATGACCAGCTGCTTACAGACTCGCATCTTTCCCTCCTAAACTGTGAGCGCTGTCGTCTTAGCTGCCCTGCACACCCGGGTAGGGAGAACAGTCAGTACCTGGCACTCAAATGATGGAGGCAGACGCCACCTCTGATAGTCAATTGCTGACCAGCCCCGCAGACAGTTCTAAACTGAGAATCATAGATGGAGAGGAAAAAGTTTCGGTTTTTTTTTTTAACTCTTGATGTAGCTCTTTTGTTAAATAATGAGGTACCTCTTGGGGTGGGCGTGCACCCCGTGGTGTACATCAAATGACGAGATGCACCTTTTGGGGTAGACGTGCCCCTTTAGGGTGGACGTGCACCCACCCTTCTGTTCAGCCTGGAAGGGTGCTGTCCCTCTTGAGGGGTGCTCGGGCTGATTTCATCCGCCCCTGGATGACTTGATTCCTATTGTTAAATCAGTCCCTATCATAAGTCAGGTGATTCCCATTGATTCAGTCAACATCCTGTACTGTGTGACCCTATATATTAAGCCAACCCCTAAATCACGTGAGTCACCGCTGATTAAATCACCTCCCTCAAATACTGTCACCCACCTCCCGCACCCCCCGCCCCCCTTAAATCGAGTCCTTAAATCGCCTAACGTTCATTAAACCAATGAAATATCTTAGGTTTCCTGACAACCCCCACCGATTAAATCACCTTACCTCTTGGGACACACATGAAGGAGGTAGATTTAATTAGGGTCACTATATTTACTAAGGCAGATTGAATCAGCAGGTGTGCTGTCCCCCTTGTGGGGTTGCATTACACCCCCCTGGGGTAAGTCAAATGATGATGTACCCCCATGGGGTAGAGGTGCACACCCTGAGGGTCCTGCCCCCTGGGAAGGGTGTGGTTGTGCACTATGGGGGGAGACCCTTGGCACTTTATCCTGACAATATTTACCGTGTTCTGAGTTAAGATTTTCTTCTCCTGTCCATAATCACTCCTTCCCCATTTTTACTCATTATATAGGAACTGGACTATAAAAAAGTAATGCTTATTATATTTAACCTCTGGTCACCCACCCCTACTGCTTAACTCATAAGATGGCAGTGCTGGCAAGACAAATTCGTAATAGTATTTCAACTTTACTTTTGGTTGACTGTGAATTAGCAAAACATGTCCTTGTGTTCATAAAAGATAACCTGAACATGGAAAAAACAAATTTTAAATTTCTTACCTTGAAGCTTCCCTGGTGGCTCAATGGTAAAGAATCCACCTGCCAACGTAGGAGACACAGGTTTGATCCCTATTCGGGGAAGACCCCACATGCTGCACAGCAGCTAAGCCTGTGCACAACTATCGACCCTGTGCTATAGAGCTGGGGAGCCACCACCACTGAAGACCATGCTCCACAGCAAGAGAAGCCACCGCAATGAGAAGCCTGCAAACCAGAACTAGAAAGTAGCCTGCACTCTCAGCTACAGAAAAGCTCTTGCAGCAATGAAGTTCCAGCACTGCCAAAATTTTTAAAAAGAAAAAAAAATTCTTACCTTGAAACTTTACTGATTTGGATGACACTTGTCTCCTTAGGATTGGCTCATGTTCAGGAGAACCAACAGGACAATGCCTTAGAGTTTAAGAATCAACAAGCAAATGCTGACTAATTGTTAAATGACCTATCAATAGATGACTATGCAGTAAGTTGTGGTGGCGGAATGAGAAAGATGAAAAGGAATGTGGTTGAATGTCAGTTTTCCAAGTGAGGAAAATTTTAACTTACATGGTTCTCAAATTTCACTTTTGTAAAATTTGGGAGTTTTAGGAAGCCCTAAAATGTCATTCTTTACCAGGCAATCACATGCCTAATATTCACTTTAAAGGTACAAGTATATGAAGCAGTAAGAAATGAGGCTCATTTTTATGAGTTATGGTTGCTAAGTACCAAATGAATGTGGATAAGAGGGTTATTATGACTAGCTGCAAATCAAAAATCTTAGTATTTTAAGGTAAAAAATCTTTAAAGAGAAAATATAATTAAACAGCATCTAGTTATACACTAATTCAAACTGATGAACTCTACAGACTCATTCCAGTTTCTCTACCATATTTTCTAAGTAAAGGCATTTAGTAAATAACAGAATCTAAAAGGTATAAATTTTTAAAAAATTGTTATTAATTTTTAAGAATGAGAAAGCTACCATGGATTATACCTAAGTGACAGCTGACTTAATGTTATTTAACAACTAAAAAGGAATTTAAAACCATATATTGCCAGCATGTTTTTAAAAAATAAGACACTACATACCCAAACTATATTTGTATTTGAAGTTGCCGGCTTAATCATTGTAAATCTCTTACACATATAAGGCTGTTTATTCTTTTTGTTAAAAATACTAGATTGTGAAAGTATTTACATAATAAAAGTATACATAGAATGTATGAATTCAACTCAGTCCTTGAACTAATATATATATATATATATATATATATATATACACACGTACATATTTTGTGTGTGTTTGTGTGTGTGTGTGTGTGGCCATGCCATGAGGCTTGTGGGATCTTAGTTCCCTGACAAGGGATTGAACCCAGGCCACAGCTGTGAAAATGCTGAGTCCTAACCACTGGATGGCCACAGAATTCCCCTTGAACAATAGGTTTTAATCAGAGATTAAACAGTTGCATTTTAAATTTCAAGTCAAAGAAAAAGATTCACACGTGTACACAAGGACAGTTTTAATCCTGCATTTTCCTGCAGTAACGTCCACTGTGGATATAAATGGACTGAAACTGCATTTGCCAAGAACTGAGAACATTAAGAATCTTTACACGAAGTCACATGTGTTGATACAAGAACATAGACATCTTCCAGCACCAACAGAATACATACATAACACATATCAAGTGGTCTTAATGGATAAATTTGCTTCATTAGATAATTTTATTTAACTAAACTCACAGTTAATGCAGAATTTCATTTTCTTAATTTACATCTTTATACATTCTTCCTAATGTTTCAGTACTCAAAAACCCACTCATTCATTCAAGATGGTATTCTGCATGGCAACAGACAATGGGTTCTAACTTTCTTAAAGGTGTCGACAGCAACTTAAAATACCACTGAGTCTTCTTTCCAATTTGTAGCACCAGACTTAGGACCTTTAGAAAAACAGAGTTTAAATTCATTTAATATATTCATTAAGATTCACTGTCACAGCTTCTCTTCTGAGAAAAACACATTTCAATTGCTGCTTCCCAGACTATACTGAGCAATGCTGTATATTATTTTCAAGTGACTAGAAGAATTTCACTCACATAAATTTATAGCCAGAACAAGAACTCAGGCTCTCTGAATGGTTGTCCACTCAAGACGATGAAAATAATGTATAAAATGGATTTGGGTGTCTGACCTCCTACTTACCATTATCAAACACTTTTCCAAGTATTCTTAGAAAGTATTTTAAAATATATGCAAGTATCCTACCATATGACACACCATCATTTCTTTAACCATTTCCCAACTGTTGCATTTATAATCATTTGCAATTTTTTTAATATTATGAGTAGCACTCTGATGAACACCCTCATCCATAGTTTTAAGCAAGCCATTATATCTTTAGGATAATGCCAAAGAAGTGGGTCAAACAGTGCAGATGGTTTTAAGGCTTTTAATATACTTTACTAAATAATCTCCACAACAGCTCAAACAGCTGTTACCAACAATATTTTAATATGCCCAGAAAGTGAACTTGGTTGGTGACCATGAAGCAAATTCAACCATACATCCATGAGATACTCAAGCATCTCCAAACTACCACACCAAATAAGCAAGGAGACAGTTATTACTGGTGATAAAGCCAAATTCAAATCTTTAAAATATCACTCAAAAAAAAATCATTTTTGATTAAATTGTGATTTAAAAATAACCAACAGAAAAGCTTTCCACAGAAAATCTAGTTTTTCCAAAAATAAAGTTAAAAAGAAAGAGAAAAGTCAGTACCAAATGACCAAAAATTTTTATTTGACTAAATTCTATCTCATGCATAAGCATGACAGTCTCCTGTTTATTAGACTTTGGCAATTAAAAAAAAAAAAAAACAAAAACACCAAAAAACAAGCAGCCTTGTACAGAACAGTGAAAATTCCAAGGGTGAGGGGTAGGCTACAGTTTTACTGTAGGATAAATATATATATTTTTAAAAGGCCTCTCTCCCTTTGGCCACATCAACAATCAGTTCAGATCATTAAATACAGACACATTTTCAAAATCACTTCTTCACTTCTCCAAGATCTTCAATGCTATCATCATCCACCTATAAAACACAAATAATTACATTTCATGAGCTGTGCTTAACAACTAACATGGAAGCAACTGCTTTAATAACTTACTTCTATAGATGCACAGGTTCCAAATACTCACCTCTGGCCATTTTTCCTGAATGACATCAATAATATCATCTGTAAAGTCTCCCTGAATGATGATTTCATCCTCCCCTGTTACTGAGGCACCACAGGAGAATTTCTGAGCAAAAAATCTTTGTGCTTCTTTAAGATCAATTTCTGTTATTTAAAAAAAAGGAACAGTGAGACTGTAATTGGAATCATATGTCAAAGATATTTTTCCATTTTGAAATTTAATCTGCATTTTAAATTCATAAAACAGATCATATTAATGGGTTTCATGTTCCTTTCAGAACAGTAATTACAAACTACCCATAGGCAGTCATCTGAACAATGTAACATTTTTAAGGTCAGATAAAGCCTCAGTACATAAAAATAAGATCATCCATACTATTCCCGATTCATATAGTAAGACCAAAATAAATCCAGGAACACATGCATTCCAACATTACATATACACTTCCAAGTAAACGAAGTTCTTGTGGTTATCCCTTTTTACAAAGGAAGACCTCCACCACTAACCACCTTCCCTCACCCTCTACTATCATGCAGAGGAGACAGGTCATTTTGCTGCTGTTTGGCTACTGACACTGGGAGGGAAAGAGGAGCAGTGCTGGTAGACCTCAAAGGGAAACCTGTCCAGCCCTCATTCTAGATAAATGTGCACAAGCAGAAATTCTGGAATGGAAAAAGTTAAACCAGTCCCCTCTGCAAAAGATTTTTAAGATTTTAAGTTTGACTATAGTTAGAAATCCAAAATCTCATTTTGTATCCTTCTTAGCAAAAAACAGAACTGTAAAATTTTCATGATACTGGATTAAACAGAGAGAAAGAAATGAATTAATGAATAAAATTCACAAATTTTAAACATACTTATGCTTGAACTCACCAAAAGTTGCAAGGCCACACACTCTTGTTACATATTTCTTCTTTGCTCTGGGAATTTTGGCTATCGTAACCTTTTGTGGTACAGTTTTCTTTTTCTGTTTTATTTGACCCCTTCCACCTTTATTTATTAAGAAACAGTTCAGGATTAGTTGTTTTATCATAGAGAATACTATCTTTAAATATACTGATTTTTAAAAGGTATGAAATATTAATTTCTAAAGTTTCTTTTTCTAATACAAAATTCATGATTAATATAAACACATGCATGAGTATTCATTCAGTCAATACATATTAAGTAGTATGTGCCGTGCACTGCACTAAGGGCTGAGGACACAAAGACGAAGAGAACAAAAACACAGCCCCTGTCCTCCAGGGCAAGGAGACAAGTTAAATTACAGCAATCTGGTATATACTGAAATAGGATCCATGAACACAGCACTACCATAAACTCTGCAGAGGAACGGCTTACTCTACTTCCAGAGGACAGAAAAAGTTTCCCAGAGAAAGTGGCATCTAAGTGCCTGCAGAATAAGTCCATTTGAAGGGAAAAGGGCTGGTGGGGATATAAAAAAGGAAACGAGTACAGAGACAAGAAAGGATGCTGTAATTGAGAACTACACTTTGTCTTTTGATGTGTGTAACAGGAAAGTAGGATTTATTGGTTGGCGTAGTAAGGAAAAGACAGTGCCAAGGTTCCCACGAGTGCAGGGCCCGCCACTTGTCCAGGGGGCCATGGTTAGGGTTGTACTTGACCCCACAACCATCTGGGATGAGCCGCTTTTCTGCCTCCATGTTTTCAAATTCATCCACATTAAACTTAGTAAATCCCCAGTTCTTGGTGATGTGGATCGTCTGGCACCCAGGGAACTTGAGCTTGGCCCTGCAGAGCACCTCAATCACATGCTCCTTATTCTGCAGCTTGGTATGGATGGACATCGCAACTTGACCAATGTGGACCCTGGCCACTGTGTCCTGGGGCTTTCCAAAGGCACTTCACATACCTGTCTGGAGCCTAAACTGGGGTGGTCCCATAGGCACTTGGTCTCGTTAGGGCGGATGCGAGTATCCACTGGAAAGGGCTGTCTCCTTAGGGCGACTCATACAGGCCACAAGCTGAATACACTACAGAGAAGGTAGTGTGCTGTTCACAACCACTGCACACTGAGCCCCACAGGGAAAAGAGCATGGTTGGCTTAACTGGCTGCAAATACACATGTCTGAAGGAAGCTTATGTAGGAAAGAAAGCCAGATAGGCAATTATATACCAGTCATTTAAGGACTTCCCTGGTTAGCTTCCCTGGTGGCTCAGAGGTTAAAGTGTCTGCCTCCAATGCGGGAGACCCGGGATCGATCCCTGGGTCGGGGATGGTAACCCACTCCAGTATTCTTGCCTGGAGAATCCCATGGTCGGAGAAGCCTGGTAGGCTACAGTCCATGGAGTCGCTAAGAGTCGGACACGACTGAGCGACTTCACTTCACTTCACTTTAAGGACTAGTACGTCAAGCTCTGTTTACTGCAAAGAAAAGAACCCAGCAAACAAGTGACTATGCAAGAGTGAAATCATTGATTTATGGTCTGTCAAGATCATCATACCGTGTGGAGGGTGGGTCTGTGAAGAACAATGAAACGGAGGCCACTGAGGAGGCTTCTACATTAGTTCAGGCAGAAACTAATCAAAATCTAAATAAAGCAGTGGCAACAGCAATGGCCACCAGGTACAGAATAAACAGAGGAAGGAGACGAAATCACAGAATTCAGAACTGATTCAAAGAGGCCAAAGAAAGAAGCCAAGACGGGTCTCAGGTTTTTGGCTCAAATGACTGGATAAACTGTGCTGTCTTTAATCAAAAAACAAAAGACGCAGATTTGGGACTTATGTTTACTTTGGAAGTGCTGTGTTTGAAGTGCCTATGGGACCATGCACATTTCTAGTCTAGAAACATGACCCAGGACTAGATTTGGGAGTTCTAAGTGCAGAGTTGGGGCAATAGTTAAGGATGCAGAAGAGTCATCCAGGGAGGATATGCAGAATGAGAAGGTAAGTGCACAGAGTCCTGGGAAACACCATTTTTTTAAAGGGACAGAAGGGAGAAGTCTACACAGAAGCCTGAGGAGGAAGGAAAGGAGGATGAAGGAGCAAGCACAACACTTCAGGAAGGGAGCACTCAGATGCTCTCTTACCACTGAGCAACCCCCAGCCATGTGTGACCCTGGTCAGAGGAGTTTCAGTGGCATGAAAGCCAGGTGAGGATAGACTGAGGAGTAAAGACTCAATGACTGAACTGAAAGGAGGCTAGGTGAGTCTAGTCTTAGCAAGGAAGTCTAGCTAAGAAGGGAATGCGGAGGAGAATATGGCAAAGAGAGACACGAGTTCTTGGGGGAATGTTTTTTGTTTTTAATGCGAAGTCCTAGAAAATATTTATAAGCTAATTTTAGTCATGGGAGAATTAATTCAAGAAGAAGAAACAGGCAGGGATAGGATACAAGGCACAAGAAATTCATTTTAGAAGGAGAGGTAGACAAGTATATTCATCAGTTGTGAAAAGAAAAATTCAACTGAGTTGACAGAAATAAGGAGAGAAAATCTTTTATAAATGTCCTCATTCTAATTAAATAGAATACACAGATATTTTTATAAGGTAACAAAGTTTTTAAGTCATAAGCTGGCTGGCTGCTTTTTATGTATATACATGGCAAATGAAGCACGTTTCCTTGGGTCCAATTTACTGACAGAGACCAAATCATAGGAAATCCAGTCATCCTGAGAAAGAGCCTGTACCCCTCTGTATTGTATTCACATAGAAGGCAGTAACAGGAAGATGTTATTCAGTTTGGGAATGCTTTCACTTCTTATTTCTTCTAGTGGTGGTTGTTGTCTAGTCGCTAAGTCATACCCAACTTTTTTGCAACCCCACAGACTGTAGCCCGCCAGGCTCTTCTGTCCATGGGATTTCCCAGGCAAGAATACTAGGATGGGTTGCTATTTCCTTCTCAAGGGGATCTTCTTGACCCAGGAATTGAACCTGCGTTCCCTGCGTTGGCAGGCGGATTCTGAGCTTTCTGGGAAGCCCTCTTCTAGCAGTATGTTTGTGTAAGTCAAATCACGCCTCACCTCTCTTTTGTTTTTTCTTCTCTTCTTCTTCCCCTGCTGTTCCTTGACCCTCACTAATTCCAGCTTCTTGTTTGGGTGAATTTTCTAGACGTAAAAACAAAACCCTTATAAGCACTGACATCACTTCATATTAACATGAAATTACCCCTGAGAAACCTCATACACAAATAAGGTATTTTTTTTTAATTTATTTATTTTTTAATTGAAGGATAATACCTTTACAGACAAATAAGGTGTTTTACCAATAAATGAGTGTAACATTTATAAAGTCAGTGATTATATTCCTGGACTCCTATCAGGCCTGATTCTGAAGTCATTATGGTAAGCGTATGGTGACAGAAGCCACATTAAAGTAGCATAAAACCCTCAAAACTCCACAGAGTGTTTAGCATCAAGCATACTGATTCTGTTAACAGAAAGCCTAGTCCTTAATATGAAGATACGTCCTAGGCAAGTCACAAGTTCAGGGCCCACCAGGTAGACTGACTGTTACATCAGATTTGAGGGTGTTTATCCAATCACAGACGGACCATGTTGTCTCAGGGGTTGTGCCACATGGAAAACTATCTGAAAATCAAAGCAGCAAATAGCAGGATAACACTGGGTATACTTCAATAGCCTGTTTCTGGCCCAGGGTTTCCCTTCTTCTGCTACTGCCTTCATTTTTACCAGTCTTGTAAGAAAAGCCATCAATTTGTTAATTGAGGAAATCTGTTCTTCTGCAGTTTTCCTTACCTTTGGCAACAGCAACTCCATTCTAGTTACTTCAGTCAGAAGTCTAGCTGGCCCTTTTCCTCACATCCCACATGCAACACATCAGGAGACCCTGTCAGCTCTACCTTCAAAACATGTCCAAAATCTGACCACTTCTCACCACCGTACTGCTACCATCCAGGACTAGGTGGTCATCCTCCTGACCCAATCACTGCAAGAGCCACCTACCTGATCTCCCTGCTTTGCTGCCTATGCCTCTCTTCAGTCTTTTTTTTTTTTAGCCACGCCATGCAGCATGTGGGATCTTAGTTCTTTGACCAGGGATTGAATCCAAGTCCCCTACATCCCTGCTCTGGAAGCCCAGTCTTAACCACTGGACCACCAGGGAAGTCTCTCTTCAGTCTACTTTTAACACAGCAGCCAAAGATGCTCTTGAAACAAAAGTCAGACCTTATCATCACTCTTCTGCTCAAACTGCTCCAAAGGCTTCTCATCTCACTCAGAAAAGCCAAGACTTGCTCTTTAAGACATAGTCCTTTGTTACTTCTCTGACTTCATCTCCTACCTTCCCCTGACCACCTTCCCACCAAAGGAAAAAAAAAAAAACAAAACAAAAAAACCAAAGGCCTCCTTGCTGTTTTCTAAATATGCTGTATGTGGTAAGAGTTTGCCTCAGGGCCTTTGCACTGGTTGTGCTATCTGCCTGGAAAATTCTTCACCCGGATATTCAAAGGACTCTCTCCCTCACTTATTTTAGGTCTTTGTTCAAATGCCATCTTTTCAGCGAAATCTTTCAAGATTTCAAATTTCCTCCCCCAAAATTCTTATCTTTCCGTTCCCTGTTTATCATAATTTAATGTATTTATTTCATTTGTCTTGTTTTACTTTTTGTCTCTACTTCTATAATATAATTTCCAAAGACCAGGTCTTTTGTTTACGGCTTTATTATCAGCATCTAAAAGTGTGTATAGCATATAGCAGGCATACAAGAAATAATTTGTTAAGCGAATGAGTGAAAATATATGTCCCTAAATCATTTACTCTTCTTTATATAAGAAAGTTGATATTTTGACCTATCCTATCCAGATAAGACTCATGAAGTGGTCCATGATTTTATGTAAGAAATCTTAATTAACCCAAGAACTTAAAACAGTTTTAAAGTCAATAGATATATAAAGTGATACAATTCTGTTCCTACTAGAGGACTTTTGTATCTTTAAAATAATGCCCTACATGCATCTGTTTCAGGTGTACAGGCTTTTATGAAAGAAAAAAAAATGTTCATACCTACAGTAAGTTTTGCAAACTCATTTGGAAAATTCTTCTCTAACCATTGTCTACATTTAGCAACATCAGGCATATATTCACAGTACTGGAGGGGGAAAAGAAACAAACTGAGTCACAACAGTATATTTTTAATCATTTTAATTAAAAAATCATTCCCCGTCTTGCTATTTATAGAATGATAAAATCAACTACTCCCACCTAATGTCTCATCCACAGAAAATCTGTATTCAAACAGGAAATTTCCCATAAGAAATTAAAAATTAAAACACACCTCCTCACTGTAGCAATTTATTTCCTCTCCAACAAACAGAAGGGCCATTAGAAAAAGGAGGAAACAGACAAAAATAACCACAAGCATTTCTTGCTTCGGGCATATAGGCGTCTCATTTTTATGATCTGCCCACAGAGCCTGACTTAGAAGCTTATCAACAGAAAGCCTTACACATAATTTATGCTTTCTCTTCTCTGTTTGGATGTTAAACTTTGACTTTAAGGTTACTCTTGTTTTATTGGCTGACCATGAGTTCTGTGCAAAAATCCAAACTATGTATAGCCAAGTGCAAAAGATGCATACATACGACTCAAAGTCTAAAAAAAAAATTTGCAGGACCATACAATCATTCTAAACCAAAGTTCTCTATAAAAGGTTGAAACTCTGCCAGCAAATAACAGAAAATGAAAAATAACAAAATGAAGTTCCCAAGCTAGCTATAAAATCAATGACCTCAAATTAAAAAAGAAAAAAAGAATTTGAAGAGAACTTACCTCTGTTGGTAATGAACAGACTAGAGAAATGGAGAGAAAAGAGTTGAAAATATAAATAAATAAATAAGTACACACACACAGGACTTATTTTTAATTTGACAAAATACTTCATTCTATTTTTCCCTATAACTTTTCTATACCACTTTTCAAATACTACCCCCATCATGTGCTTTTTTTGAGGTTAATGGCACATGGTTAATAGAGATACTATCTTGATTTGTTTTTTTGATCTAAAGAACAATGTCTCCTTCAGTTGCTAAAACATCAAACTATACTATCTGGCATGTCTTACGGTTTTACCACAACCACTTCAATGGGTTGGAAACTAAGCTAGGATGGGACCAAGTACCCATGCAGAAAGCTTAAATGGAGCTGGTTATTTCTTTTGATAACTTCACTAAAACAGCCACTAATTTCCGTTCATACTAACACATTTACAGACTTCAGCAGCACCTCTGCTACCATTTCCTTGCAATACAGTTTTCCTCTTCTTTTCATGTTATGCTGTACAAGATCATGAAACTGAATTTCCTTCCTTCAAAGGGAGGTTGGTTCAGTCTTGTCACTAGATAGCCTGCAAAGGCTAAGGGACTAGAAAAACTCAAAGTTTCCCAATTTTAACTATAACTCTATTACTGGGTCAACTGCTTATTTTAATTTTTAAGGTGAGGAATGGACTGGTTCAGTGGCCCCAACACCTTGAGGCTTGTGAGGGAGAGGACGGGTAGTATACACCATTACTAATAACAGCAATTACCATCTACTGGGCACATCCCAGGCACTCTGTTATACTTTGTATCATGTTTCATCATCACAACCCAATAAGGTAAGAACTACCATATGTTTATTATGATTGAGAAAAATGAGACTTAGAACAAGTAATCCATTTGCATCTGGTTAGAACAAGATTTGAACCCTGGTCTGTTTCTGAAGCTCATGCTGGTTTACTTAATTAGATCACAGAACCTATCGAGGCAGCCATCATCAGTACCATCAGTACTGTACCAGCCCATCATCAGTCTTTTATAGATGAAGCCCTGAAATAGGCTAAATAGCTCATCCAATGACAAAGGTGGTAATGTGGCAGAAACTATTCGATAAAATGCACCATCTCTTTATTTCAGTTTAGAGTGTCTCACTAAAGCTCTGTCTGCTTAACCAGAGCTCTCTAATCTTCACAGTTCAAGCTCAATCACTAGTAGGAACAAATATTCAGCCACACTTTCAGGATATCATTACAGGTTAAATACCATTACTGCAAACCCTAAAACCATAAAACTTTGTACACCATTTCAAATAATATTCAGTTCAGCAAAATTCTAATATGATGAAAAAAGTTGGACAAATCTTCCAAGTTCCACATTATTTGAGTGAATTTTCCTCCACAAATGATTTACTATTTGTAAACTATAGCTCTTCAATGAAAATACTGAGCAGTCACCAGCTTTACATCGCTAACAACCTGATCTTATGTACCTGGTGATGAGATATGAAAAACAAAGTCCATCATCCATGAAACCTTCTGCTATGGTCTTCATGTTTGTGTCCCCTCAAAATTCACAATGTGGTATTATTAGGAGATGGGGCCTTTGGAAGTATTATTTTATTCTTTTCAACAGCCCGCTGAGGTAGGCTCTGTTATCCATTTTCTGGATGAGGAACTGGCCAAGGTCACTGGCCTGGCTTGGCCAATCCTGGCTAAGCCAGGATTCAAACTCAGACTGACTTCAGATTCTGAAGTCTCAGTACTGCAGACAAATGTCTCCCTGGAAATGACTCCATCCCACGTACCCTTGTTTTTCACTATATTTCAACCAGCATTCTGCACCAATTAGCTCCTTTTTCTCCCCCTCTACCCTGAAAATACCATATTAAACTTTGCCCCCATAGTACTCTTGCCTGGAAAATCCCATGGATGGAAGAGCCTGGTAGGCTACAGTCCGTAGGGTCACAAAGAGTCAGACACAACTGACTGGCTTCACCTTACCACCTTTCCTTGCAAATTCTACCTCTTATGTAAGGTTTCTCACTTCACTTTCCCAGCCTCCCTTCAAACAAAGATCCCTCCTTTTCCTAAAATCCTAATTCATAGCTCTGGTCAGTACTATTTAATTTACCACTGAATATTCCCTAAGTCCTTCTCCTACAACTAGACTTTAAACTCCTTGAGGAAAAGGTAATCCTGTCTCCATCCTAGTGCCTGGATTATCAATACAAACTAGGGAAATAAAAATAAACCTTTCTCAAAAAGGTTAGGGACCTCTGGTGACTACTGATGAAATATCACTGGGTTAGATGCATACTTAGTGCAGTTATTCAAAGCCATCTCAGGAGAGACATAAGCAACTGAAGAGGATGGCTTTCATATACTGTATTTCATTAATTCTTTCTTCTTTTCACTTTTATAGGGATGCATCCCATAATTATGGCATGCCAATCTTAAAAAATTTTTCTTTCTCAGTGGAACCTAAAATAATGGTGCATAACATATGGAGACTTAGATTCAATGAATTAGGATACAAAGAACGGTAACTCATAACTACATCTGACAAGCAAGAATGAATAAACTAAACCAGTATACTTTTTTAATAAGAGCACTTACTGTATTATGTTCTTGTATTCATTGCTGAACCAGCTTTATAGGAATTATCTGACTGCAGATGTAATCACCATCTTTATTTTACAGACCTTAAGAAAAAGACCTCTAACCCTTAGTGAAATCAGGTTAACTTGCCCAAGGTCACAGAGCTAGAATAAAGCAGGAGTGGCTGGTAATGCTCAAGGTAAGGATGCAAACCCTGGTCCATGACTCCAAAGTCAACCTTACATAAAGTTCCCCTGCCTACTTTCTGGGATATTTTATACTCATTTTATTTTCTTAATCAAGGATAGTAAATAAATGATGAGTCGATACAATTTTTCAACTCAGTGACATCACCTCTCCTTTTATAGTACTTAAATTCCAGAAGAAATCTCTATTACATTCACAGAAGGTAAGGTCCACAAGAACAATGACTTCTCCTAACTTATTCATTATTCAGTCCCCAGCACACAAAACAGTTTGGCACGTAGTAAGTGGCCAAAAATATTTACTGAAAAAGATAATATTTACTTGCCTTTTACTTTACTGTCATATGTCTTCAAATATTTCTGAACCTTTTCAAGATGCTAATAAAATTAGTTGTTTCCAATTAACAAATATTTCTGTATTGAAAATGAGGAAACACACTCAAAGGGAAAAAAAACCCTGATCCACATTTTATTAATCAAACCAAGGACACTTTCCCACAACTGTCCTACTGCCCATCACTCCAGCCTCATCATCTTCCACTTGTTATTACAGTATTCCTACACTACCCACTATACTCATACAAAACTGCTTATTTCTCCACAGACAAGCTTTTCCTTACATAGCTATTCACTTCATCTAGGATGCATTTTCCCACTCCCTCATCCAGTCATCCCTAAGAGTCAATTATCTTACAAAAAGCCCAACTTTAACGGCCAGACTGGAAAGTTACTTTGGGCTGGAATAATCTATTTACACATGTCTATTCCAATTGGACTGAAAATTTCTCTAGGCCAAGTAGCAAGACACAAGTCCCACAGGTTGGGAAAATCTGTTCATCCATGCCTCCTCTTCCCCAACTCCCAATTAAAGACTCACCAAATGACAAAGATGAAAAAATTACTTGGACCAAATGTGAAGCCAATACTGATCATAACATATTAAAATACGGTGAGTAAAAGCCATTTTCTGCCTTCCAACACTTACCTCCACAGTAAAGGACTCGAAGTGGGTAATCTGCATCTAACTTGGTGTTGCTCCTCTGGTCTCCTCTGCAATCATGCCCACCAGATTCAGAAATGTCAGCAGCCATTTCAAAACCTGTCAGAAAAGAAAATAACACAGCTTCACTATGTGGGACCAAGGCCCTGAGAGAAACACTGTTCAGGTGTAGCCTTGTCTTCCAGCAGAAATCCCCCCACCCCAAATCTGTTTCAATTCTCTGCTGAATGAAAAAAGCTGGATTCATAAAATATGAGTAATTCTAGGCACACCATTTTCCAGGTCTATAGAAAAGCGAGCGACAACAGTGAGGTTCATAGCAAATGGACCATGACAACGAGGGGCGGGGGGCACGGGTGGAAGCAGCAGCAATGGGAAAAAAGGATGGGGACAGTGACCTCGGTGGAGGCAAGGCAAAAGGTTTAGGGGGTGATTCGGAGGGGATGCAAAGTACAACAGAGAAAGGCCACGAAGCAGCTGAAGGGGCTGGAAAAACCTACGAAGAGTGGGTGAAGAAGGGGTGGGTCGCCGGAGGCGCCCCGAGCGCAGGGTGTGGGGGCGGCTGGATGCCAAGAAAGGGACGCTTTAGAGTCAGGAGAAGGGATGGAAGTGGGAGAAGGCGGGGAGACCAGAGTCTGAAGAGACAGAATACGGGCAAAAGAACCAGAAAGGAGCAGAATGTAAGACGACTAAGGCGACAAGAGCAGTCAGGTGTGAGAGCGCGACCTGAAGCGAAAGGGGCAACCCCGGGGACACCAGAGCGGCCCATGTGGGCGGAGGTGTGGAGACGCCCGGCCCGGCCCCCTTCCGCCGGACAGCACCTCAGCTTCCCCACGCTCTCTACAAGCTTCTCCGAAGCGGGAAAGGCACGAGGGGTTATTACCCAGGCGGTCGCACAGCCTCCGCCGCCTCCGCTCCCGCCACTACCGCCAGCTGAAGCGACACATGCGATTCCTCTTCCCCAGCTAGAGCCGCCCGAGAGCGCGTCTACCAGCGGCGGTCCCGCGAGACAATAAACCTTTATCGCGAGATTCAGTGGCCGCCGGGCGGCTGTCGCGAGAAGCCCGAAGGCTGGGGCGGGGAGGAACTGGAGAGCATGCGCATTGCGCTCAGGGGCGGGGCCAAGCAGCCTGGAGGCTGACAGCCAGTAGGCGGTGCTCCTTACCTGTGGGAGAGGATGGGTGGTCCGCGGTCGGGGCGCGAAAGGGGGCGCTCTTTGGAAAGCGAAGACTCCTTACTGCTTACTGCTGAGGCGGAGACGTGGCCGTGGCCCTGGGGTCTGGAGTGCATCCTCCAGTCCTGACTAACCTCCAGCCTATTGGATGTCATTCCTCCGCGGAGAGATTGCAACTGGAAAATGCGTTTGGTTTAATTTCAACGCCCTACCCTATATTGGCGAAATTCTTTTTAAAAGGACAATGTCAATGCTATTCCATTTTTCTCATTGCCCTGCCATCTCACCAACCTAACAACTATTTTCACAGCTTCCTGGTGTTTACTGATCCTTATATGTGTTTTAAATTGGAATTAAACTCTCCCACGTCACTGTAGACTAAAAAATTATTCACAGCCTCAAGATTGAGAGTTGGGTTTTACTTGGCTGGAATTTTAGGGCTTCAAGCCTAGGAGGCAGCATCTCAAGTTAACCCTGAAAGAACTGTTCTGGGGAGGGCAGAAGCCAGGATATATAGGCATTTTGCAGCAAGGAGCAGGTAGTTTCAAAATCAAAAATTATTGTTAATTAAAGAAAATCGGGTATGTCAAGTAAAGAAATTAAGTGATTTTTCTGTGTATGAGTAGATGCAGGAGTCTGGGCTTACTGAAGTCTTTCCTTTAATATACACCTCAGCTGCCTGGGCCCAATATCCTGTGTTTTCCCATCCTGAGTTTCCTCAGGGCTCATTGTAGGGTGTAGCTGTAGTCTGATGACTGCTAGATGGCAGGTATTTTTCTCCTTCCCAATTCCCTCAGGGTTCACCAACTCATAGTTTGGTGGTGTTGATGACTGTGACATCCTTTGTTTACTGATGCTGCAGGAAATAGTCCATTTCTCATCAGGTTTTCACATACGGTGTGTCTTGGCTTTGCTTCCATCTAGTTTCATTTTGGGAAAAACCCTTCATATCCATCTTCAGCCTGAGTCCTATTTAAGAAATGGGAATAACACTACAACAGTTGAAGAGATGTGGGTTAGGGAAATGGAGACCAAAAGTGCTTTGTAGATGTTGGAGGTGGTTATTTTCTATTTTGCTGTTTCCTCCACTCACATCTGTCTTATCCTCCCCCTTCCCTACAACTTCATTTGCCACCATCAATACCACCCTTACATTGTCTGCTCAGAACTTTGTGTGTATGAAGCCATCTAGCATAATCTTTTGCACCAGAGACTATGACCTCTACTCTGATATCTTTCTTATATAAACGAGTGGTTTCCCCCTCTCGCAAAAGAACATCAATTCTAAAAGATAGTAACGTGCCAAGAACCTGTTCATTTGGAGACTGAGTCCAGGTGACTTCATTTCATAAAACTTGGGTTCTTACTACGTGCCAGGGGCTTCCCAGGCAGCACAGTGGTAAAGAAGCCACCTGCCAATGCAGGAGACACAACAGACGTGGGTTCAGCCCCTGGGTTGGGAAGATCCCCTAGAGTAGGAAAGGCCAGTCGGCTCCAGTATATTTGTCTGGAAGAGTCCATGGACAGAGGAGATTGGCAGGTTATAGTCCATGGGGGTCTCAAAGAGTCAGACACGACTGATAACTGAGAATGCCCTATATGCTACATGCTGGGGAAACAATGAACAAGAGACAAAGTCCCTAATCTTATTGAGCTTAACAGTCTTAGAATTACAAAATCCTTACAATGGAGGGACTGTCTCTAATCCAAATAGAGGGTAGAATCGAAGCTCAGAGATGGGAATGCATTGTTTACCTGTGCTTAAGACACACAGCTAGTAGCATGTTAATGATCTTAAGACATACATATTTTTACATTTTCACGTCTTTCATATCAAGATGTATTGCATGGAATGGAGTCTGCGCATTGTTGTTTTAGTTGCAAAGTCATGTCAGACTCTTTGTGACCCCATGAACTGTAGCCCACCAGAGTCCTCTGTCTATGGGATTTCACTGTGGCATAGTTTAATTCGGCAGTGTTTTTCCTTTCTTAGTGATGCATCTTGCTGTCAGTGGCATCTTAGACATGAGGAAATATGGATAAGTGGCCAGTCCTGTGTAGTAGACCTAATGTCTTCAGTGCCATTCCTCACGCTTTTCCTGCTCTGCTTTGTAGAGAAGGGGGTATGGACACCTATGACTGAATTCCCAAGCTTTCTTTTTCCTGAGCTTCCAGCTAGTTCAGTCAATGGGAGGCAGTAATGAGACCATGCCATCTTCTTGGGCAACATCTCTAGCAGCGAGCTGGTTCTCCCCCTGCATAATTTAGGCATCTCAGCTTCTGGGCTCCTATAACATCTCCCCTTCGCTAGATCTAGTCTCTAGCCTACCAGTAGTGATTGACGACCTCTTGCTGCTGATTTCTGAGTGGCTTCACCAGCTCTGTTTAGCTTTTAAAGCCCTGAATGAAATTCCCCTCTGCTTTAAATCCTTTGATAGTATTTAAATACTGTTCTCTAGGTGAACTCTGCCTGACATTGCTGGCATTCAAATCCAGGGCAGTACTTCCTCACTCACTCATCACAACCTGTCAGCATTCAGGTAATAAAAGGAGGAACAACCTATTAAATAAAGAAACAGCACAGTGGTTTCTCACCAGGAAGCCACAGACTCTGAGAAGCAGGGGAATTATTGCAAAGAGTACAGGAATCCAGTTGAAGACTAAACATTGTCAGGAAATTGACTAAATATCTTTCAGTCTTAAGTATTACTATTTTTCTAGTGTAAGTTATAGTTTTGTTCCAATGCAAGTCCAAAGGTTGAATCTGATGGGCTTGTTTCCAGTCACATCCATTCCTAAATCAATCACCATAACTAGTCAAGCTCTGAGTCAAGTGTCCATTTTTGGAACTGTGTTTGGAATATGGAAACAGGTTCAGTTCAGTTCAGTCACTCAGTCGTGTCCAACTCTTTGCAACCCCATGAATCATAGCACGCCAGGCCTCCCTGTCCATCACCAACTCCCAGAGTTCACTCAAACTCATGTCCATCGAGTCGGTGATGCCATCCAGCCATCTCATCCTCTGTCGTCCCCTTCTCCTCCTGCCCCCGATCCCTCCCAGCATCAGAGTCTTTTCCAATGAGTCAACTCTTCGCATGAGGTGGCCAAAGTACTGGAGTTTCAGCTTTAGCATCATTCCTTCCAAAGAAATCCCAGGGCTGATCTCCTTCAGAATGGACTGGTTGGATCTCCTTGCAGT
>SJYR01003436.1:0-18782 GCA_006410655.1 Kobus ellipsiprymnus
GGCTTTTTAGTTCCTCTTCACTTTCTGCCATAAGGGTGGTGTCATCTGCATATCTGAGATTATTGATATTTCTCCCAGCAACCTTGATTCCAGCTTCTGCTTCCTCCAGCCCAGCGTTTCTCATGATGTACACTGCATACAAGTTAAATAAGCAGGGTGACAATATACAGCCTTGACGTACTCCTTTTCCTATTTGGAAAGAGTCTGTTGTTCCATGTCCAATTCTAACTGTTGCTTCCTGACTTGCATACAGGTTTCTCAAGAGGCAGGTCAGGAGGTCTGGTATTCCCATCTCTTTCAGAATTTCCCGCAGTTTATTGTGATCCACACAGTCAAAGGCTTTGGCATAGTCAATAAAACAGAAATAGATGTTTTTCTGGAACTCTCTTGCTTTTTTTGATGATCTAGTGGATATTGGCAGTTTGATCTCTGGTTCTTTTGCCTTTTCTAAAACCAGCTTGAACATCTGGAAGTTCACAGATCACGTATGTGTTAATATACTGCATTGGTGTTTTTCTTTCTGACTTACTTCACTCTGTATAATAGGCTCCAGTTTCAACCACCTCATGAGAACTGATTTAAATCCATTCTTTTTAATAGTTGAGTAATATTCCATTGCATATAGGTACAAGAGTTTTCTTATCCATTCATCTGTGAATGGACATCTTTCCATGTCCTGGCTATTACAAACAGTGCTGTGATGAACATTGGGGTACACATGTCTCTTTCAATGCTGGTTTCCTCGGTGTGTATGCCCAGCAGTGGGATTGCTGGGTCATAAAGCAGTTCTATTTCCAGTTTTTTAAGGAATCTCCACACTGTTCTTCATAGTGGCTGTACTAATTTGCATTCCCACCAACAGTGTAAGAGAGTTCCTTTTTCTCCTCACCCTCTCCAGCACTTATTGTTTATAGGCTTTTTGATAGCAGCCATTCTGACCAGCGTGAGATGGTATCTCATTGTGGTTTTCATTTGCATTTCTGTGATAATGAGTGATGTTGAGCATTTTTTCATGTGTTTGTTAGCCATCTGTATGTCTTCTTTAGAGAAATGTCTGTTTAAGTTCTTTGGCCCATTTTTTGATTGGGTCATTTATTTTTCTGAAATTGAGCTGCAGGAGTTCCTCGTATATTTTTGAGATTAATTCTTTGTTAGTTGCTTCGTTTGCTATTATTTTCTTCCATTCTGAAGGCTGTCTTTTCACCTTGCTTATAGTTTCCTTTGTTGTGCATTTGCTTTTAAGTTTAATTAGGTCCCATTTGTTTATTTTTGCCTTGATTTTCATTACTCTGGGAGGTGGGTCATAGAGGATCCTGCTGTGGTTTATGTTGGAGAGTGTTTTGCCTATGGTTTCCTCTAGGAGTTTTTATAGTTTCTGGTCTTATATTTAGATCTTTAATCCATTTGAGTTTATTTTTGTGTATGGTGTTAGAAAGTGTTCTAGTTTCATTCTTTTACAAGTGGTTGACCAGTTTTCCCAGCACCACTTGTTAAAGAGATTGTCTTTTCTCCATTGTATATTCTTGCCTCCTTTGTCAAAGATCAAGGTGTCCATAGGTGCGTGGATTTATCTCTGTGCTTTCTATTTTGTTCCATTGATCCATATTTCTGTCTTTGTGCCAGTACCATACTGTTTTGATGACTGTAGCTTTGTAGTATAGTCTGAAGTCAGGCAGGTTGAGTCCTCCAGTTCCATTCTTCTTTCTCAAGATTGCTTTGGCTATTCGAGGTTTTTTGTATTTCCATACAAAATATGAAATTATTTGTTCTAGTTCTCTGAAAAACACCATTGGTAGGTTGATAGGGATTGCATTGAATCTATAGATTGCTTTGGGTAACATACTCATTTTCACTATATTGATTCTTCTGATCCATGAACATGGTGTAAATCTCCAGCTATTTGTGTCATCTTTGATTTCTTTCAATGGTGTTTTATAGTTTTCTATACATAGGTCTTTTGTTTCTTCAGGTAGATTTATTCCTAAGTATTTTATTCTTTTCATTGCAATGGTGAATGGAATTGTTTCCTTAATTTCTCTTTCTGTTTTCTCATTGTTATTATGTAGGAATGCAAGGAATTTCTGTATGCTAATTTTATATCCTGCAACTTTACTATATTCATTGATTGGCTCTGGTAATTTTCCGGTGATGTCTTTAGGGTTTTCTATATAGGATCATGTCATCTGCAAACAGTGAGAATTTTACTTGTTTTCCAATCTGGATTCCTTTTATTTCTTTTTCTTCTCTGATTGCTGTGCCCAAAAGTTCCAAAACTATGTTGAATAGTAGTGGTAAGAGTGGGCACCCTTGTCTTGTTCCTGACTTTAGGTGAAATGGTTTCAATTTTTTACCACTGAGGATAATGTTTGCTGTGGGCTTATCATATATGCTTTTATTATGTAGAGCTATGTTCCTTCTATGCCTGCTTTCTGGAGGGCTTTTTTTTTTTAAAATCATAAATGGATGTTGAATTTTGTCAAAGGCTTTCTCTGCATCTATTGAGATAATTATATGGTTTTAATCTTTTAATGTGGTGTATCACGTTGATTGATTTGCAAATATGGAAGAACCCATGTATCCCTGTGATAAAGCTCACTTGGTCATGATGTGTGATCTTTTTAACATGTTGTTGGATTTTGTTTGCTACAATTTTGTTGAGAATTTTTGCATCTATGTTCATCAATGATATTGTCTTGCAGTTTTCTTTTTTTGTGGCATCTTTGTCTGATTTTGGTATTAGGGTGATCGTGGATTCATAGAATGAATTTGGAAGTTTAACTTCCTCTGCAATTTTCTGGAAGAGTTTGAGTAGGATAGGTGTTAGCTCTTCTCTAAATTTTTAGTAGAATTCACCTGTGAAACCATCTGGTCCTGGGCTTTTGTTTGTTTGAAGATTTCTGAGCTTTTGTTTGTTTGAAGATTTCTGATTACAGTTTCAATTTCTGTGCTTGTCATGGGTCTGTTAAGATTTTCTGTTTCTTCCTGGTTCAGTTTTGGAAGGTTATACTTTTCTAAAAATTTGTTCATTTCTTTTAAGTTGTCCATTTTATTGGCATATAGTTGCTCATAGTAGTCTCTCATGATCCTTTGTATTTCTCTGTTGTCTGCTGTGATTTCTCCATTTTCATTTCTAATTTTGTTGATTTTATTCTTCTCCCTTTTTTTCTTGATGAGTCTGGCTAATGGTTTGTCTATTTTATTTATCTTCTCAAAGAACCAGCTTTTAGTTTTATTGGTTTTTGCTATGGTCTCCTTTGTTTCTTTTTCAACTATTTCTGCCCTAATTTTTATGATTTCTTTCTTTCTACTAACCCTGGGCTTCCTCATTTCTTCTTTTTCTAGTTGCTTTAGGTGTAAAGTTAGGCTAATTATTTGACTTTTCTCCTGTTTATTGAGGTAAGCTTGTATTGCTATGAACCTTCCCCTTAGCACTGCTTTTACTGAATCCCATAGGTTTGGAATTGTTGTGTTTTCATTTTCATTTGTTTCAATGCATATTTTTATTTCTTTTTTGATTTCTTCTGTGATTTGTTGGTTATTCAGAAGTGTATTATTTAGCGTCCATATGTTTGTATTTTTAATAGTTTTTTTCCTGTACTTGACATCTAATCTTATTGCATTGTGATCAGAAAAGATGGGAAGCATGAATTCTTAACCACAGGCCCACCAGGGAAGTCCTGCACACTGTAATTTTATATAATTATATCAATTACTTTAATATCATATAATTACTAATTATATATTATATATACAACTCAATCACTTTATAGTATAACTGAAACTAACACAATACTGTAAATTCACTATACTTCAATAAGAAATCATTAAAAAAATAAATAAACTTGACTAATTTCTTATCTGTGCCTTGAGAGAGAAGCCAGCTAGGATCCTTTTCTTAATAAGTACAGAAATATTTGAAGACTGTGGTCAAATCTCCCCTTAACCTCCTTTTCTCAAGGCCATAGAACCTTAGGTATATTCACACATTTCTTTCTAAAACTTTTAATCATTTGGGGGCTTCTTTATTCAGTTTTCTTCTGCTCCCACACATTCTTTGGTTATCATTTCAAAGTAAATGAGACTCTTGCGGGCTTAAGCAATGTACTCATAGGAATAAATTTGCTTTCCTATTATTTCAGGAAACTTTATTTAGAAACTGAATGCCTGGCAACTCAAACAAGGCCCTGGTTAATATTCAAAAACTGAGGAAGGAATTTAGTAGAGGAAAAAACCCCAAACCAAACAGCAGCCCTAGAACCCACATTAGAAGTTTTAAAAGGATCAACCCCCATGAGTGTTTTTTGGTTAACTCAGTAACTGACCTGAAGGAAACATCTCTATATGGATGTTTTTATATATAAGTGAAACAACAGCATCAAATAACATTTACTTATTGTTTAATATGCACTAGATACCTTTTTCCAGGTATTAGTTCATTCAAACTTCATAACTATCCTAGGAAGTCAATGCTATTTTTATCACCCTCATTTTACATATTGGGAAACTAGAGCACAAGTAAAGTGAAATAACCTGCCCAAGATTGCATGGGCAGGAATGCAGAAGGACTCAGAGAAGCATGGGGAAACAAGAGAAAAGAGAGAGGAGTAGAAGGAAGGGCATGAAGATCAGAGGTTTGAAGCTCTGGCATTATGAGCAATGGTGGCAAAGACCTGCTCATCTGCAGAGCAGTGCTTTTTCATATTGGAGAAAATGAATATTCATGGACATGTGGGGTGGCAGGTGGGAGAAGTCTGCATCTTAAGAAGCAATGTGCCACGAGCATCCTGAGCCAAAGGTGTTGATGCCTGATGCCCCAGGTGTTGAGAGGTCGGCTCTCTGAAGACGGAGTTATCATACACAAGATCGGCAAAGGAGCCCACGTCTGATTCTCTGCATTCAGCTAAAGCTCCTCATCTCTGGGCTACTGCACGCCTGCCCTGTTCTCTTAGACATCCTTAGTCTTCTGGCAGGTCTGCCATTCAAATATCTGTTGAGATGCCTACCTCACAAGGTTGAGGGTCTGGAGAAATATTGTGCCCAGAAACACTTTTTAAACTACAAAGTAATTATCATTATGATGATCCCAGATCATCAATTCAGAGCGACGAGCAAGTAATCAGGAAACCCATTTCGATGAAATTCTGCATGGGTCAAAGCTCAACATAATTAAATACAAAATGTATAATAAAGCATGTTTAAGAAACAGTGTGATTTTGATTACTGTGCCTTTTATTGTTCCTACACTGGTCATAACCAAATGTACTTGCCATGAGATACTTTGCTGTGGGTCACTGGGCTTTCCAGCCACCTTTCCGTTGGTTTCTACATTGCTCAGGCCCCTAACTTGCTCAACTTCCTGCCCTGGGCATTCAAGCTGTGGGGGAGGGATCAATAGGATGGAAATATTGAAATGTTAAAAATGGGCTTGGGAAAGTCACAGAAAAAAAAAAAAAAACTCTCAAAATGGACAAAATCTTGTAGTGCATAAATCCCAAATGCTAGCCACCCTTGGTGTTAACAAACCAAAACCAAAACATCACTAACTCCTTTGTGATATGACAAATAAAATGACTGCTGGATTAGTATATTTCTAAGAAATAGCAGAAAATCAATCATAATGACCACATTTTTCTATCTCTTCCTATAGGTAAGATATTTACAGACTCAGTTAAATATGTATTCTTTTGTTCAGTCAGCACCAAGATGATATTCTGCTTGTCTGGGCATTTAATTAGTGGCATGTTTCCAGTGTCAGTACTGTCTGTCTGTTAATGGAGAAGAGCTCAGAATTTCAGTTCTAGGGGCACTTATGTGGCTTTTTGGCAAGCTCCTTTATGATGTCCAGTCTTCACAGCTGCCAAGGAGAAGCTGAGAGCCAGATCTCTGAGGGTGGCTTGGAAGTTAGTGATGTCAGAGGCATACACAGAAATGTCACAATCAAATGAGCAGATGGATGTGGCAAACCTCTGGATTGTGCTGCGGTTCTCATGTCAGCCCGCTCCAGGGAGATGGTCCACAGGCGCTGCTGTTCAGTGGTGACTATGGAACTGAAAGCAAGTCTTGCAGCTTCTCATTGAAATAGCAGGAGAAAAAATTAAAGAGAAAAAGCACTTGCTCCAGTTTGAGCCTTGGTGTAAAACCTAAAAGCATGTGAACTTTAAACATGTTTGAAATATTTCAAATCTATTAAAGTCAAAACTGCAGAAGATTCTAAAGTAACATATAGGTGTTTATTTGAAATATTCTGTCCAAAGCTGGCTAACCACCTGCCAATCCCATCATGGATTTCATCCCAGTCCCACACCATGTTCCAGACAGCAGCCTAGCAAATGGGCTCAGAGAACGGTTCCTTCAAGATCAGCCAAGCAGAGTTTTTGTGAAATGTACTTCTCATGAAATTACACAAGGGCATTTTGATGGAATTCTGCACGTGTCAAAGCTCAGTGTAACTAAATATAAAATGGATAATATAGCATGTTTAGGAAACAGTATAATTTTGATTACTATGACTTTCATTGTTCCCATGGTGGTCATAACCAAATGTACTTGACACGAACAATTTTACAGATGAGTTGCTTGGGAGATAGAAGCAATGTAGTAGGAATAGTGTTAACTGCTCAGTCATGTCTGAATCTTTGCAATCCTATGGACTGTAGCCTGCCAGGCTCCTCTGTCCATGAAATTCTCCAGGCAAGAATACCGGAGTGGGTAGCTATTTCCTTCTCCAGGGATCAGACTTGGGTCTCCTGCATTGCAGGCAGATTCTTTATCCTCTGAGCCACCAGGGATTTGCCATGAATTCAAAAAGCACTTGTGTAGGTCCCTCACAACTCTGTCTCATTTGTCTCATCTCATCTTTTTGGATTTCTTTCTATTAATTTATCTTGCATTGTTAAATTAGTGACTATTTTTGCTCTGGGCTTCTGTGGCCTGTCTCCTTGGGATTTTTCTGTATTCTTTGGTTTCTATTGGCCCTCTCATTGTTGTCCATCATTTTAGACACAAAGTCCTCTCTCTGAACTTGTATAGATAAATGTGAGAGCATAGCTTTTTATTTTCTTAAATGAGAATATGACTTTAAATCCATTTGTATAAGCATTTATAAATGCACTATTTTGTACACATTATTTGATGAGGGTGCCTATGAATATCAGGAAGGGGCAGAGTCTTCTGATGGAGAAAAGAAGAGACAGTAGAGAATAAAGGCTTGAGTTAGGGCCATAGGGAGAGATTAGAGGGGAGCAGCAGATGAGACAGAGGGAACTGAGGAGCAAGGAAGCATCCATATGGAGACCCTGAGGCCGCATGTCTTTCAGGCCAGCCCCTCTTCCTTGACCATAATTCTTTCTGACTCTTTGCTCCTCTGGGCTTAAGGTGGTCCTGTCTTCCCTGTACTGCTGATTCTTGGGTTTTCTCAATCCTTTTCAGTTCCCCTGACACTATTAACATCTTTGTGAAATGTCTCTTCAGTAAATGCTCCACCCATTTGACTATCCTGCCCAGGTTCAGGCCTCATCTCCCCCAAGTGGTTTAAGTTTCTAGAGGGCAGAGATCAAGTTGTGCTCACCTTTGACTCTTCATGGCCTTAGACATAAAGCCTTGTGGGAAATTCTCCATGAATGGTGAAGGCAGCAAAGAAAAGAAGGGGAGGACCCAAAGAAAAGAGGGTGAAGTGAGAAGAGTCAGAAGGGAGAAAGGAAGAAAGAGCTGCTCTGTGGGAGGGTAGAAGGCAAGCGGGTGGTGGTTTACCATAGCAATAGGCACCAACTCGGCTCCCTAGGGCTCTGCTCTCTGACCATCAGGGTAAAGGCCAAGCAGCTGGAAGGACTAAGGCCCATGCAGCCATCTTGTTAGGCCCTCCCCTGATGGGTCTTTCTTTTTGAACACCCACCTGACTCCTCGTTCTGCAACATGCCTTTACTGCCGCCTGTGGTGACTGTGTGATCCCCCCTGTGAGTTAGAGGCCCTGGGAACCTCCCCTAGTGGGAGACTACCCAGTGCTGCCTGGTCCCAAACCCAGCCGGCTGCAGGACAGTGGCCAGAGGTCCTCTCACTGCACTCACTGGGCTCCTGTTGTATATGGACTACTAAGTGACTTCAGGATAGGAAGACATAGGGCCTCTACCCTCAACAGCTGGGGAGGTACCATGCAGAGCCCATGGAACAGGCAGGTGGGGCCTTTACAGAGCATCACATCAACCCAAAGGGTGAATTAGAAAGTCTGATTGAAATGACATCTGCTGAGCAGAAAGCAAGTGCAGATGAGGATAGTCACACGGGTTGACTCAGAAGGACTGGCCAGAATTTGAGCCAGATTTGCGGTGAGCACATTCGACCAGGTAGCTTGGAAAATGTATTAGAAAACAATCAATCAATGTCAGGCATGGTCCTTAGGAATGTGGGTCTCTGGGTCCTCTGAGGATGTTTTATTGCTGGCAGAATAAAAACTATGTATTATGTAAGGGTGTGTTCAACTGCTTTGTATTTTATTTTTTCTCAGTTTGGCAACCTCCACCAATAATGGTGCGCAGTAGAATTACAGGGACTGGAAATTCTGTTTCTGAAACTCAGATCATATGTACTGATTGAGTATTTGCAACAGATTCCTATTTAGTCATCTCCCTCTTGGCTGGTAAGGCCATGGTGTGTCCAGCACATTGGAGAGATCTTTGATTCCATCTCAAATAAAATAGACTAATGCACATTTATTTTTGCCATTTTCATTATCACTAAATGAAACGTCAGTGAACATTTCAATATAACCTCTAGAGAAAATAAACCACTTTCCTAACTGACATCAGTTTTGTCTCATTGTAAAGTTGAACCACAAATTTGGAAAGCTCCATTCCTACTAGGCCAAAGGCACATCTCTTCGTCTCACACTGTTTCAAAGCTTTGGTACGTGGAGCTCCCATCCTCAGTCTCCTCTGGAAGAAGTTGATCTCCAGAGACCAATACGTGATAAGAAAAATGGAGCATAGCATGCCTTTTGAGAAGAGTCTTACATTTTTTCCCCCTTTTGTATATTCATGTCTTTTTTTTTTTTATTGAAATAACAAAAGACTGTTCCGTCTTGTCTCTATATTAACCATAAAACTGAAATGATGGTTTCAATGATAGAAGAGAAACATGTTTAACAAATCATTGTTGTTGTTGTTGTTTTTCAGTTGCTAAGTTGTGTCTTATTCTTTGCAATCCCCTGGACTGCAGCACGCCAGGTTCCCCTTTCCTTCACTATCTCCCTGAGTTTGCTCAAATTCATGTCCATTGAATTGGTGATGTTATCTAACTATCTCATCCTTTGCTGCCCCCTTCTCATTTTACTTTCAATCTTTCCCAGCATCAGGGTCTTTCCCAATGAGTCAGCTCTTCACATCAGGTGGCCAATGTATTGGAGCTTCAACTGCAGTATCAGTCCTTCCAATGAATATTCAGGGTTGATTTTCTTGCTCTCTAAGGGACTCTCAAGAGTCTTCTCCAACACCACAGCTTGAAAGCATCAATTCTTCAGTGCTCAGCCTTCTTTATGGTCCAACTATTACATCCATACATAACTACTGGGAAAACTAGAGCTTAGACTATACAGACCTTTGTCAGCAAAATGATATCTCTTCTTTTTAATATGCTATCTAGGTTTGTCATAGTTTTCCTCCCAAGAAGCAAGCATATTTTAATTTCATGTCTGCAGTCACTCTCCACAGTGATTTTGGAGGCTAAGAAAAGAAATCCGTCACTGCTTCCATTTTCCCCCCTTCTATTTGCCATGAAGTGATCTTAGTCTTGAGTTTTGAGACAGCTTTTTCACTCTCCTCTTTCACACTTATCAAACAGCTCTTTAGTTCCTCTTCACTTTCTGCCATTAGAGTGGTATCATCTGCAAATCTGAGGTTCTTGATATTTCTCCTGGCAATCTTGATTCCAGCTTGTGATTCATCCAGCCTGGCATTTCATAGGATGTACTCTGCATAGACGTTAAATAAGCAAGGTGACAATAATACATCCTTGACGTATTCCTTTCCCAATTTTGAACCAGTGTATTGTTCATTAAGGTTTTAACTGTTGCTTCTTGACCCATCTACAGGTTTCTCAGGAAACAGGTAAGGTAGTCTGATATTCCCATCTCTTTAAGAATTTTCCAGTTTGATGTGATCCACACAGTCAGAGGCTTTAGTGTAGTCAATGAAACAGAAGTAGATGTTTTTTGGAATTCCCTTGCTTTCTCTATGATCCAACGAATGCTGGCAATTTGATCTCTGGTTCCTCTGCCTTTTCTAAACCAATCTTATGCATCTGGAACTTCTCAATTCACATATTGCTGGAGTCTAGCTTGAAGGATTTTAACAAATCATAATAAAGGCAAAACAGGGCTGGAAACTAGACCAGGTTGGCCATTGGGTAGTTTAGGAAATATTATGGGGGCAATGCATTAAAGAACTAAGAAAACTGCTACCTAGAGATGATGGAACCTCCAGTGTTTCAAACATTTACTCATTCAAACTATTTCCTGAGGACCACCTCCAGGAACCAGGCAGAGAGTAGTTAATAACACATGAAAATCACTAGTGCTTGAGACAGACAATACGCCACACAGATAAAGAAGGTAAGAACTCCTCTTTGCCTTTCTACTCCTAAAGTCTCATAGTAATCTGCATATCATAGGAGCCCAATGGGAACAGTTAGAGGGCCGATGGCTGCTGTCTCAGGTCAGCCCAGGAATTCAGATTGTGCAGCACTAAATGGGCTCTGCCCCCTAGAGCTTCCCAAGGCCTCTAATTTAGAGGGAGAATCCCAAGCCAGTCCCCTAGGGTTGTATGGCAGTCATCATTGGCAGGAAAGGCATATACAGCGTTAGAAGCCAAATAAACAGTGGCAGAATATACAGTGTGCCAAGACGGTGCAAAGGAGCAAAGGAGAAAAGTAGTTTAACAAGGGACTTTGGAACATTAAAGGGGTGCAAGACTGTAGGGCAATCTCTGCTATTCCTCAACAAAGAGGATATGAAAATATAATAGAAGAGAGAAGTACTTAGAATCTAGCCAAGAGCTAGACTTACCACTCATCTATGTAGTTGAGATTCTGTGTATTAAACAGCAGTAGGTATGAGACTCTGAGGCAGAAGATCTGGCCCAAGCTGTCACTTCTGGCCAGAAGAACTTGGGTGAATCTTCTAACCTCCTGAAACCACACAAAGGAGAAAACATCTTCATGGTCACTACCACAAAGCCAGGTTATAGCAAGAACCTAATTAAATATTGAATCTGCAAAGTCTTTGCTGACATTAGAGCTCTGGGAATGCTTGGCAAACACAATTTACCAGGGACTTTTCCCCAGAATTTGCATTTAGTATACCAGAGATGGACCCAGAGTTTAATTCAGTGGTTTTCAATTCTGGATGAATATGAGAATCCCCTAGAATTTCCTTAAAAATACAGATACCACAGGCCCATGCCAGATGAATTAAATCAGAATTTCTGGAGCACAGGCATAAGTATTTTTAAAAAGCTCTCCAGGACAATCTAGTGAAGTCCAGGACACTGTGAGAGATTAAAGTTACAAGTCATCAAAAGGTCTAACCCACCTTTCTCTTAATACCAGAGGTCTGGGATTCCCTGGCTTTACCTAGAGTGAGTGCTAGGTAGTTCCAGGGTAAGAATATTGCTAGGGATACTGTAGGTCTTTGCTCAAAATCCTCTAACTCTCACCCTAAGCAGGAGTTAATGTAAATCACTAAGTTAAAGGGTCCAGAGATAAGAAAGGAAGTTACAAACCAAAAAAAAAAAGAAAAGAAAAGGAACTAGCTCAGACCGAGGAGATGACACCTAATCTGACCTTCAACAGACCCCGAGTCTCTCTGGGTACTGATTTGGCTACATTGTCCTATGAAATGACACCCCTGCCAGCAGCCAGGACCAGAGAGTAAGAGCCATAAAATGATAAAAAGGGTGTGGCACCCAACTCCCTCAAGGAATGTCTTCTCCTTCCCAGGTAGACTAACCTACACACCTCCCCGTTTCACCTCTCCTCCTTTTCTCTTTATCTTTATTCTTTGAGATTAAATCCCTCACCGGATGAGCAAGAGGTTGATTATGAACTTAGTTCCTGCTTTTTCATTCTTTGGCCTTTGGCCACATCAGTCTCACCTTGGGTTTTGTTATTTGACTACTCAAACCCTAACAAAAGGAGAACCCTCCCCTGCCTGGGCTGAGCTATGGCCCAAACAGGGTCCATATGGATTAATTCGATAACAGGAAGTGGCATCTTTCCAGATACACAAGACTCGTATATTTGCTAATTTCTGGAAGAGGAGAAGGCATTGTTTGCGCCCTCCACTATTTAGTCATTCTGGTGATGAGGATACACATCCTTTACGTGTCTCCTAATACCTCACGCCTCCAGCGTCATGACACAATGCAAAAGGAAATAGTGTGTGAGTCTCTAAACATGAATTGACTCAGGCTGTGACTGTCACCGCGTATTTCCTCACTTTTCATCATCTTCAATTTAAAAATTGCAGTCAACACTGAAATGTATTGACTTTGAAAACAATCCCCAATTATAGTGTCCTGGTATCACAAGTGTCAAGGGCAACTTGCCAAAGGAAGATACAACCTATTGTGTACAACACTGACCAAAAAGATTTGTCTGCAAACAGGAGTGTTTTATTAAAAAAAAAAAAAAAAGATGCAGAAGATAGATTATTGTGTGATGCTTTCTACTTAGATACAAATATCACATGATGAGATTTTTGTCCCCTTACAAACCTATCCTGTATCCTGTATCTTGAAATATGACGTCTTTTCCTCTTTATTTCATTTATTTTGTAATCTTTGCCAGATATTTATAAGTGGAGAAATGAGGACTTTCATCAGGGAATGTAAGGGAAGGAAAAAAAAACCAAAACATGGTACTAGGCTCCTGCACAGAGGGCGTTTCTATAAGATGCACAGCGCTGGGTGGTGAAGGGGTGCTGAGGCGACGCGCTGGTCTGGAAACCAGCATGGTGCCACTGTCAGCTCTGTGAGTGGCTGCGTCATGTCCTCATCAAATGACCCATCTGCCCACCATAGCATTTCTAATCATCTACAGTGGAAACAAGAAGCCTGAAAGCTCAAACAGTTACCTGCTGGGACCAGGGGATCCCTGTAGCTTAAATGTAACCCCTTATCAATTTTTGGAGTCTAGTTTTGAACTTATTTTCCCTTAGTAATTAATGCATTAAATAGCCATGTAGGAGAAAGATTTTAATCTTGGCATCTTAGTTCTGTGAAATCTTACTTATGACTGCAGACTAGTCCCCTTTTTACATTTTAAAAAGTGAGATAAGAAACATCCAATTTTTTGCAAAGAAGGTCCATTTGTTTGTTTAAGAGCTGGTTTAAAAGTCCCTCATAATGCATTTTCAATAAAATATTTATAAATGAAAACAGCTGATTTCTATTTTTAAGAAAACAGAAAAGAAAAATAAAACTCATCATGTTTAGAAAGAAAACATTATGAGAAATCCTTAGTTTCATTAAAACTCCAAAGTTAACCTCATTTAGAATACCTTCTTAAAATGTTTGAAACAGCTCACATAGTAAACTATGCCACTGGCACTGAGGTATCTCTACATCTATTCATTTTGGTTTAGTTGCTCTTAAAAGCTATCCAAGTTATTATTTTGTGACCCCCGCATTTCTTCATTTCTGATCATTGCCCTATTATTCCTATCCTCTTAGAAATGATTGTTTCTAGCATGGAAGTACATGTGGACACACTGTGTTGTTTCTCTTATTTTCTTCCCTTCTTCTACTGATTTAATAAAACAGTCAACTGAGTCAGAGGTAGCTGACTCAGTTCTGCATGAAAGTTGATGCCAAGGTTTAGAAAACGGTATGAAAAATTGCTTTTGGGACAAATAAGTTGATTTTTTAATTTCTTAGATTAAAATTGATTTTCCCTATGAAGCTAAATTAAGGAAGTCCAAAATAAATGAATTTATATTGTTTGATGATTTCTGAGGGAATCATTGTCGATGTTTTCTATTATTTTAAATGATCCTTGATCCAATCAGTCAATGCTAAAGGAAATCAGTCCTGAATATTCTTTGGAAGGACTGATGCTGAAACTGATACTCCAACACTTTGGCCACCTGATGTGAAGAACTGACTCATTGAAAAAGACCCTGATGCTGGGAAAGATTGAGGGCTGGAGGAGAAGGGGATGACAGAGGATGAGATGGTTGGATGTCATCACCGACTCGATGGACATGAGTTTGAGCAAGCTCTGAGAGTTGGTGATGGACAGGGAAGCCTGGTGTGCTGCAGTCCATGGGGGTCGTAAGAGTCAGGCACGACTGACTGAACTGAACTGAACACCCATGTTGCCGATCCTCTGTATGTCGCCAACTGTCTTATTGTTCACACTGTATGCCCTGCTCATGAACCCAGGGTAGGCAAGGTGTGAGCTACAAGGCTGGAAAAAAATGAGAGGAGCTGTAGGAACTGCAGACACGTTTATTCTCTACTGGCTGATGCCGTAGCAGCAGACATAACACAACATAACTGCACACAACCCTTCAGGGCTTTTCCAGGTAAAGCTTATACAGGCATACCATGCAGAGTAACCAGTGACCAAGTGAGTACCTTGTGACACGCATGTGCATTGCTATAAGTGATCTCAGCTGTTACATAACCTTGCAAAGTCACTGTTTACAGAACAGGGGGCCAGAGGGCCTGAGTGGTACCATCTTGTTAATTTCCCCACAGTGCCATTCTGTTATTTCCCTGTTTTCTTAGAGACAGACTTAGGATTCAGTTCCTTTTCAGTTGGAGCTCTTTGATAGGACTTAGAACATTATATATATGCTGAAGTCACTTGACAAATCTTTATTGATTAAATGGTTATCTCTTTAGCTACTTTCAAGTTTGCTTATAACTTACAAACAGTGTCACCTCTTTAGATTGTTGTCATGAGGCAGGTAGGGCAAGAATGATGATCTCTGTGACCACAGAGGGAGAGAACCAATGCCAAGCCTGGGTGATGATACCTATGGAGCTCCTATGATGATACCTATGGATACTTCCTGTGCTGGGCCAGAGGGCTGGCTGGTTGTAAACTCAAGAACCCAGGGGGAAACTGAGGGTATACCTCTTTGTAAGAGGTCAAAAGTCACCTGGAGATTATTTAATTTTGATTTTTAAATATGTATAATTTTAATTACAAAAGGATACATACTCTGTGCATACATCTTTGTCAATGACCACCTTTGGCCAAAGGCCAGCAGAAACAGAACTGTAGGAAAACAGTTAGACTGATCTGCTCACGGCCATGGAGGTCTCTGGGAAGCACCCCAGGGCTGTGCTTCAGGGCTCGTTATGAAATTAAGCTGTGCTAGGTGATTTGGGGCGGGGTTCAAGGACTTTGTAGGTTTGCTGTGGATTGATGCTGTTAAGAAGTGGAAGAAGGGAAAATTTTTGATTGGGATTCTTAATAGCTTTTATCTAGGAAGGAGCAGAGGGGGTAATGTTATAAACGGCAAAGAAGTTGCAGTCCCTTGTGTTTGGCTGTTTGTGGTTTGCAGTGTTTGTTTTTGTCTTCACTCAGGCATGTTTAGAGAATAGTCTTGTGTTTGTCTTGCT
Organism: Kobus ellipsiprymnus; assembly: GCA_006410655.1. Lineage (NCBI taxonomy): Eukaryota > Metazoa > Chordata > Mammalia > Artiodactyla > Bovidae > Kobus > Kobus ellipsiprymnus. The sequence goes on from SJYR01003436.1 coordinate 15,621, forward strand.
GTATCATGGTCACAGATGAAGGTGTGAAACAGTTTATGTTCCTCAGTAGAACACTAAGATCTGGCTATTAGAGGCAGTCTAGCTCCCAACTGGGAAAAGGCAATGGCACCCCACTCCAGTACTCTTGCCTGGAAAATCCCATGGACGGAGGATCCTGGTGGGCTGCAGTCCATGGGGTCGCTAAGAGTTGGACACAACTGAGCGACTTTACTTTCACTTTTCACTTTCATGCATTGGAGAAGGAAATGGCAACCCACTCCAGTGTTCTTGCCTGGAGAATCCCAGGGACAGGGGAGCCCAGTTGGCGGCCATCTATGGGGTCACACAGAGTTGGACACGACTGAAGCAGCTTAGCAGCAGCAGCAGCAGCAGCAGCTCCCAACTGATAGCTATCAGGGGCTAATTTTTTTTCTTTCTTATTTGGAACACATGAAAAAACACAATGAAAAACAACAAACAAATAAAACAGAAATAATTGTAATCATACTATTCTGAGATAACCAAAGTTTTGGTTATAGATCCTCTTAATAATTTCCCACTCAGGTGACTATGTAAATAATAATAACATTTATCAAACAAAATTGTACAACCTGCTTTTTCACTTAGCAAGATATCAAGAATATTTTTCTCATGTTGATAAATACTTACTTACAGCATCATTTTTCCTTTATTGGCTGAAAAACATTTTATGAGATTAATGGCCTATAATTTACTGATTTGTATATTGTAATTTTATATTAATTGAAAATATTATCTATTATAGGTAATGCTGGGACAAATATCCTTGTATTACATCTGATAGTTTCCTTAGAGTAAATTCCTAAGAGTATGATTGCTGAGTCAAAGAAAAACTATACTTTTCAAGGACAGATGTTGATACAAAGGTTCCCTCATGGCTCAGATGGTAAAGAATCTGCCTGCAATGTGGGAGATCCAGGTTCGACCCCTGGGTCAGGAAGATTCCCTGGGGAAGGAAAAGGCAACCCACTCCCATATTCTTGCCTGGAGAATTCCATAGACAGAGGAGTCTGGAAGGCTAAAATCCATGGAGTTGCAAAGAATCAGACACGGCTGAGCTACTAACACACACACACACACACACACACACACACACACCTGTCTCCTAGACAGGAAAAAGTCATAAGAATTGGGTTAAGGTGATTACCATGGAGGTCTTCTTTGCCAAGGTTTGCCTTGTAATTGAGCCCAGATAAAGGACAAATGACAGTAATGACAAAATTATATAACTGAGAAAAAGTCTCATTTGTAATTTGATGAAGGATTTCAGGAGAAAATTAATTTCCACCCTGTCAGAAGTTATCTGGAATTTTCAGCTGCTTATAGAAAAATCAAACTTATAAATCAGAATGAAAACCTCTCTGATATCTCTTCTTCCCCAACCCACGGAATGGCAAGTTAACCACTTTTCTTTCTATGTGACACTTTAGAGGAGAGGGTGTCTTTGATTCAGAGCAGAATGGAGTGGGGACTTGATTCCCTAGAAGAAGTAAGAGTACATGTGAAGAAAGTTGAAAATGAAAGAAAGTTAGCCTTCCATCTCAAAGGTTAGTTGGACCCCAAATGAAAAGGGATGATGCAATTATAGTCTAAGAATTATGAATATTATGAATAGAGATGCAGTAGTTAGTTGAACTTAGCAGAATTTTCATTATGACCAAGTAGAGTTTAGTTCAAGCATGAATATCAGAAAATCTACTATGGATGGGGTTGGATGAACAGAAGGAAACTGAAAAGGAGGGTAGTGTTTTGATTCAATCTTTCTACTTCCTAAGGCTTCCTTCTCTTGTCTTGGTTAGTTGCATTGGATGGTATCCTCAGCATTAGACTGAAAAGCAAATGGCAATTAAATCTATCTTATTCCTTATTTAATTGTGATGGAATTACAGTTTACAATTGAGTGTGCTATCTGATGGGAGTTTTTAACAGAAATTCCTTTTAGGTTAAAGAAATTTCCCTTTAGTAGTAGTAGTAGTGAAGTCGCTCAGTCATGTCCGACTCTTTTCGATCCCGTGAACTGTAGCCCACCAGGCTCCTCCGTCCATGGGATTCTCCAGGCAAGAGTACTGGAGTGGGTTGCCATTTCCTTCTCCAGGGGATCTTCCCAACCCAGGGATCGAACCCAGGTCTCCCGCATGGTAGGCAGATGCTTTAACCTCTGAGCCGCCAGAGAAGCCCTAAGTTTCCCTTTAGGCCTAGCTTATCAACCAAGAATTTCTGTCTTGAATGAGTAAATGCTGAAATTTATCAATTTTTTTGCATCATACAAAAATTTTCCTTTTATCTGCTAATATCACATAAAATATTAGTAGGTTTTCTGAAATTCATCCATTCTTATATCCTGGAACTAAACTTGGTCCTATTGAAAATTCTGCTAAATTCTGCTGACTTTTGCATCTGTATTCATAATACTCACAATTCTTAGGCTGTAATTGTACTGTCCCTTTTCATTTTGGGTCCAACTAGCCTTCTAGAAGGATTGAACAACTTTATTTCAAATTCAGTTCTCTGAAACAGTCTTTACAAAATGCAAGTTATCTATAGATTCATTCCTGTAGATTCATTACATCTTAATTCCCAAACAATTTCCTTCTGTCTTTCTACCCCACCATCACTCTTACTAATGGAAGAATTGATTACTTAGGCAATTTCTTTAATGGTTATTGATTTTTTCAGATTTTCTTTTATTCTCTGAGACTATTTTATTAGTTCATTTATTTTTTGGCTGTGCTGAACAACAGATGGGATCTTAGTTCCCTGATCAAGGATCAAAGCCATGCCCCTTGAATTGGATGGATGGAGTCTTAACCACTGAACCACCAGGGAAGTCTGAGACTATTTTAATAAATGATATTTTTATAGGATACTGTCTGTTTTAAAGAATGAATTTGAATCTATGTTGTATTTAATATTTACTTATGAGTTTTAAAACTTTCTACTGTTTCCATAATTATGTTCCCCTTTTTTTCTGATAATATTTATTTGTGCACATTCCCACTATTTTATTTATTGGTTTTCTAAAGATTTGTGTACTTTATTAGATTTTTCCAAAGAATAGCTTTTGATTTTCTTAATATTTAAAAAAAATATTTTATTTTTAAATATTCACTCTCATCTTTATTTTTTCTTTCTTCTATATTTTAT
>SJYR01003436.1:19294-38188 GCA_006410655.1 Kobus ellipsiprymnus
TAAGTAAGATTTGGATTTTAAATTTCTAATGTGACTGTTTAAAATAATATTTTTATTTGATTGTAATTTAATCAATTTATGATTGGATAATATGGGCTGTTTAATGCTGAATTTTTAAGATTTGTCTATATATTTTGTGTCCTAGGATGTGGTTGATTCTATAAATGCATCTATTAACTCAGCTTGTTAGCTTTCTTGTTCAGGCTTTAAGACCTTCTTACTTTTTTCTTTGCTTAATCTATCACTGTCTTACTGAGCTGTGTCAAAATTTCTTACAATGATAGTGGATTTCTCTCTCATGGTCTTGATTTCAGTGCTTCTGTGTTCTGGATGAATTCACTAAATTCCTTAAACCATTAAGCACTTAAATCATTAGGTAATTTTCTAAATCTCTCAACTATTTCTTGTTTAGCATATGTGCAATCTTTTGCATTTTCATTTCATATGCATTACTTTTAATCTTTAAAGTTAAAGATTAGTTTGTCATATTATTTCTTATTCTTATCTTCTATATCTTATATCTTAGTTTTTTTCTTATTTCCTATCTCTTTGAGTTTCTAAACATATGTCTATTAATATTTTATCAGACTATTTGGTGGGCCTGTAATGGCTCATCTTTAAGACCAAAGAAATAGCTGATGTGTCAGCAATAGAGACACCAGTGGTTTAATGGATGGGGGAGCTTGCATGTCAGAAGCAAGGTGCTGGAGAAACAACCCACTGTGAGCACTGGATGGAGGGCAAGACAAGGCTGCAGCAGGTTTCACTCCAGGGGAGGACTGTAAAATGACCAGTTATAGGGGCGCTGACATCAGAGTGATTCACTGGTTACCAGGGAAGCCAGCAGAGGGGCAAGCTCCTCACCGCACTTTGTTAAGAACTGTCACTAGCTGAGGCCTGGGGCAAATATGTAGGAAGGTCAGCCCTGTAAGCAGGGTGTTGGGGAAGCAGGTCCTGGTCAGGCAGGTGATGGGCAGAGAGCAGGAGAACAGCCACCTTGAGTAGCCTGACCGTGCACTCTTCTATATGATTAACTTCCTCTTGGGTAAATTCATATCCCTGTTATTGATTTCTTTCATAGCTTCACTTTACAAGCAAATATTTTTAGCCAGAGTCATTCTATAGGAGCCAGTTTTCTGTTGAGCACCCACTGTTACTTCCTACCTTCCCGTCCCAGGCCCAGCAGCCCCCCTCATCAGTGTGCCTTTATGATCAATTTCTGGGCAACGGATTGCCTCATTTATTTGTATCACAACTATGTTCTTATAGTTTCTCTTTATTTTATCTATTGTTGCTATATTTCCATGTAGAGGAGGTATGTGTGTGTGTCTTTGGACATGAACTACCTTATCATCCTGATCAGACTTCTCCCCTACAGACCCTCCCAACCTCTCCCTTTCAAAAGTTGGTTTTGCAAACTATCACTCTTCAGTTAGTAAATACTCATAATTACTTAGCACAGAATTCTCTTCTTGTGTTTAGAACCAAACGCTACATGCTAAGCATATAGAAGAAAAACAAAAAAGAACATACAGTCTCTGATCTCAAGAGATTTACATTTAGTCATGGGGACAGGTCAGAATAGTACATGGGGTAGTGAGGATTAATGAAAGCATCCTAAATCTAGAACACACTACACATTCAATACTCATTTCTTTATTTCTTTGTCCATAAAACAAAGGAGGCATGTGAAATAGAAATATAAACATTTGAGTTTAATAGATAAAGATTAGATGCTCAGTTCTGCTTACTAGCAGCAAGACCCTAGACAAATAATTTCACCTTTCAATTCTTCAGTTATTTTAATCTCTTAAATAGAAATGATAATATTTGTTACTATGTTAGATTTTGTAGTTACAAATGTGAAGAAAAGACTTCATGGCTTCTCTCATGAAGCTTTTGATTACTGGAGAAGACAATTGAATAAGTAATTCAAGTGCTCTGAGTTCTGATGGAGAAAGAATGTGAAAATTGATAAAGAGAATCCTAGTTTGTGTAGGAAGTCTGTGAAGACCACAGTCAAGGAGGTAATCATGTTTCAGCTGAGACCTGGAGGATGTGTAACTTAGGCAAAGGGAGTTGGCAGGTGGAAGCAACAATGCATGTTACTCCTTTGGGGCAGGAAGTAGAGTGTGTTTGAAAACCTGAAGGAAGCCCAGGATAGAGCAGGAAAGAGAGGGCTTCAGATAGGCCCCTAACCCTGAGACTCTTTTGACTGTTTGTTATCTGTGTGTGTGCTTTAGTCCTAAGCATAATGGAAAGCCACTGAAGGTTTCTAACTGGGTAAATGTCATGCTCAGATTTGGAGTCCAGGAGAAGGCAATGACACCCCACTCCAGTCCAGTGGGGGTGCCATTTTCTTGCCTGGAAAATCCCATGGAAGGAGGAGCCTGGTGGGCTTGCGGTCCATGGGGTGGCTAGGAGTTGGACATGACTGAGTGACTTCCCTTTCCCTTTTCACTTTCATGCATTGGAGAAGGAAATGGCCGCCCACTCCAGTGTTCTTGCCTGGAGAATCCCAGGGACGGGGGAGCCTGGTGGGCTGCCGTCTAGGGGGTCACACAGAGTCGGACACGACTGAAGTGACTTAGCAGCAGCAGCAGCAGCAGCAGCAATGGGGAATGAAGTGAAAAAGAGAGCTTGGAGAGGAAGCTGGGAGGTCAGTTGGGAGGCAATTACAGTAGCCAGGGAAGCAAAGGCAGTAGCTGAGGCCAGAGCCAGTGTACTGAGAAAAGAGACTTGACAGAGGTGAGGTATTGAAGAGGCCGCCACATGGCGTGTTCAGTGGAAGTGAGAGTTGAGTGAGAGACTGCAAGTGTCTCTACCAGACATCCATTTCCACCTGACGTGCTGGGCACCTCTCTGCCTGTGTGCTGCTCAGGATTGCCTCCTCCACAGTAAGAAACTTAGATTCTTAGTTTTGTGCACAGAGAAGCAAAATAAGAGAGAAATAGTAGGAAGATGGCAGATCTCTTGAGCTAAATAGTAGTTTTCATGGCCTAAACTATTCTTCAAATTATGTTCAAATTCAATCACCATGACTTGAGTCTCTGCTCTTTTACCTCCATTTTTCCACATCATAAATTTAATGGGCCGAGCACATTTTAAAAAATCAGTTAAGATTGTCCTATGCATATGTTTTCCAGGTGGATGACAAAGGAAATACCTTAATATACTTTTATTTATTCAGTTGGTTTGTTTAATATTCCAAGCTCAAAAGAAGTGGCCTTCCTTTAATTAATTCCCATTCAGTGTCATCAACATCATGTTTATTATAAACAATAATTTCTAGATGCCTGCCGTCAATTTGATCCAAAGGATACAAGTGGAGAAAGTAAGTCTCTTGGTGCAATGACTTCAGGTCATTTTGCTGCTTCTACAGAAAGTTCTGAAGGCCTTTTTTCCTCTTTCTCTAGTTACCATTTCCCTGGGTTGAAAGGGAGTACCACTTGGGTTCATATCTTTCTTCCCTAGTCAAGTCTTGTCCAGCAGAAATCATCTACCTTTGTTGCCCCCTGCAGCTCGAGATGCAGAACAGATGTAAAGAGTGGGCTTCACTCCTTTAGAGAAATGGCATCATCCTTGCAGGTTCTACAGGAGCATCATTGGGGGTTTTCTTTGAAGCCAGGAGTTCTACACTTTGAAGAGCATCGAGGCCAATACCATTTCCGCCTTTTCTAGAATGAGAGATTTTGGAGCCTGAATTGGATTTTTTTTTAGAATGCCAGAGTGAATATACAATGATCTTCATCAGGAAACTCCTTACTTTGCTCACATATGCTCCTGAAATCTGCCTTCTAGGGAGAACCCTGGTGGAACTATTAATGTTCTCCTGGCAATCAGACCTTCTTTATATGATGTTCTTGCAACTGATACTCAGACGTCCATCTAAGAAAATAATTCCAAGAAGTCTTCTGTGCCCCCATCAGAAAGAAAGATGAGAGCAACTGTATATAGGGAAGTTACCTGAGCCAGAAATTCTCAAGTGGTTGGACAGGCTTAGACCTTGAAGAGCAGTCTTTCAGAATATATGTTAGTGACTTACCATTGCCTTTGTCCAATTTGTCTGAAAATTATTGTCTTGTAGGAGATATTATTGTTAGAATTATAAAAGCTGAGGGAAGAGAGGAAAAAGTGTATCTCTAAAATGAAGAGTTAAACTATCCACTTACTATGAAGGATCTATTTCTTTCTCTAAGTTCTAATCTTGGCTCAAATTAGGCTATTGGAATGCAGCATACTTTATCCATTCCAAGTTTTGCTTTAATAGTATTTTAGCTTTTAGCAAAATTTTCTACAAGAAACAAACAGATGGCATTCACTTTTTGTTTTACAAAAAAGATAAGAGTATTGTTTATTACATCACTTAATGCTTTCTGGACAATGTTCCATGTGAGAAATTTCTTCTAGCATCTAGAAGAGTTCTTTATTCTTCTTTAAAAAATTGGTTTGAGTCTGCCTTTCCAAAATGAGAGTAATATAAATTATTTTGCCCTTTTTGGTTTGATTACAAGGAAGTTTGCAGGCAAATTTTTAGCTTACACTTTTGAAGTAGTGTATGTGCAGTATATCACTTTTCAAAAAACATTTTATTTATTTATTTATTCATGTGGCCACACTAGGTCTTAGTTGTGGTACACAAGACCTTTGATCTTCATCATGGCACATGGAATTGTTTTGCCAAAATTTTAACTTTTGTTTCACGATCGAAGGATTCATGAACAAAAGAAACCACACATTATATACAAATAAAATAAATAATTTCAATATTTAATGGAGAATTATCTAACTTACTTTCAATATACAATCATTAAGAGAAAAGAAACAGCAATAGTGGAGGAGAGTACCAGCACACATATCACCTAATTGTGGCGACTAGCATCCAGGCTCAAGCGGCACTGGGAAGTCCCTTGCTGTAGCCCCGACTGGGAAAAGGTCCTGGGTAGTGTCTCCGTTCCATGGGTGAGACTTCAGAATTGCAGTTTTGGTGAGTTCCTACTTATAATCCCAGGACACAAACTGGTATCATCATGTGTGAGCAAATTGCAGCTCTGGTTTCACATTAATCTTCTTTACAATGTTGTTTATCTTGCCAGTCACAGGATTTTGTTAAGCCCAGGGTATGGTTGGCCTGACCTCAACCAGGGGCTCAAGATCAAGACCTACTCCGTGTCTTATCTATATCACCGTTCATATTACTGGTAACAATCAGTGCACTCACAAGCAGGCATGTAGTCAGGGCAGTGTCCAGGCAGCTCAGAAGCAAGGTCAGAGGCCCACTCTGCTCTCTTGGCTCTGAAGCCTGAGCAAGACCACTTCCATTTAATTTCCCTAACATGAATCTTTAGTTGTGGAACATAAATTATTAGTTGAGACACGTGGTATCTAGCTCCCTAACCAGGGATCGAATCTGGGCCCCCTGCATTTGGAGTACAGATTCTTAGCAATCTAGCTTTTTATGTTTATAAACTTGTGTTTCTATTTTACTAATCTTTTATAGATTATTTTTTTTGTAAAGCAACACAAAATTTTGTTTTAAAGAGAAAAATTATGAATATTTAATACAGTAATAGATGTTATGTTTTACAGCTCCCACATCCAAGGTTTTCAGTAGCTCTTTCAATAGAAAGAGTCCTGAACTCATTCATCTCCCCTTCTAGGTTAAATGCTCAACCTGAAGTTGCACCTTATCCCTAACCTCATGAAAGCGACATTTAAAGCAACAAAATCTAAACTTTCCTCTTGACTAAACTAGCTTCAAGAGATGGAGAAAGACCCCAGAAATCTTGATGAGCAGTTTCCAATTCTAAACATAAATTTTTCAAGATGGATCTGCCCAACTAATCTATAAGTGTGAGGTTTTAAAAATATTGGTGGTAGCCTGTTCCAATTAGCTTTATTTATTTATTTTAATTTTTATTTTAACTTCAGTTTACTTTACAATACTGTATTGGTTTTGCCAAACATTGACATGAATTCACCACGAATAGTATTCCTGAGTACTATTGTAATAATGATCATTGAATATTCTGATCTAGATTAATTATACAGAGAACAAAATGTTAAATGATTTTAGTACCTTTCAAAAAATTTAAATAGTTGAACTAGTTTCAAGAGACTTTACAATATTAAACTCTAATCATGTCCTTTTTAAGTTGAGAAGTATAATTTTAAAATTTTATTTGATAATGTGAGTGAATTTGGAAACAACTGGAAATGTGCACATCAAATTCTTTAAATAACCCTGCAATGTATAAAATAATTAACTTAGAACAATCATTTTATATGTAGCCCAGAAGGCACACAAAGTTTCATAAAGCACAGTGATCAAGTTAAGATTAAAAAGACGTCAGTGACTGTGCTAACCTTACCTGTTTCCTCATGTTTCTCCATTTCCCATTCCAGCCAGATGTACTCTGGACATTGCTCTTTCTTCTTTAAGCGGATAGAACACAAATTAATCCAGCCAACCAGAGTATTTTTCCATGCAGTTGTTTCCTGAAGATATCCAGGTTATATGCATCTTCTCAGCCACATTCACTGATTTTGCAGAATTAGTGAAGCTGGATACTAAGCTGGCTCATCTTCTCAGTCATTTGTCTAAGATCCAATATAATATGGGGGCTTCTCAGATGGTACAGTGGCAAAGAATCTGCCTGCAATGCAGGAGACACAAGAGACGCAGGCTTGATCCCTGGGTAGGGAAGATCCTTTCCAGGAAATGGCAACCTGCTCCATTATTCTTGCCTGAAAAATTCCACAGACAGAGAAGCCTATCAGGCACAGTCCATGGGGTTGCGAAGAGTAAGATGTGACTGAGAGTGCGCACGTGCACGCGCACGCACACGCATACACGTCATTTTTGCTCTACTTAGACTATAGTCTTAAAAAGTCCCATGGATGACATTTTGCATGTTCTGCACACCTTGACTTTTTGGATGTGTTCCTACATGCTGAGGAGATTATGGTACCAAAACGGTGGTTGAAACACTGGTTCACAGACATGGGGGTGAGTAATGAAGTGATAAAACAAGATTTTTGAATACACAGAAGTGAAGCAACTGAGAAGCCAATGGCTTGACTGGCATATTGAAATAAACAGGATAATTGACAGGGTATTTGTTGGAGCAATATTACAGAAATGTTTACTCAAGAGAACTTAAGGCAGTTTCCCAAGGGAGTCTATAGGTCGTTGAATTGTTGATGATGAAAACCTCAATTACTTCGCATGTGGCTTCGCAGAACTTTTTATTCCTCGAGGTAAAAAGCCAAGTTTGTGTTAGTACTGCTTAACTCCTGGTCCTTCTTCATCTTGTTACAGTAAAATGGTGGGCGGATGCTTAATAATTCTCTATAACAAATGCATAAAATAGCAACAATTTATAGCTCCCAATTTTTAGAATGAAACAGTTCTCTTATGACAAATACTTTTTGCATACAGATACTTATGTGTAAATAAGCTGTTTTGGATAGTAAATATGTTTTCAGTCTTTGCTTTCAGATTTTTTTTTTTTAAATTCTCTTTGAATGTTGTTCTTTTCAAACTTAACATGCAATTTATATTGCTAGGAAAGCTATACAATTGAAACAGCTATCAAATCTTGAAAATGTTAGTGATACTATGGTATAGATGTAGTTAACCCATGTATAATGTGGACCATGGTCCAATCTAAATGGTAATTCATCTCATCTTTACAATCTCAAAATAGAATATCAGCAGGGTTTTAAATTTTTGTAGGTGAGGAAACAGATATAAAGAGATGAAGATATTTGTGCGAGTTCACATAGTAACAAGAGGTGGAGTCAGGAATAAAATCTAGGCTATTAATCTCTGAGGTCAATGTGTCCAAAGTTCCATTCTGTAACACTGCATCTCTATCATGAAAACTTATTAAGGCTTGAAATTATTTTGGTTATTTGCAATGTTTATCAAAATTTCTTGGAGAAATAATATATTTATTAGTTATTTCTTCAAACTCTCTGCTGTAGTTAGATATAATTTCCTGTGCATTTTTTAATTGTAGCAAAAACAGCTAAGGCAGCCCCTTGGTTCAGTTACATACTCCCCATCCATATCTGTTTTCTTCTTCCAAAATAAAATAAATTTAGCATGTGTGTGCATGTGTTTGCTCAGTCATGTCCTACTCTTTGTGAGCCCATGGAGTAGCCAGGCAGACTCCTCAGTCCATGGAATTCTCCAGGCAAGAGTACTGGAGTGGGTTGTCATTCCTTCTCCAGGGGATCTGCCTCACTCAGGGACTGAACCTGGGTCTCTTGCATTGCAGGAAGATTCTTTAGCATCTGAGACTGACTGTTAAATGTTCCCGTTTTCATCTTTCCTTGTGGCTAGATTTTTTTAGAAAGCTTAGTCATTGAGTTGTGAGACTAGCAACCATTAGTTCTAAGATAGGTTTTATTCTTAATTGATTTTTTGCTTCCCTGGTCCCTAGTATCTTGACTCAAAGCCAGAGTCTCCAAGCTCCAAAGTCCCTCTTTGCAGTCATTGGTATGCAGAATGAAATCTCACTTATAGTCTTTTCTATTTCTTATGATAAAAAATAATGAGGGAAACTCTACACAATTTACTGTATCTAATACTGCTTCATTGGAATTTGATGTATTAGTAAAAGCAAGGCTCTAAATTCAGAGATATATTAGAAGCAATCAGGAATTCAATTCTGCATTTGAAAGGTATCACTATAAAAGGTAGGCAATTTTTAGAGCTTTACATTCATCACTGCTTATTACTCACAACTTGAGGCCTTAATCCAAGGTTCACTTTTAGTAAATACTGTGAGTTTGTGCTGTTTGCAGATTATTTTGATATATTATCATAGTTTTTCAAAATTCTATGTTCATTTAATCATTTATTCTATATTAGATTTTTACGTTATCACAGGGACTGTGAAATCAAGACCGTTAAGAAATATGTTTTGATTAAAGTGAATCAAATTCTTGATAGCAGCAATGAATGAATTCAATTTGCCATTTACCCAAATATGTTTCATTCAGCTAAATTCACCACATTATTGAAAAAAAACGAGTAGCAAATTTCTAACTTCCAAAGCATTCAAATATGCATATATTTTCTTTGAATCAGCTGGGTCATGGCTATGTAACGTAATTAGACATTTGAAAATCATTGTGGCATGTTAAACTACAGGCAGTATTGATTAAGGAGCTATGTATTGTTTTATAAAGTAGTGATTTAGTTTAGTCTGTGAAGAAGGGCAAATTATTTGAATTTGGCTTTCTGGATTCCAAATATATTAGACAGAGACAAAGACAGAGATAATAGGGTTGGTAGGCTTAACTTGCATCCTACAAAGATGAAACAAGGGTATGAAATGCAAGGTATTCAGCTATTTGTAGACAAGCAATTCTTGAAATTATTTGATTTACTGATTGTTGGTAGGTAAACTTTGCATAACAGATTGCAGGAAAGCTAGCCTCAGATTAGTCCATTTGGGTCAATCATGACTCCAAAGTATTGATAGTATTATTCTCTATAAGGAGCCTGGAGAAAGAAATGAAAACCCACTTCAGTATTCTTCCCCGGGAAATCCCATGGACAGAGGAGCCTGGAGGGCTACAGTCCATGGAGTTGCAAAGAATCGGACAGGACTTAGCCTCTAAACCATTACCATCGTAAAGAGCAGACGCTGATAAATACGAGATACATCTTAGGGCAGACTGAAAACTGTTTTTAATCAGTTTGCTATTTGGTAAAAATTTAAGTTAAAATTGGTAAGTTTAAGTGTTAGTTTCTCAGTTGTATCAAACTCTTTGCAACCCTATGGACTGTAGCCCGGCATACTCCTATGTCTGGGATTTTCCAGGCAAAAATCCTGGAGTAGGTTGCCATTTCCTTCTCCAGAGACAGGCACAGAGAATAAGAAATCTTGAAATGTATTTTATTGCAAATTTTGATTGAACACTACCTGTATTTATACTGAGAAATAAAATAAAGGCCTTTGCCTGTATAGTGTATTGTCAATGAAATATCCTTTGAGTTTTTAAAAGTAGAAATATCATATAATTTTACAATGAACTTGCCTTTGCTCTAAAAATTAATTTCTGTCATCACATTCACAGATCATAGATAGTTGTCCAAGTAGATTACTAAAAACTATTTCCTGTCACTTGGGGCCCTGTTCCCCAAAACATTGTAATTACTGGGAAGAAGTCAATGTATTTGTTGATGTGTAAAATAAGAATAATCCTGATATTTGTAGTCAGATCATAATTAAAAAGTAGTGGATATACCTGATTAGTTGAGAACATTTGGTTTTTAAATGAGCACACAAAAGTCTCAAAAAGGCTGCTTTTATCCAAAATACCTCCCTAATGACTGGATAGTGTAACAATAGAGATTACTTTTTTTATTTTTGGAGCAATTTCATAACTGTATGAGTATGTGGTATGACTTCTTCATAGAGTCATGTTGTGCAAACCATAACCTGAGAGAAACATCATTACATTTGCTGAGGTTTTCCAAATAAAATATGAAGAAACATTAGAAAAAATATTACATTTAAAATCTATAGGAAGAGAACATTAATTGTTTTCTAAAATGTAGATTACCAAGACAATAAATTCTAGCTAATCTGTACTTTCCATTACAACGTGTTATCAACTGGGCCTTAAAACTCTAGTGATATATCTCTGATGTGAAAATTGTCAAAAGTAATCAGACTTTGTTGTAAATATAAAAGATTTTTTCTAAAAGCCTCATATATTTTTTTAAATTATCCAAAACCCTTAATAGATTTCCAAATATAAAATAGAAGTAAAAATTTCACATGTAAAATTTAACGATTTAAACTTTTCAGGTTAAGACACAATTATATATTATTTCAAACGATAAGTCAGAATTTGAGTGTATAAGCTGGATATGCTGTAGTTTCAATATATACAAACATTCATTGGTATATGCTATATACAAGGCCCTGTGTACTAAGCATACAGAAGAAAATATTGATCAATACAGCGTTTTATGTATTAGATAATGTCACCAGTTATTAAGATGCACCATTGTTTCTTATACAACTTAGAAAGAAAAATCATGCAATTAAACTGTGCTACAATACTGTAAAAAGAACCCTGCACAACTAATGAATTTCTCCTATCTCTCATTGTTATGATTTTTCTCACTTCTTCCATTGACTTTCTAATTCATATTCTTTTGCATTGCTTTAACATGTGATTGGCAATCTCTCTACATATAACTCAGTTAATAAAACATAACCCAGTTTTATGTACTTGTGAGTGTACTTCTTTCTTAATAAACATAAAACTCTTGTTTTGTTCTAAGCAATATATGGAATTCTAGTTATTTTTTGAAGATGAATGTTTGCTTCAATTGTATCATTATGGTTCTCCACTCTGATTTTTTATGCAATAATTTTTCATGATAATGCTGAAAGAGTCTAGCCTTTTTGAACACTTAAATGTCACTTCAGCTTAACACATTGACTGACAAGAGCACATGTCATTTCACTGAAGTGAGAATGATGTGAAGACCTATGATCAGATTCACATGTGGTTCACATGATTTCCAAATATAAAATAAAACTACATGCAAAATTTGTTTCCTTATCCACTTCCTTCCCAAATTGCAATATTCTTGCAATACCTGAGATAATTATAGCTCCATAGACACATACCTAAAAAAACTACTTGAAACAGCAAGTGACCACCTAAACAAATCCCCACAAAACATCAAGCATTGATTTCACCATAAAATTACATGTCTGAAGGAAAAAAAAAATCTCTGTTCTAAGCATAATAGATATATTTATAGAGTCGTCACGACCTATTTCAGATTCTTCTTGCTAAGCTTGCTCCAAGGTACTCTCTTAAGACAGTTAAGTGCATGCTGGTTATGACTGAGCAGCACAGAAATATCACAATGAGAACTGTAAAAGCCAGGTGACATACACACATGCTGACATTTGAAAGCCTTAGAAAGCATCTGAGGCAGCTTAGATTTAAGGGTCAGCATATCACAAAGAAAAAGCAATGAAGTGAGTCCAATATTTTCTGCTGCTTTTTCCTTGAGACACATGCTGGCTCTTAATTGGTATGCAGCTTAGAGGTCAAGAAAAAGAGGATCAGAATGAGCGCTGTCTTGTGTAGCTGGACGGATTCTGGAGAGTAGAGATCTGAAGGCACCTCAGACTTCAGGGGTCAAGGTGCTAGAGAACACGGAGCCTCTGAAAGGTGAACCTGATGTTGTGTCTTAAGCTTGGTCATTTTTTTTTTTTCTTTTCTTTTTTTGCTGGTCAAGAATCTACCAAACAAAGTGAAATGTGATAGCTAAGAAACTAAAAGATAAGCAAAGTTTCTGCTTTCAGATAGAATGGGGCAGATTGCCACAGATCTGCATTACAGTGAAAGTGAGAAAGATTTCTAGAATGGCAGTGTGAAGTGGTCAACAGACCCTCTTCCCAGTGAAATGAATGTTTAATGGGTAAAATTTACACATATATAAAATTGGAATCTCTGCAATTTCCCCTAAAAGCAGACAGAAAAGAGAGGAACTTATAAACACAAACACTGACTGAGTCTCAGCAGCAACAGTAAGAGCCATGACATGCTCCCTCTGCCCCCTGCCTCCAGCTCAACATGGCAGAGCTCTCCCCCAGGAGGACAGAGCTAAGAACTCAGGGCTTCCTCACCCCCAGGCTCCCAGTCTAAGCCTGCCTCTTTCATCACACCCAGCTCTATGTTACAGAAACAATTCCAGGTAAGCATAGTTTACCAAAGACAAAATTCATATCCAAAATTACAAATGGACTGAATGTAAAAGGAACGAACCATGCACACAGAAACCATAAGAAATGAAATGGTTAAGAATCCACCTGCCAGTGCTGGGGGCACAGGCTCAGTCCTGGGTTTGGAAAGATCCCATATACCATGAGGCAAACAAGCCCGTCTGCCAGAACCACTGGGACAGTGCTCCAGAGCCCCCTGAGCTGCAACGACTGAGCTCACACACAACTATTGAAGCCCACATGCCTAGATCCTGTGCTCTGCTCTAAGAGAAGCCACCACAATGAGAAGCCCACACAGCACAAGGGAAAGCAGCCCCCACTCGCAGCAACTAGAGAAAGCCCAAGCACAGCAGTGAAGACCTGCATAGCCAAAAATAAACATATAAATACAAAATAAGATTATAAAAAAATAAAGTTGCTTGACTGTAGATATTTCATAACAATAGCTGTATATTTGTGATTATATAGCAAGCGGGGTGTTACAACTATATACTTGTATTCACCTAATAACAATGACTCAAAATACATGAAGCAAAACTGATAGAATTGAAAGGAGAAATAAATAATTCAACAATAAAATTTAGAGATTTCTGTACTCCATCTTCCATAATCAATAGCACAATCAGATGTAACATCAACAAGGTACAGAAAACTTGGAAACACTATCAAACAAGTAGACTTACTCTGTGTCTATAGAATATTTGACACAACCATAGCAGAATTCATATTCTTCTCACGCACATATGAAATGGTTACCAAGAAAGACCAAATGCAAGGCCATTAAAAAGTCTTAAAGCATTTAGAAGAAGTGAAATAAAACAAGTGGTTCTCTAAACACAACAGAGAGTAATTATTTTTCTCTTGGTTTTCTAAACCCCTTTGATTGGTTTAGGTTATTAAGGTGGGGACATTGTCAGGACATTATCTCCTCAAAGTTTTATTCTATTCCATCTTTTCTCTCTCTCTGGCATTTCAATTACATTTTTATATTGTCTCAAGATCTTGGATACTCTTTTAAATGTATTCTTCCACTCGCTTTTGTTTTGTGTTACTGGGATCATTATTTTCCTTTGTATCAAGCATTTCCTCTATTTTGCTCAATTAGTCCACTAAAATATTCTTCATCACTGGTAACTTATTTTTCAATACCAGTATTTAAATCTGACGTTTTATTCATCTCTCTCACTGATAAGGGCTTCCCAGGTGGTACCACTGGTAAAGAAACTACCTAAGAATGCAGGGGACATAAGAGACGCAGGTTCAATCCCTAGTTGGGATCCCCTAGAGTTGGAAACAGCAATCCATTCCTGTATTTTTGCCTGGAGAATCCCACAGACAGAGGAGCCTGGTGTGCTCCAATGCACTGGGTCGAACATGACTGAAGCAAATTGGCACACACACTGCTAAATTTCTTTATCTATGCATGTTTACTGCTTGTGTTGTACAACGTATTAAATATATTTATATGGTTTTGTTATAACTCTGCCTGATAATTCCAAACTCTGTTTCATCTCTGGCTCAAGTTCCACTGATTCTTTTTTATCTTGATACTCTGTTGTATTTTATAACTTTTTTGTAGATTTTCTAAAATTTTGTTTGAACATAAGGTTTTATAATAGGACAGTGGAGACTGAAGTAAGCAACATTGATATATCATATATAATAACACTTATGCCCAGAAAAGGTCATACCTTGCCTTTTGTCATGCCATTGGCATGTGTGATGAAGTCAGTGTAATTGGAACTGAGCTGGTCTGAAAGGCGTAATTTGGGAACCAACATTTCCTCGTGCGAAGTTACGGCTTGACTTGCATATCTCCTGCCTGAGCTTCAGACACAGCAGCACCTGCACCTCACCTCAGGGACATCCCTTCCAGGCACCTACCTGCCCAAGGGAACTGTGCTACCACTTGGTACCCCACGTGGGGTGAAGATACCCATGCGGTTTCTCTCTTTGCTCCCTTCTACCACTCGGCTTCAGCAAACACTCTGTGCTTAATCTTAAATAGTAGATATTTTTACAGTGTTTCTGATGGTCTTTTATCAGCAAATAGCATGGAATTGTGTGGGTTTCTCTCAGTTGTTTCTCCAATATCAGATATTAGCTGCATCCTTGAACCTGTGGGAAACTCACTGTTCCTCCCTACCTCCTCCCAAATCAAAGGCAGTTGCTGCCTCCTCCCCATCCAGGCTTGAAGCCCTGGAAGCTCTCTCTCCTCCTGCCACACCCTCAGACAACAGCACTCTTTCCTCAGACAGAGTCCCTTTCAGCCTCCTGCTGGGCTTCCCGTCACCCTCAAGAGAGCTCTCTGTAGAAGTCTGGGTAAAAACTGGAAATCGCATGGAGATCCCTGTTGTCCCTGCCTCCCAGGAATTCCATGCCCTCATGCCAAACCACCTCAGGCTTTACACGTCTGATCTTTTGCACTGGTGTTCTCACAACTGGTGACTGTTCCTTTGATTTCTGGCTGCTCGGCCAAGAATGACAGTGGCTTTGTGTCCTTCCTCCTCTAACAGACTTGTCACTCTTTGGATTTTAGTTAATTAGATCTCTTGCCAGCTAAGCTCTGAGATGATTTTGTTTCTGTGGTTGTCATGCAACAGAGTTCTCTTGTGACTGCATCCTAACAAATAGCAGTTTTATTTTAAGATGTCAATGGTCACAGCACCTCAGAAACTATAAAACTTGGAACTATTTTAATTATGAAAAGTTTCAGATGTCAAATTTAAAATGAAGCATATTTTATTGCAAATTTTTGAAATTAAAGAAAAATGATTTTAGTTCAGATTTCTTCTGCAACATACATGAATGACAATGCTTGTAGACCCCTGACCTAAGGCACTTTGTACTAACCACTGTGCATAATGGTAAAAGAAAATAGCTGATTATATAACCCAAGTTGGCCCTAATATCAAGATAGCTATGTGGTTATTCTGCTTCTAAGTTGTGTCCAACTCTGCGACCCCATGGACTGCAGAATGCCAGTCTTCCCTGTCCTCCACTATCTCCCAGAGTTTGCTCAAATTCACATTCACTGAGCCAGTGATGCCATCCCAGCCATCTCGTCCTCTGCCACCCCCTTTTCCTTTTGCCTTCAATCTTTCCCAGCATCAGGGTCTTTTCCAATGAGTTGGCTTTTTGCATCAGGTAGCCACAATACTGGAAATTCAGCATCAGTCCTTCCACTGAATATTCGGGGTTGATTTATTTTACAACTGACTGGTTTGCTCTCCAGCTATGACTCCTCAGTAACAGAGATTCCAGTATTCTTCATCCCCCAGATAAACAACACTGGCCATCTGAAAAACTAACAGAACATAGGAAATGTAGCAGAAAAACAGAGTTGAAAAATATCAAATTTGGTCAGTTGCATAAATGAGCACTATAGCAGGGGTTACTTTTTCTCTCCACCCCACCTTATAAAGAGGTGGTGTGTAGTGGTTGCTAGCTGTTCTTTGAATTACAATAATAACTGTTGTTGTTGGTTAGTCACTCAGTCATGCCCAACTCTTTTGTGATCCCATGGACAGAGGAGCCTGGTGGGCTACTGTCTGTGGGATTTCCCAGGCAAGAGTCCTGGAGTGGGTTGCCATTTTCTTCTCCAGGGATCTTTCCGATACAAGGACTGAGCCCTCTTCTGAGTCTCCTGCATTGATAGGCAGATTCTTTACTTCTGAGCCACAGGGGAAGCCCTCAGATAGATGACGTAATTCAAGGGACATGTAGATGTCTCTTGGTAAAATGTTTAATGCATGTGTGTGGGGTAAGGGTTGTACACATGAGTGCAGTACATTAGGTGGGACAGGTGTTGCTTATTAGTGGAATGTTACATATGCATAGAGAGCTCCACAGACCTTTAGCAGGAAATCAGTGGAGCACACGGCTTACTACTTGCAGTATCCACTCTAACCTAGAGCACCTTCCCGAATTTAGAGACTGAAGAGCTCAAAACTATCATTTTCGTACTTTCTTGTGTTTGCCTCTGGAGAGGTGACACATTCCAGATTAAGAACCCTTTGTTGGATATCCAGAAGGAGTCTTTAAGAGCATCATGGATGGTGATTGTGTCTTCTGGCAAGCAAGCCAACATTTTGGTGGCCAGTTTCTAGGTCAGCAGCACACAGCAGCTGAGGCTGGGATCCCTGGATCATAGCATTGATCATCTGTTCTTTTCATTGTAAAAAGGAAAAAGACTTTATTTGGGGGAAGCAGTTTTATGTAAACAACAATATTTGCTGGGAGGTTCAGAGATTTCTCTCATACCTGCTGCTCCTACACATGCACAGCTTCCCTTACTGTCAATTCACTCACCAGGATTGTATATATATATATTTTTTTTACCAAGCTTGACCCTAAATTGACACATAATCCCCCAAAGGCCATAGGTTACCTCAGGACTTCCACTCTTAATGTTGTACATTGTATGGGTTTAGCCAAAACTATACTGACATATAGTTTTGGCATGCTGTGGTCCCTGGGGTCGCAGAGTCAGACACGACTGGGCAACAGAATAACAACATAATGACATGTACCTATCATTATAAGAGCATACAGCGTATTTTCAAGGTCATAAAAGTCCTCTGTGTGCTTCCTGGGTGGTGCAGTTGTAAAGACTCTGCCTGCCAGTGCAGAAGTTGCAGGTTCAATCCCTCGGTAGGGAAGATCCCCTGGAATAGGAAATGGTAACAAACAGCAGTGTCCGTGCCTGGAGAATCCCATGGACAGAGGAGCCTGGCGGACTACAGTACACACGGTCATAAAGAGTCGGACATGACTGAAGCGACTGACCATGTCCTCTGCTCTGCCTGTTCCTCTCCTCTGACCCCTGACAACCATTGATCTCTTTATTGTTTCCGTAGTTTTGTAACTGTTGTGTCTGAACTTATTAATTTCAGTGATGAATCTTGAGTCTCACTCCTCAGGCCATATGTTGATTTTATGTCTTCTACTGCCCTCCATTAATTCCATTACCACTTTTTACACCTGGAGTGTTCNTGTAGTAGTTTTGTAACTGTTGTGTCTGAACTTATTAATTTCAGTGATGAATCTTGAGTCTCACTCCTCAGGCCATATGTTGATTTTATGTCTTCTACTGCCCTCCATTAATTCCATTACCACTTTTTACACCTGGAGTGTTCTGTTCCTGCCACTTATTTATACTGATACCTGAGACAAAAGCTCAGAGAATAGAAATAATTAGAAAAAAAAAAATTAAGTACATAACTACTGGTCCCTCAAATTTAACAAATTCCTTCCCATCTAAACTTTGATGTGGTATGAGAAGAAACAAAACAAGAAACCTGTACCAGGACATTGAATGGCATTTCATTTCAGGTTTGCAGAGAACACTTAGCATGAATGTTGTTCAGTCGATAAGCTGTGTCAAACTCTTTGTGACCTCGTGGATGGTAGGCTCTCCTGTCCTTCACTATCTCCTGGAGTGTGCTCGAACTCATGTCCATTAAGTAGGTGATGCTATTCAACCATCTCCTCCTCCAATGCCCCCTTTTCCTTTTGCCCTCAATCTTTGCCAGGATCACAGTCTTTCCGAATGAGTCAGCTCTTCACATCTGGTGGCCAAAATACTGGAGCTTCAGCTTCAGCATCAGTCCTTCCAATGAATATCCAGGCTTGATTTCCTTTAGGACTGACTGATTTGATCTACTTGCAGTCTAAGCATGAATGGTTCTCCTGTGAATGAACTGTTTTGCAAATACTGGAGTCAATCAAAAATTCTTACTGCATACTACATTCAGACACAAGAGAGTACATAAATAAAATATATTTTTAAAAATGTAGTTTCTATAACAAAGTCTTTCTATATTTCCTGTGTCAAAATACTATAATTATGAAATCTGTCTGCCTTATTAATATCACATGTGAGTGCCTTCAGGAAGCATTTTACACAATGTGAAAATCATTCTTTTTCAATATGCCAATGTAACCTCTCAATTCTTGCAATTACAATGCTGGAAATCTAGGCCAAGAAAAAATCCTAATAAGAAAAGAATCACTGATAAGAACAGGTTTATGCATTTCAATATTTTATTTAGTTTTATTTAATTTCATAAAAGTGGAACTTATTCTTTAATACTCATAAATACGTTTTTGGTTAAAG
>SJYR01003436.1:42826-71599 GCA_006410655.1 Kobus ellipsiprymnus
GGGAGGGGATTCGTGTTTGGGAACGCATGTACACTCGTGGTGAATTAATGTCAATGTTTGGCAAAACCAATACAGTAGTGTAAAGTAAACTAAAGTTAAAATAAAAATTAAAAAAAAAAAAGAAAGAAATCAAAAAAAAAAAAAAAGAAAGAAAGAAATTCAGAGCAAAAGAAAGCAGGGCCCCTTACAGAAACTGCTCACTGTAGGGACCAGGGGAAATAGTTAATACTAGATGAGCTTGGAACAATCAGTAGTGTTGCAAAGTATTACACCTGTCTAAAAGGAGGTGGAGGGGCATGAAAAGGAAAGCAACCTGAAAAAGTTTCTAATGAGAAAAGCTAGAAGAATGTGAGCAACAAAACCTAGTAGAAAATTATTTGCTTATAAACCAAAGCAGAAAAATAAATAAATAAATGGTTGGTAGGGAGGATTTCGGAGAAGGCAATGGCAACCCACTCCAGTACTCTTGCCTGGAAAATCCCATGGACGGGGAGTCTGGTCGGCTGTAGTCCATGGGGTCTCGAAGAGTCGGTCACGACTGAATGACTTCACTTTCACTTTTCACTTTCATGCATTGGAGAAGGAACTGGCAGCCCACTCCAGTGTTCTTGCCTAGAGAATCCCAGGGATGGCGGAGCCTGGTGGGCTGCTGTCTCTGGGGTCGCACAGAGTCAGACACCACTGAAGTGACTTAGCAGTAGCAGGGAGGATTTAGGCTTCTTCAATCTTTGCTGCCTGGAAATGTGATGTTTCCTGGTGGCTCAGCTGGTAAAGAGTCTGACTGCTATGCAGGAGACCCGGGTTCAAGCCCTGGGTCAGGAAGATCCCCCTGGAGAAGGAACGGCAACCCACTCGAGTATTCTTGCCTGGAAAATTCCAGGAACAGAAAAGACTGGTGGGCTACCATGCATAAGGTCATAAAGAGTCGGACACAGCTGAGGGACTAACACTTTCACTTTCTTTCAATATTTGTTGTCTGGACTATGTGATGCTACATGGCAAAAAGCACTTTGCAGATATAATTAAGATTATAAAACTTAAAACAAGGAGATTATCCCCAGTTCTCCAGATGGGCCCAGTCTATTTAACTGAGCCTATGACAGCACAGAGATTTCTCTCCAGCTGGGTGCAGAGAGATGCAGTAGAAAAGAGGGAGGCAGTAGAGACATTCAGATCATGAGGGGGCTGACCCATCACTGCTGGCTTAGTAAGGGGCTATGAGTCAGAGAACGCTGGTGGTCTCTGCAAGCAGAGAATGATGCCTGGCTGACATCCAGCAAGTAAACTTCAGGCCTATAGACACAGGTAACTGAATCCCAAAGCCCTGCACAGATGACCACCTTCCCAGTTAACTCACATTAACTCCTCATCCAGACTTGGTCAATGGAAATGAAAGTAATTCTTGGTAGAGCCATCAGGCAGCTTTTGGTTTAGAAAATTCTGAGCTCTGAGCCAATGTGGATGCCAAACAGACCACTGGTCAACTCAGCAAGATGGCATTGAAAAGGCTGTTGTGACATGGTTGCCCATATGAAGAATCTGGAGGATGGACAGAGTTGAAATCCCATGGTTCTTCTGAGGAACTTTGCCTCAGAAGAAACTTGTATTTTGGATCAGAAATGGAAATATAGTGACAAATGGTGGAGGGAGGATTTGAGTTCTTTTTTAGGCTGAATCATCTTTTCCAGGGCATCCAGCTCTCATCTGCAGAAAGCTAGGGGCAGGAGAATTTGGGGGCCGGGGGGTTCATTCACCATTGTGTGCTCTTGGAAAGTCACTTGATCTCTCTAAATTTCAATACCTTCTACTGTAATGTACGGTTACAGCCCCCACTTTGTCCCCCCATCCTCCCCAACAGGGCTGGATACCAGAGGAGGTGATAATAGACACTCTCCATAAACTGCAAAGCTTTGTTTCTGTGAAAAAGCTGGAGTAAGCTTCCATCCCCACTTACTCGGAACCATCAAAATACCCTCTCTGCTTTCAACCGCTACTAAAGGTCCACCTTATTCTTGACATCATTCAAGACTGAACTCTTACAGAGCATTTATGAAGCTTTTCTCCTTATTTATTTGACTGCTTTGGGTCTTAGTTGTGGTACCTGGGATCTTCCTTGCACCATGTAGATCTTTCGTTGCAGTGCACTGACTCTCTAGTTGTGTTTCCTGGGCTCAGTAGTTGCACCGTGTGGGCTTAGCTGCTCTGAGGCATGTAGGGTCTTACTCCCCTGACTAGAAATCAAACACCTATTCCCTGCATTTCAAGGCAGATTCTTAACCACGTGACTTCCAGGTAGGTCCCTCCTTCATTTCTCTAACATTGTACCTATATTTAATCATTCTTGGCCTCATGATACTAAACATAGGCCGAATTAACATTTCTCCAACTCAGTGCAGGAAACTGAGGCAAAGACAGATCCAAATGTCTTTCCAAGTACCTGCTTCTCCTAAACAGGATCTGAATCCAGTCCATCAGGCATGGTCACCATGCTCTGCTGAGCTTCTGGTTCTCAGTTAAACAGAGATATTTGCACACACAGCCAGTTTGTTGGGTGTTTTCAGTGCACATCAAACTGCAGATCTTCTGAAGTCCACTTTGGATTCAGGAGGCCCTGCTAGGCATCTGGTGATGAAGGGGACCAGAGGATTTAACTGTGAATCAATTATTATTAGGTTCTGTGTGTTCTCCTGCCAGCAAGACGTCAACAACTCTCACCATTATAATGCCTTTCCCAGGGCATTTTGTCCGGAAGACCAGAGGAGACATTCCTCAGAATCCAAGAACACTGAAAACCTGCTGCGTCAAGCAAGTTGATCGTTGGCCACACAAAAGGGTACACCCTTTTACTGACCCGGTTGAAGGTACTGTGGAAATTTTCTAAGTTCACTCATGAATAAATATTGTAGTATGTTCAGTGTCGCATATTTAAGGAACAAAATGGAAGTATTAAGCAATAGTCTTCTTTCATTTCATGTGTTCAAATTGAAACTTACTGTGTCAGTTGATACTGTTTTAAGTATGGAAGGAAACATGCATTTAAAATTCAACATTTGATTCATGTTTAAGACTGAAGATGGGCTCTAGCTATGGTTTGGACATTAGCTAATTTTTTAACATTAGCTGTGATATGTTCCTCCCTGAAGCTATGTTTCAAGATTTCTTTAAATTATTAGACTTTATTTAAAACATGATTACATTGACAAAAACGTTGTACAGACAATACCGAAAATTCTTATATCCTATCACTCCAGTTTCAGCTATAATATGCTACTCACCGATACCATATGTGTAGTACATTTATTGCAACTTGTGAGATAATAAATTTTTAGTAATTAAAAGTCCATAGTTCACCTAAGATTCACACTTTATATTCTTATATTCAATGATATGCTAAATATGCACAATATTATTTATCACCATTATGGAACCATACAGAAATCTGCACATTAGTGTTAATAGGGTACTCTTAGTAGTCAAATGATAGAAACAACCCAACAACCATCATGGGATGAATGGGTAAATGAAACATGACATATACTCAGAATGCAATACTATTCAGCTATAAAAATGAATTAAGGATTGAAATATGCTACAAAATGGATGGACCAAATAATACAATTTATTATGGTTGTTGAAATAATGCTGGCACAGAAAGACAAATACTGTATGATTCCACTGTATTATTCAGGGTACATAGAATAGGGAAACAGACGGAAACTGGAAATACAAATTACCAAGGCCTGGAGGTAAGAGGGAAGGTGGATTATGACTTCATGAGTACAGAGGTTATACTTGATCTGATGAAAAATATTTAGATGTAGATGATTTTGATAGGTACACAGCATTGTGAAAGTAGAAAATGCTCTGGAACTTTTTAATTTTAAAAAATTATGAGAATGATAAATACAACATATCTTTGATCACAATGCTCAATTGCTAAGTTGTGTCTGACTGTGAGCCCATGGACAGCAGCACACCAGGCTCCTTTCCCTTCACTATCTCCCATAGTTTGTTCAAATTCATGTCCACTGAGTCGATGATGCCATCCAACCATCTCATTCTTTGTGCCCCACCCCCTTTTCCTCTGCCCACAATCTTTCCCAGCATCAGAGGCTTTTCCAGTGAGTCTGCTCTTCACATCAGGTTGTCAAAGTATTGAAGCTTCAGCATCAGTCCTTCGCATTAATATTCAGGGTTAATTTCCTTTAGAATTGACTAATTTGAACTCCTTGCTATCCAAGGGACCCTCAAGAGTCTCTTCAGCACCACTGTTATAAAACAATTGTTTGGCACTCAGCCTTCTTGATGGTCCAAGTCTCACAACCATACATGACTACGGGAACATAGTGTGATTTTTAGTGCTTACCTTTGTCAGACTAACAGTTTCAAGTTGATCAGGTTCCCCTTAGCTAGAAAGCTAAAGGCTCTTTGTCTCATTTCTGAAACTTTCATCTCCTTATCCTTCCTCCACCCACCAGGAAGGTTGTCCAACAGATCTCAGCCCACACTTATTGACCACCCACATCCATACACTGCTCCCACGTGTCCACATTAGCACGGTCTCTCCGATCAGCATCACAGGTGTCCTGACCACCCCTCTACATCCTCCTGGAGCTACCTGAGGATGAGCTGTCCACCTCAAACTTGGAGGAAGAGGCCCTGCCCACCGGTGCGGTAAGTGCCCCAATCTATCTGAGGTGAAAGTGTTTCTTCATGGCTTTGCTTTTCAGTTGAGTTCACAATATTCAAGACCACTCATACAAACAACTTTTAATTTGGTGGATGAATGTTGAGTCTCCAAGCAGAAAGCTTATGCAAAAGGACATTATTTAAAATGACAACATCAATTTGAAACTGTGGTCGGGAGCACATTTCTCAGCTGAAAGCTTTCCCACTTGAAATAAAATTTTGTAACTGCTAGTCAAAATGGGCTTGAGAGATATTCCAGGAAAATCTTGAGCCTTTCCCACAGGCATCCTCTCTTGTTTTTGGGCCATGTACTCAACAACACTTCCCCATTTGGTTTTTTGAGGACAAAAAAAGAGAACGAAAGCCTTGTATGCACAGTACACACGATGCTGACACCCTCACACTGTTTTCTTCTCTTTAATCACAGGTGAAAGAAACAACCAACAAAAATGGTAAATATTCAGGAATCATCCCTCTGCTGAGAAACAATCTAAATGATGGAGGTGGGGCTCTCTTGCTGGCTGTGGTTGGAGAGGCACCCTGATCCTGGGTCCCTAAAGGGGCTGAGCGGTGGGGCTGCAGAGAAGAGACTGATCTCCCAGGATGAACAATAACCGTGTTCTATGGTCCTTGGAAACAACTACATCATTTAGATGCTGTGGGTTTGTCTGAATCAGGGTTGCAGTGCTATGTGTGAGCCCATGTGATGTGGTTTTGAATCTGTGTATGTGTGTATGTGTATGTGTGTGTGTGTCTCCTCAGAAATGTTCTCCTCTTACACAGCACAAGTCAAGTGTGAACTTTGTAAACACCTCTAATCACCACTACACACTGCCTATACATTGGATGATTCTTTCCTCAGCTTAGCCATTCCTCAAGTTTGGTTCATGTTCATTTTCCTCAGATGAAGAAAGGTGGAGATGAGAAAAATAGCCCAAGCTCTTGACCTCCTAAATGGAAAAGCCAAACTGAAAACCTAGGGGTGGTCCCAGTCTGTCTGCACTGCACCCCTGACCTGCACTGATCACTCAGTCTTGGGATGCTCCATCATGGAGCAAGGGGGTCCCTGCATCTGTGTCCATGCCTGGAAGTACTGGCAGCTCCAGAGGTTCAGACCATGTCCATCCTTATAAGGTAGCCTCAGTGGTCACAGAACCCAGGGACAACCATAGATGGACTAAAAACCAACTTTGGCACAGTCATCACTCTGAAAGGCATCTCAGGACTTGCATCCTCCCAGTCAACTCACAAATTCTGAGAGTTGTGTGGCCTTGTGTAGACACTGTAGGTCAAATCTGTTGGTGCTACTGTCATTGCTTAAACAAGGATAAAGCAGATAATGGCCAGGGAGATACTTCATTGTACATTATCATAAGCCTTACATTGATAAAGCCTGTAGCACACACTCAAGGGAAGGTGTCAAATAGATCACAAAGTGGTACTTGATAGTTAGCCTGTGACCATGACTCTATTTGTAAATCTGCACAGCTGGGTCAGAGACATCTTTCACCCATGCTTCCTACCCATAATGAACTGTCCCACAAATTGTCTGATGTCGGGGAGCGTGGACAGCCACTGACTCAGCGGACACGCAAACACTGTTTAGAAAATGAAGACTGGGGGAAAATATCGCATGATTGATAGTAGCAATTTGGAATGGTAGGGTTGAATTCAGTCCTCTAATGGAATTTGCTTTCAATCAAGAATAAAGGCTCATCTTGGTAAATTCAATAGCTGTAACTGTGGATCCTGGGGATACAGTCAGTGATCTAGGAAGAACTCCAGAAGACAGGGGTGATTTAGCAGAAGTTGTAAACAGGCAAGCGGGTCATGGATCTCTGTCACTGAAAGTGGGCATGCATTTTAGTGTTTCTTTTGTCCTCATTGGTTAGATTATCACTATATTGCAAAAGCTGTGTTTCATTTCATTCCTGGTCCTCTCATTTGCTCCCCTTCCTTCAGCAGTTTGATTCAACATCAGCTCAGTCCATAGTAACCTCCCTCATGCATGCACTCCATCACATGTCCCAATCAAAAAATAACAAATGCTGAGTGACTGGTGAGCAGCCTCAGCTGTGTCCTGACAGCTGCTCTCTGTCCCTCTAGTGCCCCAGGAGGACCTGGTGGAGGAACTGCCTCAGGCCTGCGTGGAGGAAGAGCCTCTGAGCATTTTGAAGGTAAGCTCATCTCTCTCTATCAGGAAAAAGACTGCTTCTTCACTTCTTTATTTTTTACTCAGCTGAATACAGTTATAGTAGTCTGAAAATGTAAACTATCACTGATGTATGCAGTTCCTTGCCTGGGGAAATATTGAGGTTAAATCTATTATCAACAAGACCTGTTTCAATAGGACATTAAAAATAGACAGCATCAGTTACTACTGTAGATGCTTTTAGCAAGAGAAAATTTCTCCTCCTTGAAAAGCAATTTTGTAATTATTGGTCAAATTGAAACTGAGACCTCTTATGTGAAAAAGTCCAGCCTTTTCAAAGGGTGCCTGCCCTGTTTTCCTTTGGGGCCACTGACTTAAAGAATTTTAGTTGTCTGAGGATAAATATCAGATAACAGAAGACTTGCTGCAGATAATACGTGATGCTGAGACCCTCACACTGTTTTCCTCTCTCTAATTGCAGGCACACGGAGTAGTCTATGAACACGGTAAATATTCAGGGATCATCCCTGTGCTGAGGTACAATCCAGATGGAGATGAGGCTCTCCTGACGCTCTAGTTGGAGAGGTGCCCTGATCCTGGGTCCCTAAAGGGGCTGAGGGGTGTGGGTGCAGAGGAGAGACTGATCTCCCAGGATGAACAGTAACTGTGTTCTATGGTCCCTGGAAACAACTACACCATTTAGATGTTGTGGGTTTGTGTGAATCAGGGTTGGGGTTCCATGTGTGAGCCCATGTGATGTGATTTTAAATCTCTGTGTGTGTGTATGTATGTATGTGTCTCTGTGTGCGTCCTCAGAGATGTTACCCTCTTAGCACAAGTCAAGTGTGAACTTTCTAAACTCTTCTTATCACCACTGCACACTGGCTATACATTATGTTATTCTTTCCTCAGCTCAGCCATTCCTCAAGTTTGGTTAATATTCATTTTTCTCAGATAGAGATGGTACTGGACAAAATGGCCCAAGTTCTTGACCTCCTAAATAGAAAAAGCAAATTGAATACCTAAGTGTGGTCCCAAAGTGGTTGCTCTGGACACCTGACCTTCACTTGACACTCAGCCCTGGGATCCTCAGTCATGGCTCATGGGGATCTCTCCATCTATGAGCCATGCGGGAGCTACTGGCAGCTCCAGAGGTCCAGATGGTACCCTTTATTAAAAGGGGAGCTCAGTTGTCACTTCCCTGGTGGCTCAGATGGTAAAGAGTCTGCCTACCATGAGGGATACCCAAGTTTGATTCCTGGGTTGGATAGATCCTCTGGAGAAGGAAATGGCAACCCACTCCAGTACTCTTACCTGGAAAATCCCATGGAGGAAGGAACATGGTAGGCCATAGGCTATGGGGTCGCAAAGAGTTGGACATGACTGAGTGACTCCACTTTCACTTTCACTTTTCAGTGGTCACAGAAACCAGGGGAACCAAAGTCATGTCTGACTCTGTGACCCCATGGATGGTAGCCTACCAGGCTCCGTGGTCCATGGGATTTTCCAGGCAAGAATACTGGAGTGGGCTGCCATTTCTTTCTCCAGGGGATCTTCCCAACCCAAGGATCAAACCCGGATCTCCTGCATTGCAGACAGACGCTTTACCGTCTGAGCCACTAGGGAAGCCCCAAAGATGGATTAACAGACAATTTTGGCAGAGTCTGTAGTGTGAAAGGTACCTCGGGACTTGCATCCTCCTGGTCAAATCAGATTCTGAGAATTATGTGCCCTTGTGTAGACAATGTAGGTCACAACTCTTGGTGTTAGTGTCATTGCCTAAACAAGGAATAAAGCAGATTATCAGGAAGATATTTTATTGTACTGGGTCATATTAAAATAAGCCTTACATTGATTAAACCCTGTAGCACACACTCAAGGGCAGGTGTCAAATAGATCTCACAGTGGAACTTGTTAGTTAGCCTAGTGACCATGACTGTTTATGTAAATTTTCCTACACAGCTGGTTGTGAGATAGTCAGCATTCATCCCATGCTTCCTCTCTATAACGAACTGTCCCACTAAATGTATGAGTTCTGTGAGTATGGACAGCCGCTGACTCGATGGACATGCAAATATTGTTTGGAAGATGAAGACTGGGAAAGAATATCACATGACTGACTATAGCTATTTGGATAGGTAGAATTGAATACAGTCCTCTAACAGAGTTTGCTTTTAATCAAGAACAAATTCTCATAGAAGACTTGGTAAGTACATAGCTGGAACTGTGGATCCTGGGGAGGCAATAATCTATAAGAAATCCAGAAGACAGGTGTGACTTACCAGAAGCTCTAAAGAAGCAGGAGGGCCATGGGTCTCTGTCATTGAATGCTGGAATGCAGTTTAGTGTTCTTTATTCCCCATCAGGTAGGTTATCACTAGTTAAAATGCAGAACTGGGTTTCATTTCTTTCCTGCTTCTCTCCTTTGCTCTCCTTCATCCAGCACAGAGAATGATTCAACAGCAACTCAGTCCATAGTTGCTAATCTCCCTCATGCATACACTCTACCCTATGTTCTCATTAAAAAAACAAAAACGCTGAGTGATTCGTGAGCAGCCTCACCAGCGTCCTGACAGCTACTCTGTGTCCCTCTAGCTCCCTTAGAAGACCAATGAGGTGGACAAACCATGCTTTTTATTATAATCAACTGTCCCACTAAACATATAGCCCCTGTGAGTATCAACACTGACTCAGTGGACATGCACCCAGTGTATAGAAACAAATATTGACAGAAAAATATGATATTATTCATAGCGGCTGTATTTAAATGGTAGGATTCAGTGTTTTCAAATATTGCATATTTGATTTTCTTTAAGACAAGTGATTAGTGAATTAATAGAATGGCCCACAATTAATTTCAGTCCTCTAACAGTTTACTTTTAATCAAGTACAAAGTCTCATAGGAAACATGATGAACAGAGTAGCAGCAACTGTGGATCTCGGAGGAAGAGTGACCTGGGAAAAATCAAGAGACAGTGGCAATTTAGCAGGAGCTCAAAATGAGCAGCAGGAGTCACAGATTTCTTTCAGTGAACAGTACATGCATTTTAGAGTTTTTCTTTTTATAGATTGAATATTTCCTTTTGATTAGGTTTCTCTTAGCTAGAGGGCAAAGATCTGTTTTCATTTCCTTTCTCCTCTCCTTTGCTTTCCTTCCTCCTCCAAAGACGATGGATGAACACAAGTACAGCCCATGCCTACTAACCTCTCATATCCATACACACCACCCCATGTTCACATAAATTAAAAAAAAAACTGTTTTTTCTTTTTTCCCGATTCCTATGATGCCTCACCACTCTTCTAACAGCTACTCTGTGTCCCTCTAGATTTCACTGAGGACCTGACAGTCAACCCAGCTTGTGACAGGACAGAAGAGACTCCATGTGACTCCAAGGCAAGTTTTTCTTTTTATTCTGGTCTGAGATAGAAGTATTGTTTCATTTCTCTTTCAGTAGAATAAACTTATGAATCTTTGAATGTGTTCATTTTAGATAGAGACAATTCCTTTGGTTGGGATAATGTGGAATGAGAGTCTTATTACCAACTCATGATGCCTCAGTCCACAGGATATTAAAATTGTTAGCATCCATTACCCTGTACAGAGTTCTCTCTTCTATAATATGTTTTCCTCTAGGAAAGGAATTCTGTAATTTCCAACCCAAGTGGACTTGGAAATTCCATCCTCCAGGCAAAGGTCTTGCATTTCATCCTGAGTATGTGTGCTCTGATCTTGCTGGATTCCCTGGACTCCACCACTGTTCCTCATCAGGCTTTCCACTATCACCTAAAGAACCAAAGAGTGTGCATCTATGTGATCTTACCCTCATAGTGTCTGCTCTTCTGTACTTGCAGGTGGCCTTTTCAATATATGAAAGCGGTATGTATTCTAGAATCATTCAGTTGGGTAGATAAAGCTTTGTATATGAGAAAGTTAGGGCTTTCTCACTGGTTTTAGTGTAGAGGAAAACTGACTCCAAATTCCTGCTGGGAATGAATATAGGGGCCCTGGTGATAGAAAGTAGCTTTCAAGCCAGCGGGACCGGCGGCGGAGCCCGAGCGGGCTGAGGAGCCGAGCGCGAAAGGCAGGCTGGAAGAGGCGGGCACGGAGCCGAGAACAGAGAGCTGGGGGCACCGCCGCCACCGTCACCCACGGGCTGCACAGAGGGGTCGACGCTGAGCCTGGCGCCTCAATGCGCCAGCTTGGAAGTGGCGCCCGCCGGGTCTCGGGAGATAGCGGCACGGGCGGCCATGGCCGGCTACGTGCCGGGTCAGCAGCCGGCCAACCGCAACCAGTAGGAGCTCGTGCAGGCGTACAAGGATGTGCTGGAGCGCTACAAAGAATTGACAAGCTGATCTTAAAATTCACAAAGAAATGCAAGGGACCCATGATAGCCAAAATAGTCTTCAAAAAAAAAAAAAAAAAAAGAGAAATTGGAGCACTCACATATCCCAATTTGAAACTTTACTACAAAACTACAGTAATCAGGAAAGTGTGGTAATGGTATAAGAATAGAGATATAAATCAGTGGAATAGAATGAGAATCCAAAAATAAACCCCTGTATTTATGGTCAATTTTTGACAAGGGTGCCAAGAAAATTCAATGTGGAAAGAATTCCCTTTTCAGCAAATTATAGTGGGACAACTGGATATCCATATGCAAAAGAATGAAATTGGACTCCTACCTTGCATGATGTACAGAAGTTAACTTGAAATGGCTCATAGACCTATGTGTAAGAGCTAAAACTATAAAACTATTAGAAGAAAATTTAGGAATAAAGCATTGTGACCTTGAAATAAGCAATGATTTCTTGATTATGACACTAAAAGCACAAGCAACAAAAGAACCACATGCAAAAGAATGAAATTGGACTCCTACCTTGCATGATGCACAGAAGTTAATTTGAAATGGCTCATAGACCTATGTGTAAGAGCTAAAACTATAAAACTATTAGAAGAAAACTTAGGAATAAATCATTGTGACCTTGAAATAAGCAATGATTTCTTGATTATGACACTAAAAGCACAAGCAACAAAAGAGAAATGTAGATAAATTAGATTTGATCAAATTAAGAACTTCTGTGCTTCAAAGAACACTGTTAAGAAAGTAAAAAGATGCCTCGTAGAATGGGAAAAGATATTTGTGAACCAGACATCTAACAAGGCAGGGGTTTCCAACCTCTGGGATCTAACGCCTGATGATTTGAGATGTAGCTGATGTAATAATAATAGGAATTAAGTGCACAATAAATGTAATGCACATGAATCATCCCCACACAATCCCACTCAATCTGTGAAAAAATTATCTTCCATGAAAATGGTCCCTGGTGCCAGAAAGGTTGAGGACTGCTGTATTAAGGGGCTTGTATCTAAAATATATAAAGTCCTCTTAATTAACAGTAAAAAGACAATTTAATCACAAATGGGCAAAATATTTGAATAGATGTTTCTCCAAAGAAGAAACATAAATGTCCAATAATAAGCACATAAAAAGATACTCAGCATCATTAGGGAAATGCAAATCAAAGCTGCAATGAGATTCCATTCCATACCCACTGGAATGGTTACTATAATCAAAAAAGAAAGCAAAATGTGGAAAAATTGGAACCCTCATACATTGCTGGTTGGGAACATAAAATGGTACAGATGCTTTGGAAAAAAATTTGGTGGTTTCTCAAGAAGTTAGAGTTGCCAAATGGTCCAGCATTTCCACTAAGTATAAATCCAAGAGAAATGAAAGTGTATATATCCAGCAAGATGTGTTTAAAAGTGCTTACAGCAGCATTATTCTTAATAGCTAAAAAATGGAAACAACTCAAATACCTACCAACTGATAAATAGATAAGCAAAAGCAGTATATTCATATAATGGAATTTACTCATCAATAAAAAGGAATGAAATAATAATTGATGCTAACATGAATGACACTTGAAAATATTAATATGCTGAGAGAAAGGAGCCAGCTTGAAAAAATTCTAGATGACAGAAGCCTGCCACAAGACACCACATGTTGTATGATTTCATTATACAGAATAGGCAGATTCATAGAGATAGTAGTAGATTAGTCGTTGCAGGGTTACAGAAGGGTGGAATGGGAAGTGACTGCTGATGGGTGTAGAGTTTATTTTGGGGGGGTAATGAAATGTCCTAAAATTACATGGTGGTGATGGTTGCACAGCTCTGTGAATATACTTGCATTAAATTATATACTTTAAAAAGTAAAAAAAAAAAAAAGAAAAAAAGAAAAATAAAGTAGCTTTCAAGTAGAATAATGTGGCTGATTATTGTAATTCCAGGAAGAAATGGTATTATGGTTAATAATGTAGGTTTGTGTCCATGAGACTGCATATGTCCCTAAGTATAGTGAATAATGTGATTCTTCTCATGTGCGTGCATTTTTTGTGTTGTGTTTTTCCCAATTTTTGTCACCCTAAATGTCACTGTTACTGGTGTCAACTGTCCTCCCCCAAAATTCTCATCACCATTGCACCATGAATGAGGATGTATATGCACATTCATTGTATGCTTTGATTTTATGCCAAGTGTACATCCTTTAACCTGGAAAACAAATCCCATTACTCTCCAGGAAAATATTTTCAGGGTTCTTTTTAATTTTTATTCATTTTTTTAAATTGTCTGTACTGGGCCTTCATTGCTACTCAGGCTAGTCTCTACTTGTGGAAAGCAAGGACAACTCCCTAGTTGTCGTGAGTAGGCTTCTCACTTTGGCAGCTGCTTTTGTTGCAGAGCATGGGTCCTAGGGCTCTCTGATTTCCTCAGTTTTGGCACGTGGGCTCAGCAGTTGTGGCTCCTGGGCCCTAGGGCACAGGCTCAGTAGTTGTGGCACATGGGATTAGTTGCTCTGGGACATGTGGAATCTTTCCAGTCCATGGATCCAGTCCATATCTCCTGCATTGACAAGTATATTCTTTTTTTGTTTTTAATGCTTTAATACAAAAGTTTTTATTTTCAGCAAATTATTTTCAACATGTGTACCTTTTCTTTTTTTTTTTTTTAGTTTTATTAATTTATTTACTTTATAATACTGAGCCACCAGGGAAGCCCTACAGGATTCTTTTGAACAAAACTGTGTTTCAGAACCTCCCTTACTGGGTCAATCACACCTTTGCTGCTGCTGCTAAGTCACATCAGTTGTGTCCGACTCTGTGACCCCATAGATGGCAGCCCATTTCCTTCTCCAGTGCAGGAGGGTGAAAAGTGAAAGTGAAGTTGCTAAGTTGTGTCTGACTCTTCGAGACCCCATGGACTGCAGCCTACCAGGCTCCTCTGTCCCTGGGATTTCCCAGGCAAGAGTACTGGATTGGGTTGCCATTATAAATATTGTCTGTTAGTAGGTCTTATGGTATTTTGATTGGTCATGATTAATCATTCTGCCACTTCCCTCATTCACACTCTTTCCTATTACAGCCTCCGAATGAATCTTCCCCCCTAACCCAAGGCATCTAGTACTGGGGAGGCTCCTTCCTTCTTCAGGGAGCCCCTGGTGGTACCTGCAGACCACACCCAGTTCTAGAGGAATCTGAGAAAGAAGACCCTCTAGGAATAGATGGAGGAAATTCAGTCCAGTTTTGCCACTTAAGCTTTGAAGTGTCCAGTCTGTCCTGTTAATTCCATGTTGTTCAGTACATCCCTAGAACTTTTCCATCTTGCAACTAAAACTTTATAGCCATTGAATAGACATTTCTGTATCAACCTCTTTCCAGCTCTTGGAACTACCCTTTAGTCTCTGCTTCCGTGAGTTTTCCTTTAGATAGCTCAGGTAAATAGAATTGTGCAGTATTTGTCTTCCTGTGACTAGCTTATTTCACTCTTACTGATATCCTCCTGCTTCATTCATTGTTGCAAATGACAGGATTTCCTTCATTATTAAAGACTGAATCACATTCCAGTGTATATATACACCACATTTTCTTTAATGATTTATCTGCCTGTGGACACTAGATAGTTTTTGTATCTTGGTTGTTGTGTCAGTTCAGTTCAGTCGCTCAGTCGTGTCCGACTCTTTGCGACCCCGTGAATAGCAGCATGCCAGGACTCCCTGTCCATCACCACCTCCTGGAGTTCACTCAGATTCACTTCGATCGTGTCCGTGATTCCATCCAGCCATCTCATCCTCTGTCGTCCCCTTCTCCTCCTGCCCCCAATCCCTCCCAGCGTCAGAGTCTTTTCCAACGAATCAACTCTTCACATGAGGTGGCCAAAGTACTGGAGTTTCAGCTTCAGCATCATCCCTTCCAATGAAATCCCAGGATTGATCTCCTTTAGAATGGACTGGTTGGATCTCCATGTAGTCCAAGGGACTCTCAAGAGTCTTCTCCAACACCACCGTTCAAACGCATCAATTTTTCAGCACTCAGCCTTCTTCACAGTCCAACTCTCACATCCATACATGACCGCAGGAAAAACCATAGCCTTGACTAGACGGACCTTAGTCGGCAAGGTAATGTCTCTGCTTTTGAATATGCTATCTAGGTGGGTCATAACTTTTCTTCCAAGGAGTAAGCGTCTTTTAATTTCATGGCTGCAGTCACCATCTGCAGTGATTTTGGAGCCCAAAAAAATAAAGTCTGACACTGTTTCTACCGTTTCCCCATCTATTTCCCATGAAGTGATGGAAATGCGGCAATGGATATG
Organism: Kobus ellipsiprymnus; assembly: GCA_006410655.1. NCBI lineage: Eukaryota > Metazoa > Chordata > Mammalia > Artiodactyla > Bovidae > Kobus > Kobus ellipsiprymnus. The sequence continues at coordinate 58,321 of SJYR01003436.1, forward strand.
AGATTGTAGATATCTCCTGGACATTCTCATTTTATCTCCTTTGGACATACACTCAAAAGAGTGATTCCTCAATCTTATAATGGTTATCTTAATAATTTTATGAAGGATTTCTAAACTTCCATAGTGACTGCACCATTTTCCATTTCTACCAATAGGGTACAAATGTTCCATTTCTCTACATCCTTGCCAACACTTGTTATTTTATTTTTATAATACACATCCTGAAAGGTGATATCATCTTTCACTTGGTTAGCTCAGTTGGTGAAGAATCTGCCTGCAGTGGAGGAGACCCTGGTTTGATTCCTGGGTCAGGAAGATCTGCTGGAGAAGGGATAGGCTACCCACTCCAGCATTCTTGGGCTTCCCTTGTGGTTCAGCTGGTAAAGAATCTGCCTGCAATGCAGGAGACCTGGGTTCAATCCCTGGGTTGGGAAAATTCCCTGGAGAAGGGAAAGGCTAGCCACTCCATTATTCTGACCTGGAGAATTCCATGGATTTGTAAAGTCCATGGGGTCGAAAAGAGTTGGACACGACTGAGCGACTTGCGCTTTCCATTTCACTGATACTTAGTGATGTTGAGCACTTTTCTTATGTATACTGATCACTTCTATTTCTTCTATGAAGAAATATCTAGTGAAGCTTTTTATACATTTTTTTAAACTCAATTATTTGCCTGCTATTGTTTTGAAGTTGCAGTTGCTTTTTATATATTCTGAATATTGTCCTGTTATTCTGATACAAAGTTTGCAGATACTTCCTCTCATCCTATAGGTTGCCTTTCTATAGATTGTTGAGGAAACTATCCTTTCTTCACTTGGTAATTTTAGAACCTCAGCAAAGATCATTTGGCCACACATGTATGAATTATTTCAAGATTCCCTTCATTGGTCTCTCTGCCTATTTTGTTTCTGGTAGAATTCTATTTTGACTGCTGTGGCATTCTTAGGCGTTTTGAATTTAGGAGGCCTTAAGGCCCCATTGTTCTTTGCACTCAAGATTGTTTTTCTCTTTGGATTTCTTTTGAGTTCCATAAGTATTAGAATTGGGGATTCTTTTTTTCGTTTCTATAAAAATGACATGAGATTTTGTGAGTTTTTTCTATATATATATATATATATATACACACACACACATCAGTTTTAGTAGAATAAGGTCAGTCTGTGACCTTCTAGTCTATGACCATATTCCAGACTATAAATATGTATGTCATTGGAATTACTTGTCTCTTCTTTCTTTCAACAGTGTCCTGTGGTTTTCAGTGCACAAATCTTTCACTTCCTAAGGAGCCTTTTCCACTGCCTTGCTTGGGTCCCCTAGAGTCAGGGATGGGAAAGATGGGCTCATGAAGAGAATGAATGTTTCTCCTTCCCCTCTGTACCTTCTCTCTGGTTACTTGAAGTACAGGAGTGCTGGGCCATGCCCTTTACCTCGGCCTACAGATGAGCTCCCTACTGGGGATTTTCTTTGAAACTGAGTATTCACCTTTCTATTGGAATGTCCACAAGGAATCTCCCAATGACTGGCCTGTGTCCTAGAGCCCCAGCTATACCTACATATGAATGATCATATTAGGCCAACAAATCTGCAATAAAGAACAAATGAAGACAGGCAGTTTGTTGCCTTTTCCTTATCTTTGGAGTTCTTAGAGCTGAACTTTCCAGTGTAGTAGCCACTAGTCAGATCTGCCTATTTGTAATTAATATATTTCAAACAATACTTAACTTGATATATTAAAAACAAAACAAAAACCATGCAATTACCTGGTCACCCTAGCCATATCTCAAGTGTGTGCATAAGTGTTGAAATTTCAGGTTGGTAAGCTTGAATGCAAGCTATTTTGGGCTTGTAGAAATGTAAGGTTGAAAGGTGATTCTCTCAGCATCTCTCTCTCATGTGAAATATTGCAACGGTGATCACCATCTTGTTGAAGGGCTCTGACTCCACAAAGCACAGGGGAGGTCTGTGACCTGGAGGGAAAACCAGAAAGATGCTGTGGGAGCAAAGTGGAGAAGGAGAAATGGGTGGGTCAACTTGTATAAAAACTGTATTATTGTTCATGGTTGTCCTTCTACAGACTGCTTCTTGGAGAGCTTTAGCAGCAGTGATACAGAAGATAATGCAGGTAGGGAACAACTCTCAGGTGGGATTTAGAGGGAGAGGGTTCCTGGACCACTCAGGTTACACCTGCTTCTGTGGAGATGAAGGAAGGTGAATATAAATTCATGAAGAAGAAGGAAATGTATTAGAACTGTGATTTGTTCTTCCTACGTTTTAATGATATAATAGAGCTATGTGTCCATGTGCTATATTGTGCTGTGCTTATAGTCACCTCTCCTTGCTTTTCCATTTAGAAATGTTCTTTCTCACAAGACACCTCTTTCCTTGTCCTTTCACCACCAAATATGAAAACTTGGTTTCTGGTTAGTGCCTGCAGGGTAGTATGGACAGGGACTTTAGCTTCATGTTTAAATTCTCCTACGATGGCCACATCCTAGTGGGCAAAAAAGTCTCATAGTCACTTAACACTGGAGACCAAGTTCTTGCAGTGAGTGTCAGGTGGTGGGTGAGACATGAACTATATCCCTCTGCATTTTCAGGACGTGTGGTTTGCCCTCATGTATGTCCTCACTGTTTATTCCTCGTGTGAAGGGTGCTCTCACGGTTGGATGAGTCAAAGCACACCTGCTCTGGTGTCCCTGCCTGGGCTGAGTCTCCTGGAGCTCATCTCAGCACCTCACCTCCCCAAGGATGCTGTGCTGAAGGTGTTTCCACATGAGAGCAGACCATGTCGAGCTGCCCGGAGAGACCAGCATGGTCACAGATTCTAGAGACTGTGAAGGGGCCACTGGATTTCTTTACAAATATTCTCACAGCCCTACTGGCCTGGTCTCCCAGGACTGAGCAGAAGTCTGCTCAGTCCCTAAGATCTCAGAGCAGCAGGACTCGGGGCCACTGATCCTCTAAGAACCCACTACTTCCTCTAGACAAAAGCTCCAGATGGTTTTGCTCACCATCTTTGCACACTCCTCAACTTGTTTATTTATCTTTTTAAATTTGTTTTGCATTTGAGTTGTTGTATTTTCTTATACATTTTGAGTATGAGCTCCTTATCTGAATATGTTTTGTATTTTTTCTGTGGGTTATCTTTTCATCCTATTGATTATTGAAGAGGCTACCCTTTTCCTATTTTGTGGTCTTAGAAACTTGGTGAATTTTATTTGACCATTTATCCATGAATTTACTTGGGTCTCTTTATTCTGGGCTTTAGGGCTATGCATCTGTTTCTATGTCAATATCATACAGTTTGATTCCTATATCTTTGTAATGTGCCTTGAAATCAGGAGGGGAAAAACTTTGATATTTGTTCTGAAGATTATTTTGTCTATTTGCAGTCTTTAATGGTTCCATATATCTTTTTGGATTTGTTTTTTCCTCTAAGATCTGGGTGTTTACATTACTGTTTCAGTGTCCCAAAGGCTCATGAGTACCTGGGATGTGTGCATGAGCCCAGGAGAAACCCATAAATGAATCATCAAATCAGGCCAGACAAATACCCAAATTTTCTATGAAAATTATGTTAATATTTGGATTGGTATTGCAATTAATTTTTATCTAGCTTTGGGTAGTGTAGAAATGTCAACAGTACTAAGTCTCCAGTCTGTGAGCATGATATGTCATTTCAATTCCTTGTGCCTGGTTTAATTCTTTCAGTATGGTTTGTGGTTTTCAGTGTGCAAGTGGTTTGCTTTCTAAAGGTACTTTGTCCTTGACATCTCTGGATCTTTCAGAGTCAGTGGTTGGAAAGATGGTCTGATGAAGAGACAAAGTGTCCCTATTTCTCTTCTGCACCTGTTCTCTGATTATGTTCAGCACAGGTACCCTGTGCTCTGTGCCCATACTTTTCCCCTCAAGAGGAACACCTGCTGGAAATTCCTCTAAGATCTGGATGTTGACATTACTGTTTCAGTGTCCCAAAGGCTCATGAGTACCTAGGATGTTGCATGAGCCCAGGAGAAACCCATAAATGAATCATCAAATCAGGCCAGACAAATGCCCTGCAGAAGCTGTTGGTCTACACTTCACAGGCCTGCAAGCCCCGTACTAGATATGAGGCTAAAGAAAGGTCCCAGAGTTGACAGAGATATCAAAGTTTTAATAGCTGGAATGTCTTATATATCTGAAGTAAAAGGGTTCTGGAGAGATATCCACTGAGGATAGCAGGTGACAGGCAGAACACAGAATCTGCAATATTCTTCACTCTGGGGGGATGGGGAGTCTACCAGTTACAGAGGGAATTAACAACAAATTGGCTCATTAGTTACACCGGCTACCATGGAAACCAGTAGAGGGCCACATCCCTCTCTTACCCCCTCAGGCTAAATACTTTCATAGGTCAGAGATTTTTCTTTGTTAATCTATAGGTAAACAGCCATTTGGAAAAGGGCAGAAAATGCAGAGGGAATAACCAAGAGAAGGATGGTAACATTCTATATGTATTCATTTGCTCAGTCACTCAGTTGTGTCTGACTCTGTGATCCAATGAACTATATATCCCACCAGCTCCTCTGTCCCTGGTATCTCCAGCTAAGTGGTTTCCATTTCCCAACCCAGGGATTGAACCCATGTCCCCTGCATTGGCAGGCAGATACTTTACCACTGAGCCACCTGGGAAGCCCTACACCCTCCCTTTTACCACAGTGCCCTGGTATTCCATAAACTGTTCTGCCACAATATACCAGAAGTGTTAGAACCACTGGAGCTGATCTTAAGATTCATTCAGTCTTGCCTGGTGGCTCAGACAGTAAAGAATTCGCCTGCAATGCAGCAGACCTGGGTTAGAACCCTGAGTCAGGAAGATCCCCTGAAGAAGGAAATAACTACCCACTCCAGTATTCTTGCCTGGAGAATTCCATGACAGAGGGGCCTGGTGGGCTACACTTTATGGGGTCACAAATTGCCCAACACAATTGAGTGATTAAGCACACACATATATAAACATATATAGAGGATGTTGTGAATTATAATGTGGTAGCCACTAGCCAGATGTAACTGTCATAGTTTGCTTAAAGGCATGTTTTAAATGGTCAGAAATACTTGGAATTTCAGATAGGTTAGCATGAAGGTGAGAGCTCTAATGGTCCTGTAGAAGTGAGAGGTTGGAAATCGACTCTTTCAGCATTCTTGTCTTTAGGTTTGTAACTGAGATCATTGTCTTATTGAAGGGCTCTGACTGTACAGAGCACAGATGACTGCCATCTGCTATCCACAGTGGGGTGTCTCTTCATGACCCTGGAAAAAAGGTCAAGGTGATGCTATGAGAGTCAGCAGGGCCTCAACTGGATCAGAAGTGGGTGGGTCTCTCATTCTGATCACCTTGTTGCTCCTGGTTATGTTCCTATGGAATGCGTTGTGGAGAGCATTTGGTGAGGTGGTGAGGAAGGGGACACCGGCAGGAAACAACATTCAGATGGGACCTGACTGGAGAGGGTTCCTGAAAATATAGGGTTAAACCCTCTGCTTGGAGGCTAAGGAAGGTTAACATGAAATTAGGAAGAAGGAAATGCGTGTAGAGTTGTGAGTTACTCCTTGCATATTTTAATGATATGATAGAGAAATTGTGTCCTGGACTTGCACTGTGTTCTGTTTATAATCACCTTTTCTTGCTTTGCTCTTCAAAGATTATTTTTCCTGTAAGTGCTGCTCTCTCCTGCTTTTGTCACTGACTAGTATGGAAGCCAGGTCCCTGGTCAGCACATCTCGGGTATTGCACACTGCAAACTCTGTTTTCTATTGCCTGCTGAACTATGATGGCCATATCCTAGGGGCTCAGAACTGTCATTGCCACTTGACACCAGAGACCACCTCCCTGTAGTGCATGTGAGGTGGTGGTTGAGACGTGAACTCTCTCCTCCTGTGCTTTCAGGACTTGTGACTTCCTCTTATGTTTCTCTTCACTGTTAATCCCTCAGGTAGAGGGCACTCCCAGGGGTGGATGAGTCACAGCACACAGGCTCTGAGTCCCTGCCTCGGTTCAGTCTCCTGAAGCTCATCTCAGCCTCTGCACCATCCAAGGCTGATGTGCTGAAGGTGCTTCCATGTGAGAGGTCCATGTCCAGCTGCTCCAGAGACCCTCCATGGCTGCAGATTCTAGATTCTGTGAAGGGTCCACTTGGCTTCTTCACACACTTGCGTTCATACTCCTGCTGACCTGGTATCCTGGGATTGAGCAGTCCCAGGGCAGCAGGTCCTGGGGTCACTGTTGCTCTCAGAGCCCACTGCTGCATCCAGACAGTCCTGCCCCTTCTCCCCAACCCCAGGCCTGCCCCATCCTCTGTCCTTTCCTTACACCTTCCTAGTTCTCCAAGTCTTAGTGCAAACCTGGCAGCTACCAGATGTTTATGGAGGACCTTGCCACATCATTCTGGTTAAATGAAATTGGAAGCATTTGCCTCTGTCCCTAGGGTCTGTAAAACTTAAGGTGTTGCTGTGAGCATTAAGCATCTCCCAGGTAACTCAGGTCACCAAAGGCAACCAGAGAGTCTCTGTTATGTGAAATTTTTGTCCTTCCCTCCCCCAGGGCTCAGAACACTCTCAGGTCCATGCCCAGTCCTCCCTGGCAGGGATGGATTGTTTAATTAAATAATGGGCTGATAGAAGACAGTGGCCATATACCCATGGTCCTTCCTCCAATGTGTCCACGTTGGAGAACTCTAGGGTTGATGGAGCTTCAAGGAGCAAGGAAAGGAACAGTGACTAGAGGAGAGAAATGAAGAAGGAAGTAGAGGGGAAACAGCAGGAGAAGAAGGCAAGCAAGGTCGTGGGCAGAGACGCATGGAGACAGTGACCGCCTGGAGGAGGAACAGGTTGACATGGCTTCATTCCTGTTCACACGTAGACAAGTTGAGGGTGGTGACAGGAAGCTGCAGGTCAGAGACCTGATTTTTCACTGAAGAGGTGAAACACTGAGGCCCCAGGTTGTCCCTGGAGAAAAGGCATCAGGGTTCCCACGGTCAGGCTCTGAGGAGCACCAGGGTCCCCTGGTCACATCCTGACTCTAAGTCTCTCCTTTGCTTTCCCACAGACTCTCCACATTTCTGCTGCCCTCAGGCACCAGAAAAATTCATGGAAGATAATAAAGATTCAGAGACAGAGGTCATTTCTCCTTTCATATTTTTTAAAGATTTTCCTCTTTTTCCGGTCCATAGACTCTTCCTTGTAACCCTTTCCCATCTCCACTTTCTGTCTTTGCATGATTATCCTCCTGGAGCACCTGGTCTCTTATAGGCACTAGGGATATTGGGAGCTTATATAAAACCTATGAATTTGTCTTCAGCTCCCTTTCTCTACTCTCGTAGCATTGCCCCGGCTCCTGACCTCATGTCTGCACCCTTGAACCTGGTTTTGTCACTATGACTGGCCTGAGAAGGAGTGGAGGCTGGAGTTAGTATGTCTGGACCCACACAGTTGAAGTGCCCGCATGAAGTCTGCACTGCCCTGGGCTACCCCATATAGTTTCTTTCCTGCCCTGGAAGAGCTTGGACATGCCTGACTGATTTCTTTCTTTCAGATTTCAGAAAACTCTTTTCTTGTTTACTGGAGAAATGTTTTGGGGGATATCAAAGATAATAAATAAGACCAAGAAAAGCAAGAATGAACATGGGACCTGGGGTGAAAAGGTGAGGCAGAGAAGGGCACATATCTCCATCATGCCCCACTTGGTGGGACTTCAGAATCACCACCAAAAACACTGGGTTCTGCTGCTAAGTGTGACCACAAAAGTGGAGACAAGAGGGTGGTAACAATCCGTGCAGTTGAGTGGAGGATGCCCTGAGCACGTCTCCCCAGGGCACAGGTCCTGTCCCCAGACACCCCCGAGGTTGCTGGGCTGGCTTCTCCGTCAGCTCTTACGTTTGCAGGGAGACTGGGGGGCAGTGTGGGGCCACCGTGTGCCTGAGTCCAGGAGCTGCTGTTCCAGCATGTTCTCTTTGAAGATCCCCACTGGGGGCTTCCTCATCTCCCTCTGCAGGACCCAGCTCTGCCCTTCCAACCCCCCAAAGGCAGCAGGGGGTGCCCCTGGTTCATCACCAGATGCAGAGAGAGATTAGAGCAGCCCCATCCTCCCCAGTCCTGGGCTCCTGGGAACAGAGTGAGGGAGACCCAGGTGCCCAGAGGTTGTACATGCAGGAGTCACCTGGCAGCTCCGCATCCCTGTAGGTGCTCCTTGGTCCTGATGGTCCCAGCCAGCCAGGGGGGTGTGCTCAGGCAGGTGTCCAGTCTGGGGCCCCTCAGGTTCTTGAACCTGGAGTCCTTGGTCACTTCAGGCACCATTTCTCAACCTGAAGTTGAAGGTTCTGTAGATTCTTCTGTGTATGTGTCCAACTGAAGACATACAAGAAAGCAATACAGTGCCATTTGGGATGCTGGTAAGGGAGCCACCTATCAATGCAGGAGACACAAGAGACTCAGGTTCAATCTCTGGGTAGGGAAGATACCCTGGAGAAAGGAAATGATAACCCAAGCCAGCATTCTTGCCTGGAGAATCCCAGTGACTGAGGAGCCTGGTGGGCTATAATCCTAGGCTGCACAGTCAGACATGACTGAACTGAGCAGCACACTTAAGATGAGTGGCAGGATTCAAGTTACTCATGTTCCTTTTATTTTTTTCCAATTCTGTCATTAACAACATATCATTTTATTATAATTTTAAAATCAGTGTCTTCTGTCAAATTTTAATGTTGCAACATGCTAAACATAAAATGTACCTTTTTATTACAACAATATCATAACATTTTAAAATCATAAACCTCAGGAGAGTTTGGCTGGGGCTTGGAAACGATTATTAGGGAAAATATAGACCCTAGGTGTCTGTCCATTTCCAATGCTCAGGTCTCAGGAGCAGTTGTACTGAGTGTAGGATGGGTGGGCATGTTCTCATACCCCCCATGTCATCTCACCTCCTGCTCCTCCCAGGAGCTAGAGGGAAGGGGGGACCCAAGCTTTCAGTCCTGGATCCCAGAGTCCCCTGTTCCTCTCCCAGAGTCTCACTGTCCAGGGGACCCATCAGTTGAGGGTTGCCAGCTGGATGCCCAGGTGTACTTGCTCCTGTGGGAAATTTCTAAACACTCCCTGCTGACAGAAAACACACTCAGGAAGGGGCAGCAAATAGGTCCAGTGCCCTGCAGATCTGAGCTCCAAAGCCAAGGCTAGATCCTGGGAAGTCTTCTGGGTCCTGCACACCCTCCCCAGGGAGCCCTCCTCTGTCTGACTCCGCACCTCCCAGGGACTCCATCACCTGTGTTGCTGTTGCAGGCTCTACTCTGAATCCATGAAGACCTGGACCTGGACACCATCCTGGACCCCAGAGGGGATAGAACCCCCACAGAACCAAGAGCCTCATCTGGACCAGATCAGAGGAAGCCTCCCTGCTTCTCTCCTGAGAGCCCTCATTTAGTATAGCTTCAGTTGTTTTGTTGTATAGATTTAGTATTAGTTTTTTCTACAGTTTTATCTATATGTTGTGCATTTATCTATATGTTCAATATTTATATGAAAGGTTTTTCATTAAATTTTTAAAATATATCTTCCTTTAAAATAATTTTTCTGTAAAAGCACACACATGTACAGAAAAGCACCCTCAACAGAGGTAGAACTTAATGAATTGTCGTAAGGCAGTCACCCTTGTGTCCAACACCAAAATCTCCCCCCTCACATACAACTCAGTCTTCGTTGAGTAAGGAACTGCAAATTTGTCCTTGCATCGGTCCTTATGTCCTTGTCTTTAAGGTTTCTGTTTACACACATCTGCTCATTCCACTAGTCATAGGAGATCAATATCACCCTAGCTCTTTCATGATTTGCATGTCAGGACTTTCGACACTCATTTTGCTTAACTGGTAAGAAGTTTCTGATTCATCATTTTTCTCTCATGTAACTTAAATGTATTTGTCTCTTTTCTTCTAACAGAGAGATTTTCTCTCTGAATAATCTCTTAAATTTCTAGTTTTCATTCCCTTATATTTCTCCCACTCTTTTATTCTAGCTGCCCAAAGGACTTTTATTTTTAAAACCTAGTAGCTTTACCACAAGAGAAGGCAATGGCACCCCACTCCAGTACTCTTGCTTGGAAAATCCCATGGACGGAGGAGCCTGGTAGGCTACAGTCCATGGGGTCGCGGGGAGTCAGACACGGCTGAGCGACTTCACTGTCATTTTTCACTTTCATGCATTGGAGAAGGAAATGGCAACCCACTCTAGTGTTCTTGCCTGGAGAATCCCAGGGACGGGGGAGCCTGGTGGGCTGCTGTTTATGGGGCTGCACAGAGTTGGACACGACTGAAGCGACTTAGCAGCAGCAGCTTTACTACAGTATCATTTGCTATTAGTCATTGCAAGTATATGCTCATTCTTTTTAATAAACACTTTCAAAGCCTTTTTTTCCCAGAAAACTTTGCATCATAATGTTTAATATTTGCTGTGTATCTCTGCTGTGGTTTTACTCTTTCAGAGACTCCAATCATTCATACAAGGGCAAGGCATCCTAGTGTGCTGCCGTCCATGGTGTCACAAAGAGTTGGACACGATTGAGCGACTAAACAACAATCAATTATTCATTTATCAGATCTCTTATGGTGATCTCCCACTTTTAACATATTATTCAAATATTTTACAGCTTTTTCCTTAATTTATTTGCCAGAAGTTTTTTACAAAATAGTTTTTAACAGACTTTCTTTTCATCTACTCTTTCTTATAAAGCATTATTTTTCAGTGCCTTTCTCTTACTTTTACTTTCATTTACAAAGTGATTTTTCAATTTTTTTCTTTTTCTTTTCTGAGTCCCACACACTGATTTCTGAGTTTTCTCAATTCTGATGTATGATGTCCTTTCCAAACTTGGAAAAAAAAAAGAAAATAATGTTTTCTCTTTTTCTCTATTTTTTCTTTTTTAACATTGTTTACTCTTTATTGTTAAGCACATCATCATACAGGAATGAGAATATTTATATTTATGGAGAAGTTGCTAAGGATTTCTGTAAGGTTTACTTATTCCCAGTTTTTTTTTTTTCTTCTAATTGAAGTATAACTGTAACTTAATTTAACTACAACACTGAGAGTTTCAGGTGTACAATATAGTGATTTGGTATTTCTATACGTTACAAAATGGTCACCACAATAAGGCTAGTTACAAATTATTCTCATTGACTGTATTCTCCATGGTGTACATTTTGTTCCTTGGACTCATTATTTTGTAAGGGAATTTTGTAAGTCTTAATTTGTCTCACCTAGTTCTCTTATCACCACAGCCCTCTCCTCTTTGGCAACCACTTCTTTGTTGTCTGTATCTGTAACTTCGTTACTGTTTGGTTACGTTGGTTCATTTGTTTTGGTTTTTGGTTTCCACATACAAGTAACATCTTACTATATTTGTCACTCTGTCTGACATTTTCCTGAGCACAAATACTCTCTCTAGGTCCATCTATGTTGTCACAAATAACAAGATATTGTTTTTCTATGACTGAGCAATATTCCATGTAGACCAAACCTTATCCTCTCTTATTTTGATACACACTTTGAAAAAATACCCATATATGGAATTGCTGGATCATATGGTATTTCTATTTTTAATTTTTAAAGAAAATTCCATACTTAGTGTATATAGCTTAGAATATTACCCAATAAGGCAACCTAATACCTACAGTAGATATTTCTGTAACTGAACTATTTAGAGTGACACTTGCTGCTACTGCTACTGCTAAGTCACTTCAGTCATGTCTGACTCTGTGCGACCCCGTGGATGACAGCCCACCTGGCTCCCCCGTCCCTGGGATTCTCCAGGCAAGAACACTGAAGTGGGTTGCCATTTCTTTCTCCAATGCATTAAAATGAAAAGTGAAACTGAAGTCACTCAGTCATGTCTGGCCCTCAGCAACCCTATAGACTGCAGCCTTCCAGGCTCCTCCATCCAAATCCATGGGATTTTCCAAGCAAGACTACTGGAGTGGGGTGCCATTGCCTTCTCCATTTGGACACCTATAAAAATTATAGGAGCAATTTTAATAAAATCATTTTGATTAGAAAGCAAATTCATTTTGGTGTTATTGGATCAGTTGGGAGGATAAAGGTTGGAATGCAGAATTATGGAGAAAAGGGACACAGAAAGTGAGGGAATGCATAAAAATATTGATTTTTCCACAGAGACCAAGCTCATCATGCTCACCACACAACAGAACAATAAATCAGAGGCAAGCTGTTGCAGTGAGGAATAGCAACTTTATTCAGAAATCCAGCTGACTGAGAAGGTGATGGACTAGTTTAGCCCAATGAACCCTCTTTCTCAGTTGATAATTCAAGCTTATTTTATACTAAAAGGGGGTGGGGTATCACTGGTTGTTGCAAACTTCTTGGTACCAGAATCCTTTATTCTTGTAGTTGTCCATGTAGATCTGGTCACAATGTTCTTACAAACTTCCAAAAATACACATGTTATTCTCTGTTCTGCAACTTAAAGAATATATATACATAAAATTGAGGTATGCTGCTTCTCTGACTGCTAAGTCACTTCAGTCATGTCTAACTCTGTGTGACTCCATAGGCAGCAGCCCACCAGTCTCCCCCGTCCCTGGAATTCTCCACGCAAGAATACTGGAGTGGGTTGCCATTTCCTTCTCCAATGCATGAAAGTGAAAAGTGAAAGTGAAGTTGCTCAGTCGTGTCCGACTCTTCGTGACCCCATAGACTGCAGTCTGCCAGGCTCCTCCATCCATGGGATTTTCCAGGCAAGAGGGTTTAGGTGCACAGCAAGGTGATTCAGCTAAACATATACACATATATTATTTTTGATATTATTTTCTATCATAAGTTATTATAAGGTATTGACTAGAGTTCCCTGTGCTATACAGTAAATCTTTGTTGCTTGTTGCATATCTATTTTATTATTAGAAATCTAGCATTCTATTCATGCTAAGACAAACAACTGGAATCAAAGTGTCATAAATTTTTAGTTGGCAGAAATTCATGTTTTTTAAATATATATACATATTATATGTTATATATATGTATACAAAAGTATTTCTACTACACTTGATAAAGAGTTGAGAAAGAACATCCAAGAAAAGAGATGGAGAAATTGGAGAACATGAACTAAATGATATGGGAATACTGAATATGAAATATAAAAAGTGAAACAAGGTATATAAAAGGTCATAATATAGTCCAGTTGTTTTGAAACATGACTCATTAGAGTCATGGCTCATTAGAAACATCTGGAGCTCTGGAGAAAAAA
>SJYR01003436.1:87488-105907 GCA_006410655.1 Kobus ellipsiprymnus
TATATTATCAAAAGACTCCCAAATAAATTTCTTATGTGAACATTCTCCCCAAAAGTTTCCCAAATATTATATTTCTTTAGATTAAATACTCAAGCTTCACACATCTTAGGAGAAGTTTAAAGCATAAATAAAAGATGAGTGATTTGTGGCATTGTGTTGTTTAGAATTTAAATTACTGGAAGACAAGCATAATATTCTTATAGTTACTAATACACAATCAGTACTATTTAATATTTATAAACTAAGTTCATAGCTACTTTGCCTAACAGATAAGAATGCATTTTCAGGACATATGTTATTTTCTTATCTGCTTCAGAAATGTGTTATCTATGATACAAAACATATTCAGTTAAGTTCAGTCGCTCAGTCGTGTCTGACTCTTTGTGACCCCATGAATTGCATGCAGCACACCAGGCCTCCCTGTCCATCACCAACTCCTGGAGTTCACTCAATCCCAATCTCTCAATTTATTGCTCCTCCTTCCTATCTCCCTGGGTAATCACAAGTTTTATTTCTATATCTGTGACTCTATTCCTGTTCTACAAATAAGATCAACTGTATCATATTTTTATATTGCACGTATATGTAATATCATATGATATTTACCTTTCTCTGCCTGACTGATTTCACTCAGTATGACAATCTCTTTGTCCATCCATGTCACTGCAAATGGCACTAGTTTGTTCTTTTTTATGATTGAGTCATATTACATCATACACAATATGTACATCTTTATCCATTTATCTTTCAATGGCCATTTAGGTTGCTTCCATGTTCTGGTTTTTGTAAATAGTGCTGCAATGAACATTCAGTTCAGTTCAGTTCAGTGGCTCAGGCATGTCCAACTTTTTGCGACCCCATGAATTGCAGCACATCAGGCCTCCCTGTCCATCACCAACTCCCGGAGTTCACCCAAACTCATGTCCATCAAGTCGGTGATGCCATCTAGCCATCTTATCCTCTGTCGTCCCCTTCTCCTCCTGTGCCCAATCCCTCCCAGCATCGGGGTCTTTTCCAATGAATCAACTCTTCACACGAGGTGCCCAAAGTATTGGAGTTTCAGCATCAGCCCTTCCAATGAACATACAAGACTGATCTGCTTTAGGATGGACTGGTTGGATCTCCTTGCAATCCAAGTGACTCTCAAGAGACTTCTCCAACACCATAGTTCAAAAGCATCAATTCTTCAGCTCTCAGCTTTCTTCACAGTCCAATTCTCACATCCATATGTGACCACTAGAAAAACCATAGCCTTGACTAGACGGACCTTTGTTGGTAAAGTAATGTCTCTGCTTTTCAATATGCTATCTAGGTTGGTCATAACTTTCCTTCCAAGGAGTAAGCGTCTTTTAATAATAGCTGCTGTTACTGCTGCTAAGTTGCTTCAGTCATGTCCGACTCTTAGCAACGCCATGGACTGCAGCCTACCAGGCTCCTCCATCCATGGGATTTTCCAGGCAAGAGTACTAGAGTAGCTTGCCATTGCTGTGTCTAAATAATAGGTGCTAGCCCCTCTAAAAGATGAATTTTGGATTTCAACACTGGGAAACGTTTACAGTTGCTTGTGTCTTTTGCTAAATTGATTCTCTGTGTTCTTCTTCTTTTTTTTTTCTTGTATTTTTAACATACTTTGCTCTACAATTTGAAATCACTTTTAATATTTTTTAAATTTTTTAGAGCTTCTATCTATTGGGCTTTTTTTTTTTTTTTGGCAATTTCTTTGTTTCCATTTAAACTCCAAGTATGTGATCTTAGTCTGTTAAGGTTACTACAACAAAATACTGAAAGGTTTTTGAGCCGTGAAAGATGCTGGGATTCTTGGCCTCTGGAGGAGAGGAAACTAATCCAAGGCCAGAGTCAAGGCTTGATCGCTCAGAGTTTTTGCATGATAAAGTTTTATTAAAGTATAAAAGAAATAGAGAAAGCTTCTGACATAGACAGGAGAAGGGGGCAGAAAGAGTGCTCCATGCCAGTCTTTAGCAGGAAGGTATATACCAACTAGCAGCCTGCTTATTAGAGAAAGGGAATATCTCAAAACTCAGAGAGTGGCACCAGGCCCTTCACCCACAACATGCATTTTGAGATAACATTGACTTATTTGAAAAGACCCTGATGCTGGGAAAGATTGAAGGTGGGAGGAGAAGGGGACAACAGAGGATGAGATGATTGGAAGGCATCACTGACTCAATGGACATGAGTTTGAGTAAACTCCAGGAGTTGGAGATGGACAGAGATGTCTGGCATGATGCATTCCATGGGGACACAAAGAGTCAGACACGACTGAGAAACTAAACTGAACTGAACTGAGGAAATAACTCTGACCTCAGACACATTGTTATCTCACCTAGCATGCTATTCCATCATTGTACCAAGCCAGTTACTTCTTGTTGATAGGCACATATTAATCTTTATAAATTCTGCATGATTATACATTGTCATAAAATGAGTTTGTTGGTCAAAGGTACTATTACATAGAGTATGAAACAAGTGTGGTAAGAGAGACAAAGGGAATTGATATATAAAAGTGTTTTTTGCCACATGAATATATATTGCTTCTGATTACTTTTGCTGGTATAAATTGAATTCATTCACTAGCTTAAGAGGTACGTACCAGATGTCTGGGTCTATTCTGATTTGTTCCTGCAGTATGTTACCTAGAAATTATGATTGGAATTAGTTTCAGATTTAGTATATAATAATAGTCATCTTCCACAACCTGTTTTACTTTACATGGGCAAAAGGTGAACCAATATGAGATATAAATGATTAATCTTGCATCTTTAAAATCCTTGATTTTTGCATTAATTTCTGAAATCTCTCAGAGATACTCTATTGCATTTTCTTCCCTTTAGAATATAAAAGGATATAGATGACAGACCCTCAGTGGACATGAGTTTGAGCAACTCCAGGAGATAGTGAAGGGCAGGGAAGCCTGGCACGCTGCAGTCCATCACAGAGTTGGACACAACTTAACAACTGAACAAAAAACAATAAAGATGAGAGACAGTTCTAAGGAATTACTATTTGGTCCTTCCTTTCATAATATCACTCTGTGGACCAAGGATAATTGTTGAAATTTTTCCAGTTTTTAAATTATACCTCCTTTGTTGACCATACAGTCTGGAACTTAAAAACACTCTTATTAGTGGTACAGGTTCCAGCCCCACTGGACCATCTGGGAAGCAGTCTCACAGCAACAGTCCATAAATCAAGAAACTTCACTTGTGGCTGGTGTTAACGGTTTTCAGGAATTGGCATCAGTAACACTTTATAACTGTGTAAAAATTAAAAATATTTTCATTTTCTTAATAAATAGTCACTGTGTAAATGACTGTAAAACACTTGAAGAAAGATTCACTGTGGCTATATTACAGAGTCCTTCAAAGAGACCAATCAATCAAGAGGATGCACGTACAAACTAACTTTAATTTGGCAATGGAATAAAAAAAAACATGAAACACCTGTTTAGTGAACTGAATCAATTCCCCCCAACAGACCTAGAATATTTTTCTACTTATGTATGTTTCATAGCACTTTCATATATCACCCCATGATATACGGGCCATATAACAAATCATGCACAAGAGTCTATTAACTGTACCCACTCCATCAGTGTATCTTATCAGTAACTAACCTAACTCCTCCCGTTCTCTCAGACCCTCAGTGCTCACATTGACCAAACCAACCACAAGGCACAGAAGTCAGCTTGATACAGAATAAAGAGATTTATTTCTCAGGCTAGATAACATCGAATAATGGAAATCAAAATTGCGAAAAATACTATCCAGCTCAGATGTAAGAATTATCTTGATAACTGCATTTTCCGTTTTAATTAAACATCTCTTCAGTGATCCTTTTATACTTTATTCATTACAATGCTTTGATTATGATAGAAGTTAAAATATATCATTTGTTTCATGTTCTACACTGAAAAGTATTATCATATCTGTTTGATAGGAATAAATGTTGCACAAATACCAATATCATAGTTAGATATCCTGAAATGAATAGCCAGTCTAGGTTTGATGCAGGATACAGGATACTTGGGGCTGGTCTCTCTGGATGACCTAGAGAGATGATGTGAGGAGAGGGGTGGGAGGGGGGTTCAGGATTGGGAACTCATGTACACCCGTGGTGGATTCATGTCAATGTATGGCAAAACCAATACAGTATTGTAAAGTAAAATTAAAAAAAATAAAAAAAAATAAATTACATAGAGGCAGCAAGATCTTTTTTGACTCATCTCGTAGAGTAACGAAAATAAAAACAAAAATAAACAAATGGGTCCTAAATTAACTTTAAAAGCTTTTGTACAGCAAAGGAAACCATAAATAAGATGAAAAAACAACAGTTGGAATGGGAGAAAATATTTGAAAATTAAACCACTGACAAGGGATTAATTTCCAAAATATACAAAGAGCTCATGCAGCTTATATATATAAAAAAGGGCAAAATATGTAACCAGACATTTTTCCAAAGAAGACATACAGATGGCCAACAAAAACATGAAAAGATACTTTAATATCGCTAGTTATTAGAGAAATGCAAATCAAAATAACAATGAGGTAAGTCGTTTCAGTCTTGTCCAACTCTGTGCGACCCCATAGATGGCAGCCCACCGTCCCAGGCTCCGCTGTCCCTGGGATTCTCCAGGCAAGAGTACTGGAGTGGGGTGCCATTGCATCCTCTGAGTGAGTTCTGAGTCCTGAAGAAAAGTTATGTTACACTCATTACAACTGTAAGTATTTTTCTTGTGTGCACCTGTCAGAATTTCCATCATCAAAATAATCTATAAACTACATGCTGGAGAGGGTGTAGAGAAAAGGGCACCTTCCCACACTGGTGAGCATATAAAGTGATACAGCTACTATGGAGAACAATATGGAAATTCCTCAAAAAAAAAAAAAAAAACAAAACAAAACACTAAAAATAGAATTATGAGAAGATCCAGCAATCCTACTCCTGGGACACATGCAGAGAAAGCATCCTAAACATCCATCAACAGATAAAAGGATAAAGAAGATGTAGTGTATAGAATGAAGCATTACTCATCCAAAAGAACAATACTGTGTTATTTACAGAGACATGGATGGACCTAGAGACTGTCACACAGGGTGAGGTATAGTCAGAGAATAATAATATCTGGGACATGTGTAAAATTGAATTTGAGAGGGAAGTAAATATATGGGAATGTATGTTTATGCACACATGTGCATGTACTAATATATTAATGAGCAAGGGGTAAACAGAGGTAGACATCTCTAATTTGATTTGTTTTTAGAAATCCAAACATACACAAAATGCGGAATGCTGATCTGATGATAAAAACATGGAAATCTGAGCCTAAGCACTGTTGGTAGTATGGCTTCTACCATATTAATTCTCAGTTGATGAGCTGAATGAAGTCACCATATAAATGGGGGGAATAAAACAGATGGAGAGAATATGCTTCTCTCTCCATCCTCCCAAGTGCCTGCTTCCAGTAATCACTGTGACCAAATGTTCCCATACAGTTGCCTGGGATCAATATTCATTCTAATTAAATCCACTTAACTAAGTTAAATATGAATATATGCCATTTATATACAGAGAGTAACAAGTTACTTTAGGAGGTAATTTAATCAATATTCCTAATTATAATCACTCAACATTATTTCTATACTTTTAGGGAATTGACAGATGTATTCTATTCCTTCTAACAGATCTCCAAGAAGAGAACTGGCAATAAGACCCTGCTTATGACTCTTAAATAACTATTTTTAGTCTTTGACTTGGTATGTTTTGTTAACTGCTACTTCTAATTAAAATGAAAGATTATATTATTTTGTTAATCCTGAGTAATCAAAACGTATTTACAGAGAAAGTATTAGTCTCTATAGAACTGAGTTTCACAAAGAAGCCTTCTTTTTTCCTTTTCTTAAATTACATGAATAAATGTCATCTTCACAATAGAAATGCAGACACAACAGGAGGAAAAGCACAACTTCTGCCACTTTTGTATGTAGAAAATGATTTGGTTACCTCATTAGTAAAATCAAATGAGTGAAACTAAACTGGATGTGCCTGTTGGTGCAGTGCTCATGGATAGTACATATATGGTAGTACAGTAGATGAAACAATTATTTTATTTGTATTGGACTTTCTTAACGTGCATTAAGAACTGTATATAAATCTAAATAAAGTATATCATTCTTTTGGGCCTCATGAAATCCTTCGTAAGTTCTGAAAGTGTATTCAAATACATTATAGATTATAGATTCTACTGGGAAACAAAAAAGACTATATGTGAAATAAAAAGTATTATGGTCATTAAACAAAATGTATCAGGAATGTATGTCTTGAATATTTACAAGTTTTGCAAATTTTGACAATTTTATCTACTTTTCAAATAGCAATGGGTAACATAATTGCTATGTTCTCCATAACTAAAGGAGATTTAATGTTTGTATATATAGTTTTAATATTAAATTGTTATAAATTATGATAAATATACATATCTATGCATTTATATACACATATATTTACACTGATATATGTATGTGTTTTTTTATACTAATTTAATCAGTTCAGTTCAGTTTAGTCACTCAGTCGTGTCTGACTCTGTGACCACATGAACTGCAGCATGCCAGCCTTCCCTATCCATCACCAACTGCCAGAGCTTGCTCAAATTCATGTCCATCGAGTCAGTGATGCCATCCAGCCACCTCATCCTCTTCCACTCATCCCCTTCCCCTCCTGCCTTCAATCTTTCCCAGCATCAGGGTCTGGTCACATCAGGTGACCAAAATATTGGAGCTTCAGCTTCAGCATCAGTCCTTCCAATGAGTATTCAGGATTGATTTCCTTTAGGATTGACTGGTTTGATCTCCTTTCAGTCCAAGGAACTCTCAAGAGTCTCCTCCAATGCCACAGTTCAAAATTTAATAGGTAATTATATTATTTAAATTGCTTTTGTAATTTTTAATTCTAGAAGGGAATATCGCTTAATACAAGTCTTCTAATGAAATCAACAACAACAACAAAACTAATATCTTTATTGTTTTAATTTCTAAGGGATCATCCTCAGAGATAACTGTGAAAACAATTTGCCCAAAATCCATCAGTGCTGTCCAGGGTGGGCAGGAGGTGTCATGGATGTGGGAGAGGTCAGGACATGATGTCTGTCACAATCATAACTGTATCATCATCACTAATATCTATATATTATTTTTGAAATAAGCAAAGAAATACCAGTCATCCTTACTGACATTAAGACAGTGGATTCATGATTGTGAGAATTTAAGCATTTCTGACATCATTTAGAGACATGTTTCAGAAGTGGAGTAGAAACTTAAAGACTTGATAAGACAACAGTTAATGGACTTTATATGAATTAATATTGGTTATGAGGTGATTATGAGTCACATAAGGGTATATGTGCATCACAAAGTATGTATGCTGAAAGTGCAGAACTGACAGCTATTCAGGGTTCAAGTATGGAAATTGTCAGAATCAAATCAAATAAAATAGAATAATCACAGATTAAGAATAAAGTATAGGTCCATGAATAAGTAAAACCAAACGAAAGAGATTCAAGGAACACTGGCTTAGGTGTGCAATAATATAAAAAAATATATATATAAACATTTAAAAAATGGCATTGCATTTAGGAAGTGTCACATAAACTGAGTGAGAGGTGGACTTTTTTTTTTCTGTAAAATGATAACAGTTGTTGTTTTATGTCAGCATCTTGTGTAGTTTTGTGGCTGAAGTGTAGAGACAGTAGATATGCAGAACGAGGTACAAAAGAAAAGAAAGAGGCTATAGAAATCTCACACTAAAATCTTGTTTTAGAGATAACGGGGATGAGAACACACAGGTAATGTGGGGAAAGTAAATGAAAGTATGGAAAGAGGATTCAAAATGTGATACTTGTCCCAGAGTAACAGAAGAAGCTTACATAGGATAAATCAGATTATTCCAACTGGTAAATGAAATGTCAATAAAAAATGTGTTGTTAGTTTACTTTCAGAAAATAAGGTAAGCAGTAGGAAATCTATATACCAACAAGATTTAAGAAACAGGTAGATATCAGGGTTTTGAACAGAGACCTAGGCATCTAGCAAAGATACAGTCCTGAAAAACAAATATTGTATACTAAGTAATACTTCGTTTAAGTTCAGTTGCTCAGTCGTGTCTGACTCTTTGTGACCCCATGGATTGCAGCATGCCAGGCTTCCCTGTCCATCACCAACTCTCAGAACCTATTCAAACTCACGTCCATCAAGTCCATGATGCCATACAACCACCTCATCCTCTGTTGTCGCCTTGCCCTCCTCCCTTCAATCTATCCCAGCTCTAGCTCTTTTTCAATGAGTCAGTTCTTCGCATCAGGTGGTCAAAGTATTGGGTTTCAGCTTCAGCATCAGTCCTTGCAATGAATATTTAGGACCAATTTCCTTTAGGATGGACTGGTTGGATCTCCTTGAAGTCCAAGGGACTCTCAAGAGTCTTCTTCAACACCACGGTTCAAAAGCATCAGTTCTTTGGCTCTCATATTTCTTTATAGTCCAACTCTCACATCTACACATGACTACTGGAAAAACCATAGCTTTGACTAGATGGACCTTTTTTGGCACAGTAACATCTCTGCTTTTTAGTATGCTGTCTAGGTTGATCATAGATTTTCTTCCAAGGAGCATGTAACTTTTAATTTCATGGCTGCAGTCACCATCTGCTGTGATTTTCGAGACCAAAAATATAAAATGTGTCTTGATCGCCAATCTTTCCCCATCTATTTTCCATGAAGTGCTGGGATGGGATGACATAATATTAGTTTTCTCAATGTTGAGTTTTAAGCCAACTTTTTCACTCTTCTCTTTCCTTTTCATCAAGAGTCTCTTTAGTTCTTTTTCACTTTCTGACATAAGAGTGGGGTCATCTGCATATCTGAGGTTATTGATATTTCTCCCCACACTCTTAATTCCAGGTTGTGTTTCTATCAGCCCAGCATTTTGCATGATGTATTCTAAGTTAAATAAGCAGGGTGACAATATATAGCCTTGATGTACTCCTCTCCTGATTTGGAGCCAGTCTGTTGTTCCATGTCCAGTTCCCACTGTTGCTTCTTGAACTTCACACAGATTTCTCAGGAGGCTGGTAAGGTGGTCTGTAATTCCCATCTCTTGAATAATTTTCCACAGCTTGTTGTGATCCACACAGTCAAAGGCTTTGACACAGTCAATAAAGTAGAAGTAGATGTTTTCTTGGAAATCGCTTGCTTGTTCCATGATCCAACAGATGTTGGCAATTTGATCTATGGTTCCTCTACCTTTTCAAAATCCAGCTTGAAAATCTGGAAGTTCACAGTTCACGTACTATTGAAGCCTGTCTTGGAGAATTTTCAGAATTATTTTGCTAGTGTGTGAGATGAGTGCAACTGTGTGGTAGTTTGAACACTTTTTGGCATTGCCTTTCTTTGGGATTGCAATGAGAACTGACCTTTTCCAGTCCTGTGGCCTCTGCTGAGTCTTCCAAATTTGCTGGCATATTGAGTGCAGTACTTTCACAGCAGCATCTTTTAGGATTTGAAATAGCTCAACTGGAATTCCATCACTTCCCCCAGCTTTGTTCACAGTGATCCTTCATAAGGCCCACTTGAGTTCACATTCCTGGATGTCTGGCTCTAGTTGAGTGATCACAACATTGCGGTTAATTGGGTGATGAAGATCTTTTTTTTTTTTTTTTTAATAGTTCTTCTATGTATCCTTGCCACCTTTTCTTAATCTGCTTCTGTTAGATCCATATCATTTCTCTCCTTTTTTGTGCCCATTTTTTGCATGAAAATCTCCCTTAGTATCTCTAATTTTCTTGAAAAGATCTCTAGTCTTTCCCATTCAGTTGTTTTCCTTTATTTCTTTGTATTGATCACTGAGGAAGGCTTTCTTATCTCCTTGCTATTCTTTGGAACTCTATTCAAACTGATATACCTTTCCTTTTCTCCTTTGCCTTTCACTTCTCTTCTTTCCTCAGCTATTTGTAAGGCCTCCTTAGACAACCATTATGCCTTTTTGCATTTATTTTTCTTGGGGATGATCTTGATCATTGCCTCCTGTACAATGACAAGAGCCTCTGTCCATAGTTTTTCCGGCACTCTGTCTATCAGATTTAATCCCTTGAATCTATTTGCCACTTCCACTGTATAATCATAAAGGGTTTGATTTAAGTCATACCTGAATGGTCTAGGTGTTCCCTACTTTCAGTTTAAGTCTGAA
This sequence comes from Kobus ellipsiprymnus, assembly GCA_006410655.1. NCBI lineage: Eukaryota > Metazoa > Chordata > Mammalia > Artiodactyla > Bovidae > Kobus > Kobus ellipsiprymnus. Next base: position 97,742 of record SJYR01003436.1, read on the forward strand.
TTTGGGAATAAGGATCTCATGATCTGAGCCACAGTCAGCTCCTGGTCTTGTTTTTTTTCTGACTTTATTGTGTTTCTCCATCTTTGGCTCCAAAGAATATAATCAGTCTGATTTTGGTATTAACCATCTGGTGATGTCCTTTTGTGTCCGGAGCCATGTTAGCCATTACTGACAAAATGGAGACACGACCCCAACCCGCTCTCCTCATTCTGCAGGCACAGACCTGGGATGAAGGAGTTAGGCCTTGACTTGTCTTTTTTCCTCTCCTTGGCTGAGTTGACTGAAAAGGAATATTAAGGTGCTTATTGTTCTTGAGAGGGTCATGAGAAGGCACAAAGCCTTCTGCAGCTGTGCTCAGAGAATAATTCATAAAGTTAATCACTGACATTTGTTTAAGGACTTTTACAAAAGTGTGTTCCAGGATGAGCACATAGGCCACAGGAGGGATTGGGATTGAGGCCATGGGAAGGATTGCTATCTGAAGCCTATTTGTGAGGAAAATGTTTATGGCAAAGGAGTTTACTGAATTTAGGGCTTAGAAATAATTTATATAGTTAGAAGTTAAAGATTTAAGGAATGTTGTAAAGTTAGCATATTTTACTATAGCTTATATAAGTTAGGAATTTTTAGAGGCACTAAAGCTAGAAGCCTTTTTAAGAGATAGTGAGCTCAGGATGTTAGAGGCAAACAGGATTTAGGAAGATAAGTAGTAAACTGAGGAATGTAGCATGAGTTACAATGTAATCACAAGTTAACTATAGGACACATCAGAGGAAGTAGATAATAGTTAGGCTGATTCCCAGAGAATCACTGAAGCAGGAACTCTGTTTGAAGAGCAACAGTGATTTATGGACATAATAAATCTGGGTGATGGGGAACTGAAAATGTCAAACCTCTGACTTAATGGTTTTGTAAAAATATAAAAGAAAATCTTAAACTTGAAATAAATAGGCAGTCCAAGAAAACTGAGAGGCTGTCTCATCACCGACACTGTTCATCTCTTCAGGTTGAATCCCTGGCTGCTGGAGCTGGACTCTGGCACATTTGTAGAGTCTTTTCCTCTATTGTTGGGAGAGGGTGTTTTCTATGACCAGTGTGTTCTCTTGATAACACTCTGTTAGCCTTTGCCCGCTTTTTTTTTTTTTACTGTAATCCCAAATTTGCCTGTTACTCTAGGCATCCCTTGACTTCCTATTTTTTCATTGTTGCTGCTGCTGCTGCTAAATCACTTCAGTTGTGTCTGACTCTTAGCGACCCCATGGACTGCAGCCCACCAGGCTCCTACATCCATGGGATTCTCCAGGCAAGAGTACTGCAGTGGGGTGACATTGCCTTCTCTGAATTTTTCATTGCAGTCCCTTATAATTAAAGGGACATCTTTTTTGGGTATTATGTTTTTCTGCTGCTGCTGCTAAGTTGTTTCAGTTGTGTCCAACTCTGTGTGACCCCATAAACGGAAGCCCACCAGGGTCCCCCATCCCTTGGATTCTCCAGGCAAGAACACTTTCTGATTACTACATTAAAATATGCAAAAAGTTAGGTAGAAAAAATCAAACCCCCCTGGGCAACATCTTCAGTAACCACTAACAGCTAGGAGGCTTGGTGCTGTTCTTGTTGGTTTGGGGAAAGCAGACAGAAAAGGGGCATCTGATGAGAACTGGTGTTGTTCAGTTTCTCAGTTGTTTCTGACTATGTAATCCCATGGACTGCAGTACACCAGGTTCCCTCTCCTTCACTATCTCTTGGAGTTTGCTTATACTCATGTCCATTGAGTCTGTGATGGTATACAACCATCTCATCTTCTGTCACCTTTCACCTTCTGCCTTCAGTCTTCACCAGTCTCAAAGTCTTTTCCAATGAGTTGGCTCTTTGCATCAGGTGGCCAAAATATTGGAGCTTCAGCTTCAGCATCAGTCCTTCCAATGTATAATCAGGGTTGATTTCCTTTAGGATTGACTGGTAGAATAGGAAAACTATAAAATAGCTAAAAGATAATCAAAGGCAGGCCCATGATCTCAAGAAAAATAGCAGCTGAAATCAGAAAAGTCCTACAAGAGAAACAGTCAAATATTTTAAAAGGACAGATAAAAGTGGTAGACAGATGCTTTCACACTTCAGAAAGCAGTTCACCTAAGAATGACTGACTAAATTCATGTAAGATTGAGAAATATAAGTGCATCAAGGTCAAATCCATTTGACCATAAGAAAAAGAAGAAAAATAACACCTCTACATACAAAGAACTTGTTTCTTGTGTCAGAAAAACATACTCAAAGATATTGAATCTGTAAGATTCAGAGTAGAAAAGTGAGTTAAAGTTGTTAATAAAATTATACAATCCAAAAAATATATAATCCGTGTAAGTAAACAGTGTAAGAAAAGGCATGGGGAAAATGTTACATTAGAGTTAAAAATAATTTAGCTATGAAGACTAAATTAGAAGCATGCCACTCAGTCACTCAGCCCTTTCCAGCTCTTCGTGAATCCAAAGACTGCATCAGGCCACGCCAGTCTTCCCTGTCCATCACCAACTCCCAGAGCTTGCTCAAGCTCATGTCCACCAAGTCGGTGATGCCATCCAACCATCTCATCCTCTGCCGTCCCCTTCTCCTCCTGCCCTCAGCTTTTCCCAGCAACAGGGTCTTTTTCAATGGGTCAGTTCTTCGCATCAGGTGGCCAAAGTATTGGAGTTTTAGCTTAAGCATCAGTCTTTCCACTGAATATTCAGGACTGATTTCCTTTAGGATTGACTATGGACTTTCAAGAGTCTTCTCCAACACCACAGTTTGAAAGCATCACTTCTCCGATGCTCAGATTTGCTTATGGTCCAACTCTCACATCCATACATGACTACTGGAAAAACCATAGCTTTGACTAGATGGACCTTTGTCAGCAAAGTAATCTATCTGCTTTTTAATATGCTGTTCAGACATGCCAGTACAAAAGAAAATACATTGTAAACAGTAAATGTAAAAGGGAGAAAAAATTTAAATACTGAAAAATAAAAAAAAAAATAAATTATGTAGGAGATGGAGATGACAACAGAAAAGATAGGAACAGAAGATCCTGCAAAAATATAGTAGGATGCTTGAAAAGAGAAAAATACCAAAGGAATAGAACAGATACTAAAACTAATTCTGTAGAACTTTCTAAAATGAAAAATGATTTTAAACTGCATATTGAAAGAGCAGTATTTACATGATCATATTGATCAAGAACAGCAGACACTAAGTCTAGACAAATTATTGGATTCATGAAAAAGAAAAAAAATACTTTGGGTATTTATGCAAAAATCTCAGGGGCCAAATTGAAGAGGTTCCTGCTGCTAAAATTGGAACAGCATCAAATTTAATAAACATAAAAATTATAATAGTTTAAATTTGTGAATTAAAATATATGTTAGAAAAATAAACAAGTGATAACCTTCTAGCTTCATCGGAAGGACTAATTCAACAGAGCACGAGATAGTTTGATGACGCCATCGACTCAATACGAGTTTGAGCAAGCTCCAGGAGATGAAAAAGGACAGGGAAGCCTGACATGCTGCAATCCATAGGTTCGCAAAGAGTTGGATACAAATGCTGAAGATCTAAAAACCTTGGCCACCTGATACAAAAAGAAGATTCATTGGAAAGACCGTGATGCTGGGAATGATTGAAGTCAGGAGAAGAAGGAGAAAACAGAGGACGAGAGCTAGGTGGATGGCATCACCAAGTTAAAGGACATGAGTTTGAGCAAGCTCTGGGAGATGCTTAAGGACAGGGAATCCTGTGGAGCTGCAGTTCATATAGTTGCAAAGAGTTGGACACAATTTATTGACTGAACCACAACAAAACTTCTCCAATGACAGAGAATCAATTCCTTATCTTGAAAGCTGGGTAGATCCAGAAAAGAAACCAGCATTTATCCTGCCATTTGTATATTAGTTATATTGTTGTATAGCCAATAGCCAAAGAATGAATGAAAAAAGCATATCTTTGCTATTGTAGCTAATAAATAAAATCACAGAATTTGAATATAATAATTTTACCTCTTTCATAAATTAATGGACAGGGCACTGAGCATCAGTAACTGGGCACAAAGAGAAAAACCCGAGTATCACCCACCTTGTGATGAAAGAACATTGCAAAACCGCCCATCTGGCCATAGGGCTGCAAGTTGACAGCCTGCAAGTGATACAGAAAACACAAGGATGTGTTGGACTGCACATTGGCTACAGAATCTACAAAATCAAGAGCACTGGAAACTACAACATCATATGTCCCCATTTCTTCCTCAGAAACATTTAAGGAAACACCAGGCATGAGTAAGAGGAAATTCTTTAATGGAAATCATAGCATGGGAGTAAAACAATAATAATAATAGAAAGCCCCGAGATAAATCTATGCACCTATAGACACCTTATATTTGACAAAGGAGGCAAGAATATACAATGGAGAAAAGACAATTTCTGTAACAAGTGGTGCTGGGAAAACTGGTCAACCACTTGTAAAAGAATGACACTAGAACACTTTCTAACACCATACACAAAAATAAACTCAAAATGGATTAAAGATCTAAAGACCAGAAACTATAAAACTCCTACGGGAAAACAGGCAAACCACTCTGACATAAATCTCAGCAGGATCCTCTATGACTCACCTCCCAGAGTAATGGAAATAAAAACAAAAATAAACAAGTGGGATTTAATTAAACTTAAAAGCATTTGCACAACAAAGAAAGCTATAAGCAAGGTGAAAAGACAGCCCTCAGAATGGGAGAAAATAATAGTAAACAAAGCAACTGACAAAGAATTAATCTCAAAATACATAAGCTCAATTCCAGAAAAATAAATGACTCAATCAAACAGTGGGCCAAAGAACTAAACAGACATTTCTTCAAAGAAGACATAATGGCTAAAAAACACATGAAAAGATGCTAAACATCTCTCATTATCAGAGAAATGCTAATCAAAACCACAATGAGGTACCATCTCATGCTGGTCAGAATGGCTGCTATCAAAATGTCTACAAACAATAAATGCTGGAGAGGGTGTGGAGAAAAGAGAACCCTCTTACACTGTTGGTTGGAATATAAACTAGTACAGACACTATGGAGAACAATGTGGAGATTCCTTTAAAAACTGGAGATAGGCTTTCATATGACCCAGCAATCCCAGTGCTGGGCATACACACCAAGGAAACCAGAATTGAAAGAGAAATGTGTACCCCAGCTTTCATCGCAGCACTGTTAACAATAGTCAGGACATGGAAGCAATTTAGATGTCCATCGGCAGACTAATGGATAAGAAAGCTGTGGTACATGTACACAATGGAACCACGATGGTGTTATCACTCACCTAGAGCCAGACATCCTGGAATGTGAAGTCAAATGGGCCTTAGGAAGCATCACTATGAACAAAGGTAGTGGAGGTGATGGAATTCCAGTTGAGCTATTTCAAATCCTAAAAGATGATGCTATGAAATTGCTACAATCAATATACCAGCAAATTTGGAAAACTCAGCAGGAGCCACAGGGCTGGAAAAGATAAGTTTTCATTCCAATTCCAAAGAAACACAGTGTAAAAGAATGTTCAAACTGCCACACAATTGCATTCATCTCACACACTAGCAAAATAATGCTCAAAATTCTCCAAGCAAGGCTTCAGCAGTACATGGACTATGAACTTCCAGCTGTTCAACCTGGATTTAGAAAAGGCAGAGGAACCAGATAAAAAATTACCAACATCCTTTGGATCATCAAAAAAAGCAAGAAAGTTTGAAAAAAAAAATATGTATTATTGATTAAACCAAAGCCATTGACTGTGTGTATCACAATAAATTTTGGAATATTCTTCAAGAGATGGGAATACCAGACTACCTGACCTGCCTCCTGAGAAACCTGTATGCAGGTCAAGAAGCAACAGAACTAGACATGAAACAACAGACTGGTTGTTGTATATCAAGGCTTTATATTGTGACCCTGCTTACTTAAATTATATACAGAGTACAACATGCAAAATGCCAGGCTTTATCAAGCACAAACTGGATCAAGATTGCACGGAGAAATATCAATAACCTCAGATAAGAGATGATACCAGTCTTATGACAGAAAGTGAAAAAGGAACTAAAGAGCCTCCTGATGAAAGTGAAAGTGAGAGTGAAAAAGTTGGCTTAATACTCAACCTTCAGAAAACTAAGATCACGGAATCTGGTCCCACACTTTCATGGCAAATAGATGGGGAAACAACAAAAAGTGTGGCAGACTTTATTTTGGGGGGCTCCAAAATCACTGCAGATGTTGACTGCAGCCATGGAATTAAAAGATGCTTGCTCCTTGGAAGAAAAGCTATGACCAATCTAGACAGTATATTAAAAAGCAGAGACAGCACTTAGCCAACAAATGTCCATCTTGTCAAAGCTATGGTCTTTCCAGTAGTCATGTATGGATGTGAGAGTTGGACTATAAAGAAAGCTGAGCACCAAAGAATTGATGATTTTGAACTGTCTTTTTGGAAAAGACTCTTGAGACTCCCTTGGACTGCAAGGAGATCCAACCAGTCCATTCTAAGGAAATCTATCCTGAAGATTCATTGGAAGGACTGATGTTGAAGCTGTAACTCCAATAATTTAGCCACCTGATGTGAAGAATCACTTGAATAAACCCTGATGCCGGGAATTATTGAAGGTGGGAAGAGAAGGGGGTGACAGAGGATGAGATGGTTGGATGGCATCACTGACTCAATGGAAAAGAGTTTGAGCAAACTTTGGGAGTTGGTGATGTACAGGGAATCCTGGTGTGCTGCTGTCCATGGGGTCACGATGAGTCAGACATGATTGAGCAAAAGAACTAAACTGAACTGATCTCCATGTGCCTCTCATTTATGATCACTTGCATCTAAAAACTTGGACCATGCTTTTCCCACGTCTCTGAAAATAATTGCCCAAAAGTCAAAGAAATTAGCATTCTCTGGTCTGACTTTAGTACTCAGAAGACCCAGCAGCCAATCAGCCTTTCCCCAAACTCTGTTGTGAATGTGTACTTTCATTTGGTGAATTATGCCCTTCCCCTAAGTGCATCTACTCATTGGGTCTGTGTCTGGAAATCCTAATTTGTACTAGAGTTGTCTGGGCTTTTAATTCTCTTCCTGAGGCTGCTTCTTTAGATGTATGGATCCATTTTTACCAAGAAAATGTGATTAAGATACTGCTACTGGTTGCTTGGGGCCTCCCTGATGGCTCAGTGATTAAGAATCTGCCTGCTAGTGCAGGAGACACAAGTTTGATCCCTGTGTCAGGAAGATCCCCTGGAGAAGTAAAAGGCAACCCACTTCTGTATTCTTGCCTGGGAAATCCCATGAACAGAGGAGTCTGGCAGGTCCAGAGTGTTGCAAAAGAGTCAGATATGACTTAGCAACTAAAAACCAACAACTAGTTGCTTCAGTTGTTTACCTGCCAACCAGTCTTCATCTCTACTGTATTACCTCCAAATAAACAAAGTAACCACTAACAGCATGCATGAAAAGCTTCCTACGGCCTGGTGTCTTACTTTCCAACAGACTGTCTTGACCCTAAACACATTATTCCCCCATACCCTGAGACTGGTCTGATTTTCAGGACATGAAGCTATTTTTGCTCTTCTCAGATGATATACAAGATATTATATACTATATGGCTTAAAACTCAACATTCAGAAAACTAAGATCATGGACTCTGGTCCCATCACTTCATGGCAAATAAATGGGGAAGCAATGGAAAGCATGACAGACTTTATTTTCTTGGATTCCAAAATCACTGAAGATAGTGACTGCAACCATGAAATTAAAAGAGTCCTGCTCCTTGGAAGAAGAGCTATGACAAACCTAGACAGCATAATTAAAAGCAGAGACATCACTTTGCTGACAAATGTCCATCTAATCAAATCTATATTTTTTTTTTTTAGTTGTCATGTATGGATGTAAGAGTTGGACCAGAAACTCTTAAAGAAAGCTGAGCACCAAAGAATTGACGCTTTTGAACTGTGGTGTTGGAGAAGACTCTTGAGAGTCCCTTGGACTACAAGTATATCAAACCAGTTAATCCTAAAGGAACTCAATCCTGAATATTCATTGGAAGGACTGATGCTGAAGCTGAAGTTTCAATATTTTGGCCACCTGTTGCAAAGAACTGACTCATTAGAAAAGACCCTGA
>SJYR01003436.1:120202-131418 GCA_006410655.1 Kobus ellipsiprymnus
CAGCTCCTGGTCTTTTTTTTTTGTTGACTCTATAGGGCTTCTCCATCTTTGGCTACAAATAATATAATCAATCTGATTTTGGTGTTGACCATCAAAGTCATCATTCGGTGTTGACACACTGGTGATGTCCATGTGTAGAGTTTTCTCTTGTGTTGTTAGAAGAGGGTGTTTGCTATGACCAGTGTATTTTCTTGGCAAAACTCAATTAGTCTTTGCCCTGCTTCATTCCACATTCCAAGGCCAAATTTGCCTATTACTCCAGGTGTTTCTTGACTTCCTACTTTTGCATTCTAGTCCCCTATAATGAAAAGGACATCTGTTTTTGGGTGTTAGTTCTAAAAGGTCTTGTAGGTCTTCATAGAACTGTTCAACTTCAGCTTCTTCAGCGTTACTGGTTGGGGCATAGACTTGGATTACCATGATATTGAATGGTTTGCCTTGGAAATGAACAGAGATCATTCTGTCGTTTTTGAGATTGCATCCAAGTACTGCATTTTGGACTCTGTTGTTAACCATGATGGGAACTCCATTTCTTCTGAGGGATTCCTGCCCACAGTAGTAGATATAATGGTCATCTGAGTTAAATTCACCCATTCCAGTCTATTTTAGTTTGCTCATTCCTAGAATGTCGACGTTCACTCTTGCCATCTCTTGTTTGATCACTTCCAATTTGCCTTGATTCATGGACCTGACATTCCAGGTTCCTATGCAATATTGCTCTTTACAGCATTGGACCTTGCTTTTATCACCATTCACATCCACAGCTGGGTATTGCTTTTGCTTTGGCTCCATCCCTTCATTCTTCCTGGAGTTATTTCTCCACTGATCTCCAGTAGCATATTGGGCACCTGGGGAGTTCCTCTTTCAGTATCCTATCATTTTGCCTTTCATACTGTTCATGGGGTTCTCAAGGCAAGAATACTGAAGTGGTTTGCCATTCCCTTCTCCAGTAGAACATTCTGTCAGAACTCTCCACCATGACTGGCCCATCTTGGGCTGCCCTGTAGGCATGGCTTAGTTTCATTGAGTTAGACAATGCTGTGGTCAGTCATGTCTAACTCTTTGTGATCCCATTGACTGTAGCCTGCCAGGCTACTCTGTTCTTTGGATTTTCAAGGCAACAGTATTAGAGTGGGTTGCCATTTTCTATTCCAAGAAATATTCCCACCCCAGGGATCAGACCCATGTCCCCTGCGTCTCTTGCATTGGCAGGCAGATTCTTTACCACCAGCACCACCTGAGAAAGCCCATCTTAACTTTTATGCAAAATGGAGCAAGTGTATTTTCAAAGTTCATCTTTAAAATTTTACCCAGCTTCAATCTTGTTTCTTATATGACTATAAATGAAGTATCTTTCCCTAGTAGAAATGAACACAAGGTCATGTATGTTTTTGAGTTATATTTACTGAACTAAGCTTTGACTATTATAAATTAAAACATGGTTCTATTTCTAGCAATTAACAATAATACCTAGGCACATAAGCTGTCAGGTTTCAATAGACGTTTCCAAATAGTTACTCTCAATTTCCATGCTTATGTTGTTGTTTTTTTTTTTTTTTAAAAAAAAAAGAGTCATTCTTGGACCAGTGATAACCCATGAATCACACATGAAGAGCACTGACCCAGAATATCTCACCTTTAGTATTTTTGCTTTCTTCATGGTACAAGTTGAAGTGATCGGATGATTATAATATTCATTCTGTTAGGGTTTCCTTTTCACTCCCCAACTGAAATCCTTCAGTGATTCTGTACAGAATCTCCTGGTTTTGTTGTTGTTTTTCAGTCACTAAGTTGTGTCCGAATCTTTATGATCCCAAGGAATGCAGCAGGCCAGGCTTTCCTGTTCTCACTATCTCCCTGAGTTTGCTCAAATTCATGTCCATTGAGTAAGTGATACCATCTAATCATCTAATCCTCTGTCATCCCCCTTTTCCTCTTGCCCTCAGTTTTTCCCAGCATCAGAGTCTTTTCCAGTGAGTCAGCTCTTCACATCAAATGACCAAAGTGTTGAAGCTTCAGCTTCAGCAACAGTCCTTCCAACGAATTTTCAGGATTGATTTCCTTTAGGATTGACTGGTTTAATCTCCTTGCAGTCCAAATGACTCTCTACAGTCTTCTCTAACACTACAGTTTGAAAGCATCAGTTCTTTGATGCTCAGCCTTCTCTATGATACAACTCTCACACACATGCATGACTACTGGGAAAACCATAGCTTTGACTATATAGACGTTGGTCAGCAAAGTGATGTCTCTGCTTTTTAGTACTCTGTCTAGGTTTGTTATAGCTTTTCTTCCAAGGAGCAAGCATCTTTTAATTTCATGGCTGCAGTCACTGTCTGCAGTGATTTGGGAAACAAAAAAAATAAAATAAAATGTCACTGTTTCCATTGTTTCCCCATCTATTTGACATGAAGTGATGGGACCAGATGCCATCATCTTTGTTTCTTGAATGTTAAGTTTTATGCCAGCTTTTTCGTTCTCTTCTTTCACCTTCATCAAGAGGCTCTTTTAGTTTCTCTTCATTTCTTACCATAAAGTAGTATCATCTGCATATCTCAGGTTGTTGATATTTCGCATAGCAACCTTGAGTCCAGCTTGTGAGTCATCCAGCCTGGCATTTTGTGTGATATACAGTCCACAAAATCAAGTAAGCAGGGTGACAATATACAGCATTGATATACTTCTTTCCCAATTTTTAACCAGTTTGTTTTTCCACATCAAGTTCTAAGTGTTGCTTCTTGTCCTGCATACAGGCTTCTCAGGAGACAGGTAAGGTGGTATGTTAATCCTATTTCTTTAAGAATTTTCCATACTTTGCTTTGATTCACAGAGTCAAAGGCTTTAGTGTAGTCAATGAAGCAGAAGGAGATTTTTTTTTTAAGTCCCTTGCTTTTTCTATGATTTTGTGGATGTTGGCAATTTGGTCTCTTGTTCTTCTGCTTTTTCTAAACCTAGTTTATACATCTGGAAGATCTCATTTCACATACTGTAGAGAGTAAATAGCATCTATCAAGCATGGAGTATAGATATAAAACCAGTGGAGTTTATCCCTGTGTTTAAAAAGGGTTATAAATGCAACAGGAAGACCATGCTTTCATCTACCTCAGCGTCATTCTAATTCTTGACCAGGAAGAGAAGTAAACCCCTGGGGAAGAGAATTTCTTGCATAAAGACAGCCTTGGAGTGTGCCAGGTTTTCCACTCTGTGGAAAAGAGGCATCTAAAAATGAAGAATATCTGTTCCAGTAATGGTCACAAATTATCCACTATGATATGTATACTCTGATTACCAACTCTCTTCCATTCTTGTGTCATATTCATGTACATCTTGCATGATCAGTCTATCAGTTGTGTCTGACTCTTGGCAACCCCTTGGACTATAGCCCACCAGGCTCCTCTGTTCACGGAATTTTCTAGGCAAGCAAACCGGAGTAAATTGTCGTTTCCTACTCCAGGTGATCTTCCTGACCCAGGGATCAAACCTGAGTCTCCTGCAATGGCAGGCGGGTTCTCTATCACTGAGCCTTCAGGGAAGCCCTTACAGAAAATGAGGGATAGGTGTTCTAGTTGGTCAGTGGTGGAACCCAAGAAATGAAACAATCATTCTGGCTTCTGTGAATCAGTATATGCCTAGCTGCTCAGTCATGTCCAACTCTTTGCAACTCCATAGGCTGCAGTCGACCAGGTTCCTCTGTCCATGGGGATTCTCCAGGCAAAAATACAGGAGTGGGTTCCCATGCCCTCCTCCTCCTCTTTCACTAATTACCATAATCCTTCTTCTTCATGATCAGTTACTGGAATTACAGAGTTTTTTAAACTAAAGCCTATGTGGAGTTTGGACTTAGGTCAAATGTATGATGCTGCTCCACCTGACATTATTTATACTTTGATGTTGAGGAGAAATCATGGCAGACTTCATGTCATGTTAGCACTGGCCAACTCACATTCTCTCCCTCAGCTTCTCTCCACACTTCTGTGAATATGTTCTCTTTCTCCAAGTCAGCCTTTTAAAGACTGTGTAAGTTGCATTTTGTTCAGTGAAGGCACCCACAGGAGATGAGAGAGGAGGGTGAGTTTGCAATATCTATGTCTCTACTTCTTACCTTCTTACCTGTGGCTACATCACACCAAGGTTCCTGCTAATCATGACCATTGCCAAGCAACCTTCTTTATAAAACTTTATTTTTCTCTGTGTTCCAATAATTGCTTCTTACTTTTTCCCCTTCAGGCTGAAAAATGATTTTTAAAATCCTACTGTTGGTAGTCCCAGTATAAATATTGCATTCATTTCTGTAGTTTTCCTATACTTTGTCTGCTATGTCTAGTTAAGTGCCCCAATTTGACTCTGCTGTCTATACTTGGCAGGTCATTTACTGATACAGGAATTATTATGAAGATTGCCTCAGGGAAAAAAGTCTAAAAATTGACTTAAGTATTTTGTTGATATACATATGTATATCATATGTGATATGATATGATATACATATATATTAAAGAGACTCACACATACAGGTGGAGAAGGAAATGGCAACCCACTCGAGTATTCTTGCCTGGATATTCCCAGGGTCAGAAGAGTCTTGTGGGCTGCCGTCTATGGGGTCACACAGAGTTGGACACGACTGAAGCGACTCAGCAGCAGCAGCAGCACACATACAGGGAATTCTCCATAGTAATTTCAAACAACTACTATTGTACTACTATTAAGTGCAAAAACAGGAAAACAATAATAAATGAAGAACGCCAGTCACAAAAGAATACATACTGAATAATCGCATGTACATAAAATTCACGAAGAAGGAAAGTTAACTTATGGTGACAGAGTTCAGAGAGGTGTTTTCCCACAATGTCGTAGTAATTGCCCTGGAGAAAGAAATGGCAACCCACGCCAGTATTCTTGCCTCAAGAACTCCATGGACAGAGGAGCCTGGTGGGGTCGCAAAAAGATGGACACAACTGAACGACTAACATTGTAGTAATTGGGAAGAATCAAGAAGGCTGACACTGTGCTGGAAAAGTTCATATTCTGACCTGAGTCACAGTCACTCTAATTTAAAAATATGTAAATTTTGGCATACAGTCTCATCACTTCATTGCAAATAGATGGGGAAACAATGGAAAACATGACAGACTTTATTTTTTGGGCTCTAAAATTGTTGCAGATGGTGACTGCAGCCTTGAAATTAAAAGATGCTTGCTCCTTGGGAGAAAAGCTATGACCAACCTAGACAGCATATTAAAAAGCAAAGATATTACTTTGCCAACAAAGGTCTGTCTAGTCAAAGAGTTTTTCCAGTAGTCATATGTGGATGTGAGAGTTGAACTATAAAGAGAACTGAGCACTGAAGAATAGATGCTTTTGAACTGTGGGGTTGGAGAAGATCCTTGGGAGTCCCATGGACAGCAAGAATATCCAGCCAGTCCATCCTAAAGTAAATCAGTCTTTAATATTCATTGGAAGGACTGATGCTGAAGTTGAAGCCCCAATACTTAGGCCACCTGATGCAAAGAACTAACTTATTGGAAAAGACCTTGATGCTTGGAAAGACTGAAGGCAGAAGGAGAAGGGGACAGAGGATGAGATGGTTGGGTGGCATCATTGAATCAATGGACATGATTTTGAGCAAGCTCTGGGAGTTGGTGATGGACAGGGAAGCCTGGCATCCATGGGGTCAAAAGAGTCGGACACGACTGAGTGACTGAACTGAACTGACTGAAAGTTTATCTTATAGATGTCAACCCTTATTAGATGCAACATTTATCTCAATTTTTAAAAAGTGAAATCCAGACTTACTCTCTAGCTTTGTATGCGTTTGGAAAGTTTGTATCACCAGAAGGCAATGAAGAGATCAAGAGAAGGAACTTGTGCTATGAATTTCTGCTTCCCACAAGTGGGTTGGCTGTGAGCAGAAGGGGTCATTCCAGCAAAGACCACAGCTTTGTCAGTTGCTGCTCTTCACTCACATCTCTCTCCTATTCCTTGACTTGTAGTTTGAGCAGAAGCTTCAGCCCAACACTACCGTCCCTGGGGGTATCCAACTACTCTTGTATTCTTCGCAAAACTTTGTAATTTTCCCCTCAATAATTTCTCCTCAAATTGGTCAGTTTGAATATGCCTGTCTCCCCAAAATGGACACATTATTATATCTATAGATTTTTTAAGTTTGAGCAGATGCTTGCAATAGAACATTCCTGTGATATTTTCCATAGGTAACATCCCATTTTTTTCCTTCATTCAAATGAAATGGATTGGCAACCCCACTCTGACTGTTGCCTGATCCATGCTCTCCCATACTTAGTTGCTATCTGTTGTTTCAGTATTTACCATCCAGTATGAGAGGTTATTGATTAAATGTTGCTTAATTAAGACTAGTATTAGAACTTCCTTGGCAGTACAGTGGTTAAGACGTTGCCTTCCAATGCAGGGAGTACTGCTTCAATCTTTGGTTGGGGAGCCCAAGATCCCATATGCCTCTTTGGTAAAAATAAATAAATAAATAAAACAGAAGCAATATTATAACAAATTCAATAAATACTTCAAAATGGTCCACATCAAAATATTTTTAGAAAGTCTTCTGCTATGTTGCTTTGATTGGTGGATGCCTTGCTTTTGAAATGAATGTGGCTTTGAACTTGGAAGAAAAAAATCACACATTTTATTCATTGAACTTGTTCATGTGGAGGATTTCATTTCCTACATTCTATGAGAAAAAAAAAAAATACTGAAGACGAAAATATCTTTCCCAATTCAAATGAGCCTTGACAGTACTGTTTAATGTGCTTATTTAAAGACTTAGCTTTAAGTTTGTACATTATGAAACAAAGGCAAAGACTGTAAGACAATCATTTCATTTTGTAACACAAGTTCAAGTTTCATAGTAGTGGGAAAACAAACAAACAAAAAAATCACATTTAGATATCCCCAGACATGCTGAGGGTGATGACAGTCAGTGTCGTCAGGAAGTTTCTTCTAATTTTGGCCTATTACAAATGTTGAGCTAAAGCCATGTGCATGGGATGGGTGGATATGGTGACTTAGCTGTAAAGATATAACAAGGAAAGCTACCAAGAAGTTTTCTCAGGTTTTAACGTCCCTAAACTAAAAACAGAATATAATATGAGTTAGCAATCCCACTACAGGGAATACAGTTGACCTTAGAAAAACATGACCTTGAATTGTTCTAATGGGAATACCAGAGCACTTGAACTACCTCCTGAGAAATCTGTATGCAGATCAGGAAAAAATGGACATGGAACAATAGACTGGTTCCAAATTGGGAAAGGAGTACCTCAAGGCTGTATATTGTCACTCTGCTTATTTAACTTATATGCAGAGAACATCATGAGAAATGCTGGGATGGATGAAGTGCAAGCTGGAAACAAGATTGCCAGGAAAAATATCAATAATTTCAGATATGCAGATGACACCAAACTCATGGAAGAACGTGAAGAATAACTAAAGAGCCTTTTGATGAAAGTGAAAGAGGAGAGTGAAAAAGTTGGCTTAAAGCTCAACATTCAGGAAACTAACATCACGGCATTTGGTCCCATCACTTCATGGGAAATAGATGGGGAAACAATGGAAACAGTGACATTTTCATTTTCTGGGCTCCAAAATCACTGCAGTTGGTGATGGCAGCTATGAAGTTAAAAGAGGCTTGCTCCTTTGAAGAAAACTTATGACCAACCTAGACAGTATATTAAAAAGCAGACATTACTTTGCCAACAAAGGTCTGTCTAGTCAAGGCTATTATTTTTCCAGCAGTCATTTATGGATGTGAGAGTTGGACCATAAAGAAAACTGAGCTTTGAAGAATTTACTTTTGAACTGTGGTGTTGGAGGAGACTCTTGAGAATCCCTTGGACCGCAAGGAGATCCAACCAGTAAATCCTAAAGGAAATCAGTCCTGAATAGTTCAGCTTTCAGTTGAAGCTGAAACTCCAATACTTTGTCCACCTGATGCAAAGAACTGACTAATTTGAAAAGGCCCTGATGCTCAGAAAGATTGAAGGTGGAAAGAGAAGAGGACAACGTAGAAAGAGATGGTTGGATGGCATCACAGACTTCGCGGACATGAGTCTGAGTAAACTCCAGGAGTTGGAGATGGACAGGGAGGCCTGGCGTGCTACAGTCCATAGGGTCACAATGAGTTGAACACGACTGAGTGACTGAACTCCACTGAACTGAACTTACACAAGGACTGTTTTTTCAGTAGTAAATGCTCAGGTCTACCACGTCTGTTGTCGCTGGCATCCACGGATGGGGAACCTGAATCATGGGTCGGGGGAGCGAGAAATCACCTGCTTATTCAGTTCAGTTCCGTTCAGTCACTCAGTCGTGTCCGACTCTTTGTGACTCCATGAATCTTAGCACGCCAGGCCTCCCTGTCCATCACCAACTCCTGGAGTCTACCCAAACTCATGTCCATCGAATTGGTGATGCCATCCAGCCATCTCATCCTATGTCGTCCCCTTATCCTCCTGCCCCCAATCCCTCTCAACATCAGGGTCCTTTCCAATGAGTCAACTCTTCACATGAGGTGGCCAAAGTATTGGAGTTTCAGTTTCAACATCAGTCCTTCCCATGAACACCCAGGACTGATCTCCTTTAGGCTGGACTGGTTGGATCTCCTTGCAGTCCAAGGGACTCTCAAGAATCTTCTCCACATCACAGTTCAAAAGCATCAATTCTTCAGCTCTCAGCTTTCTTCACAGTCCAACTCTTGCATCCATACATGACCACTGGAAAAATCATAGCCTTGACTAGACAGACCTTTGTTGGCAAAGTAATGTCTCTGCTTTTGAATATGCTGTCTAGGTTGGTCATGACTTTCCTTCCACGGAGTAAGCATCTTTTACACGCTTGTAAAGTAATGCTCAAAATTCTCCAAGCCAGACTTCAGCAATATGTGAACGTTGAACTTCCAGATGTTCAAGCTGGTTTTAGAAAAGGCAGAGGAAACAGAGATTAAATTGCCAACATCTGCTGGATCATCAAAAAAGCAAGACAGTTCCAAAAAAACATCTATTTCTGCTTTATTGACTATTCCAAGGCCTTTGACTGTGTGGATCACAATAAATTGCGGAAAATTCTGAAAGAGATGGGAATACCAGACCTGCCTATTAGGAGATGCTGATTTTGAATTTCATGTGGGTTTTTGACTAGAGGGAGGGTGGGTGCCCCTAACACATTCATTATTCAAGGATCTACTGTGTGTCTAAATGAAATTAAAGTGAGATATCAAAGATGTATCTACACTCCATTATTCCAGCTTAGAAAGGAGGAAATCCTGTCATTTGAAACAAGACATAAACAAAAGAAAAATCAGATAAATAACCTAACTCTACACCTAAAGCAACTAGAAAAAGTAGAAATGAGAACCCCAAGGTTAGTAGAAGAAAATAAATCATAAAAATTAGGACAGAAATGAAAAAGAAACAAAGTAGACCATAGCAAAAATCAACAAAGCTTAATGCTGGCTATTTGAAAAGATAAATAAAATACATGAACCATTAGCCAGACTCATCAAGAAACAAAGAGAGAAGAATCAAATCAACAAAATTAGAAATGAAAATGGAGAAATCACAACAGACAATACATAAATACAAAGGATCATAAGAGGCTACTATTTGCAACTATATGACAATAAAATGAACAACTTGGAAGAAATGGACAAATTCTTAGAAAAGTATAACTTTCCAAAACTGAACCAGGAAGAAATAGAAAATCTTAACAGACCCATCACAAGCATGGAAATCAAAAGTGTAATCAGAAATCTTCCAGCAAACACAATCCCAGGACCAGACAGCTTCACAGCTGAATTCCACCAAAAATTTAGAGAAGAGATAACACGTATCCTACTCAAACTCTTCCAGAAAACTACAGAGGAAGGTAAACTGCCAAACTCCTTCTATGAGTCCACCATCACCATAATACCAAAACCAGACAAAGATACCACAAATAAAGAGAACTGCAGGCCAATATCATTTATGAACATAGATGCAAAAATCCTTAACAAAATTCTAGCAGACAGAAACAAACAACATATTAAAAAGTTCATATATCATGACCAAGTGGGCTTTATCCCAGGGATGCAAAGACTCTTCAATATTTGCAAATCAATCAATGTGACACACCATATTAACAAATTTAAAGATAAAAAACATTTGATTATCTCAATAGATACAGAGAAAGCCTTTGACAAAATGCAGTATCTATTTATGGTAAAAAAAAAAAAAAAAAAAGAAACCCTCCAGAAATCAAGCATAGAAGGAACATACGTCAACATAATGAAAGCCATATATGATAAACCCACAGCAAACATATCCTCAATAGTGAAAAATAGAAATAATTTTCCCTAAAGTCAAGAACAAGACAAGGGTGCCCACTCACATCACTACTCTTCAACATATTTTTGGAAGTTTTAGCCACAGCAATCACAGAAGAAAAAGAAATAAAAGGAATCCAGATTAGAAAAGAAGTAAAACTCTCACTGTTTGCATATGACATGATCCTCTACATAGAAAACCCTAAAGACTCTGCCAGAAAAGTATTAAAGCTAATCAGTGAATATCATAAAGTTGCCAGATATAAAATTAGCACAGAGAAATCCCTTGTATTCTTATACACTAACAATGAGAAAACAGAAAGAGAAATAAAGGAAACAATTCCATTCACCATCACAACGAAGAATAAAATACTTAAGAATAAATTTACCTACAGGGTCATCATTACCATCTTTCTAAATTCCATATATATGTGTTAGTATACTGTATTGGTGGTTTTCTTTCTGGCTTACTTCACTCTGTATAATCGGCTCCAGTTTCATCCATCTTATTAGAACTGATTCAAATGTATTCTTTTTAATGGCTGAGTAATACTCCATTGTGTATATGTACCACAGCCTTCATATCCATTCATCTGCTGATGGACATCTAGGTTGTTTCCATGTCCTGGCTATTATAAACAGTGCTGCAATGAACATTGGGGTACATGTGTCTCTTTGTGTTCTGGTTTCCTTGGTGTGTATGATGACCCTGTATGCGAGACAGCAAAAGAGACGCAGATGTGTAGAGCAGGACTTTTGGACTCTGAGGGAAAGGGAGAGGGTGGGATGATTTGGTAGAATGGCATTGAAACATGTATACTATCACATAAGAAAAGAATCGCCAGTCTATGTCCAATGCAGGATACAGGATGCTTGGGGCTGGTGCACGGGC
>SJYR01003436.1:149122-179697 GCA_006410655.1 Kobus ellipsiprymnus
TAAATAAGTAAATAAGCCTGCCAAGTTACTTCTCTATAAACTCGATATAAAAACTGGGAACAAGAGATGAGGAAATGAACAAAACATAAGAATAATATAACACATAAACATAAAACATTAAAATACCACTTTTAAAATACTCAGACGTAACATTAAAGTTAGAAAAAAAATGTACTTAAGCAAAAATAATGGGGATAAGTGGCAATATCATGATAGAATTTATTTTTCCTAAATAATTTCTAAAATAAACATAATTCCAGTCAACAAGAGAGAAGTATAAAGCAGGAATCATTCAAGCTACTATACATTTAAAATATAAAATCTCACTGGCTTCCCCGGTGGCCCAGATGATAAAGAATCTGCCTGCAGTGCAGAAGACCTGGGTTCGATCCCTGGGTTGGGAAGATCCCCTGGAGGAGGGTATGGCAACCCACTCTAATATTCTTGCCTGGAGAATCCCCATAAATAGAGCACCCCAGAAGGCTACAGTAAATGGGGTCACAAAGAGTTGGACATGACTGAGCAACTAAGCACATGCACACAAGAAAATTATTTATTTTTAAAAAATTGACCTTAAATACTGTGACAAATATGCAATGTACATAATTCACCAATGTCAGTCTCAAAGATACCCATTTAACATGTACACACAAAAAAGTGAAAAGACCAATAGCATAATTAATAAGAACTTTGGGTTGGAAACTAATCTGCAGAAGAATAATCAAAATAGTCAGAAAACAAATAAAATAATCAATCACATTCATGATCAGGAATATTCAAATTAAAAGATTATATGATACCATTATACACATATAATACTGATATAGAATAGTCTAAAATACAAATTTTTAATTCTGAATGCCAAATAATTGATGCTTTTGAACTGTGGAATTGAGAAGACTCTTGACAACCCCTTGGACTGCAAGGAGATCTAACCAGTCCATCCTAAAGGAAATCAGTCCTAAATATGAATTGCAAGGACTGATGCTGAAGCTAAAACTCCAATATTTTGGCCACTTGATCTGAAGAGATAATTCATTAGAAAAGACCCTGATGCTGGGAAAGATTGAAGGCAGGAGGAGCAGGGGATTACAGAGGATGAGATTTTTGGATGGCATCACTGACTTAATGGACATGAGTTTGAGCAAGCTCTGGGAGATAGTGATGGACAGGGAGGGCTGGCATGCTGCAGTCCATGGTGTTGCAAAGAGTCAGACACAACTGAGTGACTGAATAACAAGAACACTAATACCATTATACACCTACAATATTGATTTTAAATGCTGTAAAATAATAAGTTTTTATAAAGATGTAAACAGAGCTCTAACTGTTTTCATATAAATAGAAATATTTTACAGTACTTTAGATTACATTTAGCTAATATCTGAGAAAATTTAAGATGCCCTTACACATGACACCAGAACTCCATTTCCAGATATATATGATATAATTGCTCTTATATAAAGGCTTAAGTACAAAAATGTTCAGAAAATAATCTCTTAGGTTGGAAAAAGGTAACTTAAAAATATTTATCAGCGTTGCAATAAATACTTAATATGCATTAAGTAGAATAGTGTGAAGTGCTTCCATTAACCTCTTATTTCTCTCTTGTTCCCCAGGATAATTATTACCTTTTTTGTCTTTCACAATGTTTGAAACCTGGTCTATGTGTTCATAGGGCATTATCAGAAGAGATGAATATTGGTTAAAACTAGCCACACATCATTTGATATTCAACTCACTTCTTCCTTTCCTTCTAAGTCACCATGAATTCAGCATATCTCCAGTCCCACGAATGGAATTGCCCTTTGGGGAAGCTGGACAAGGAAGTAATTAAAAGCGATCTTTGTGAGCTTCCCAAAATAATGGAGCTGTCTTTTAACCTGGGCACTCATTTTTACATAAACTAGAAGAGATATGTAAAAGTGAGGGCCTTGCCTGCAGCTGTTTTCCTATCCACAATTTTAGACAACATACTCCCAGAGGTGTCATGCATCTGAGACTGTGACAAGAATTGGCCTAGCCATTAGACTGCTCAATAGTAATATAATACAATATTTTATGTGTTTTAAAAACATAACTAATGAGAACATAATGTACAGCTCAGGGAACTCTACTTAATGCTCTATGGTGACCTGGATAGGAAGGAAGCTCAAAAGGGAGGGGATATATGTATAAGTATTCTGATTCAATTTGCTATACATTAGAAGCTAACACTACATTCTAAAACATTCCAATAAAAATTAATTTAAAAAATCACAAAAAAGAATGTTGGAATTAAAATATTATGAACTATGTCATCTTCAAATATGAAGGGATCATTCATATATATGTGTGTGTGTGTGTGTGTGTATATACATATATATTTTTTTCATACACTTCCTTCTTCAGAAGTTACCACATGAATATTTACATTTATATTTATATTTGAAGATGCAATGAGAAAAATTGTACAACTACATTATGTTAAGTCATATGAGAATTAATGTGATCAAATATATAATGAATGTTTTATTGAAAAATTAAACAAGGACAAAGAGAGACAAAATAGAAAGTATATGCTACAGAACTGATTCCAAGAAAGAGACCCTTAAAGCTGGGAATCTGGAATTGATTGTCTAATTTGGTTAGATTAGAAGATGGTAATGGTTTATTCTTCATGAAACTGGGAGAGTAGAAGTCTATGTAATTTAGTGGCAAAAAAAAAAAAAAAATGTTATCACCCGCACTCTTCTGGAATGATGCTACAGACTTTGAAGAACAACAGCTATTGCAACATATTTTGATGAAACTGTAGACAGTAAAAATTGCTAGATCAGATGTCCACTCTTTGCTAACTTGAAAATCTCATGGTGAAGAAAATGGGAAATTCAGTACAGGTCAAAGAACCACAAACAGTTCTTCTGTGGGTACCCTAAGAGTCTCTTGGAAATTAAGAAAATACATCTATCTGAATTTAAGTTCTCCAATTTGATCATTAGAGTAGCAATATTATAATGCAATTTAAAATGTTCTTTTATTTGGAATTTCTAGTTTGGATTGAGAAAGAAGGCCCTGAGAATGATTTGTAACTTTGATAGACTCCTGTTAATCTGCTAACCTCCCTCCTCTCTTCCAAACCTTCTCCTTCCTTTGGGGAGACTAGTGGACTCTTCTGTTTGTTGTGTAGTCGCTAAGTCATGTCCAACTCATTGGTGATCCCATGGAATATATAGCCCACCAGGTTCTTTGTCCATGGGATTTCCCAAGCAAGAATATTGGGGAGGGTTGCCATTTCCTTCTCCAGAGGATCTTCCCAACCTAGGCATTGAACTAGGTCTCCTGCATTGCAGGCTGATTCTTTTCCACTGAACCACCTGGGAAGCTCTAGAGAACTCTTACTTCAGTCTCTATAATGCCTTGGCCTGAGGTAGAGCTTTGCAAAAAGATGTTGATTGCTTCAGAAAACACCAACTCTTACTGCTGCAGACTCATAGACAGAACATGATTTCAGTGGAATGCAAAGCATTGAACAGAAAGCCTGTCCTAGGAAGACTTATAAATCCTGAAATTTTTTCGACATTTTAAAAACTAAGTTTATAAATTGGATGCACTACAAGGGATCCATGGGTCCATGTGCCCTCATTCCAATGGTACAACAGCTTTAGACAATGGGTGTTCTAAATTTGAAGGATGGAGTGGGTATAGAAGGAGTTGAGACTATGCAAAAAAGAATTCCAGGTTTTGCAAAAGTATTGTGCCATGAAAGTGTTTTTTTTCACTCTAATTTTCAGGCTCTTTGAGCATTTTGGAAACCAGTATGGCAGTTCCAGTGCAATGAGGACTATGCTTCTTATTGTTTTGCAGAATGCACCCACGTGCATGTGTGTGTGTATGTGTGTGTTTAGTCTAAGACAGAAACTATTAACAGAAATAGATAAACATCTAAGTGCATGTTCATTTCCCTGTATATCCCTACACTTAAATCACAGGAAGATTTCCTTTCTTATCTCTACCCAGTTATTTTTATCTTGCTCATAGAATAAAAAAGGGGAGATAGGTCTGTGTGTGTGTGTGGTGAAATTAGAAAACACACTGCAATTAGCAGCATCTGTGTTTCCTACTCATGCAAACACTTGCAGATGGTAAAAGATCCTTCAACTTCTAGGACTGCCCCTTCCCAGATGTCCCTCATAAATCACTCCCTTTCATTAATTTTTATTGAATTTTTTTCTCAAGTTTCAAGATAAAAGCCATTCTTATTTACTATGAGATGTTTTTCCTATATCCCTTTAGTTTATGTCACTTTTTTATTTAGGGCTCAGTAATACACAGACATAACACTTATCATCATTCTATTCAAGTTTTATATATGAAACTTTATATATGAATGCATCTGCTCCATCATCCCTTATGGCCAAGGAATAACTGTTTCTTTCTGAATAATTATGGGGTTTAACACAATTGGCAATCATTCCATTCACTATATGCCTTTCTATTTGGCTTTCTAATTTCCAAAAATATGAATTTAAAAAGTATGATTAAAATGATGGCTAAGTTATCTGCATTTAATCTAAATAGAAAATAAATGCTGTAAAGGAATGTGACTTCATAAAAAAGATTTTTTTCCTCAGTCTTCCAGTTTTTAAATGTTAATTTATGATTTTGTCATGAAGCTAATTCCAAAAGAGAATAAAATTGCTGAATCTATGTATTTTAGAACTACATTATGCACAGATAATGAGAAGATTTTAATATTGAAAATATATTCCATCTACCATTGAAAGACTGATAGAAAGAGATATACCATTTTATATCTGTATTTTATTGACTGTTAGAAATATATAACTATGAGGTCATGTTGTAACCAGAAACTGAGAAGTGGCTTTGTGGTCCCCAATTTTTTTCTTTTAAAAATAATACTCAATGCATCTAATGTTTATTAAATAACTACTTTCTACATGTTTCATTCAGTTCAGTTCAGTTGCTCAGTCGTGTCCCACTCTTTGCACCTCCATGGTCTGCTGCACACCAGGTTTCCCTCTCCATCACCAGCTCCCAGAACCTGCTGAAACTCATGTCCATTAAGTTGGTGATGCCATCCAGCCATCTCGTCCTCTGTGGTCCCCTTCCCCTCCTGCCTTCAATCTTTCCCAGCATCAGGGTCTTTTCCAATGAGTCAGTTCTTCCCATCAGGTGGCCAAAGTATTGGAGTTTCAGCTTTAACATCAGTCATTCTGATAAATATTCAGGAGTGATTTCTTTTAGGATTGACTGGTTTGATCTCCTTGCAGTCCAAGGGACTCTCAAGT
Source organism: Kobus ellipsiprymnus (assembly GCA_006410655.1). Taxonomy (NCBI): domain Eukaryota; kingdom Metazoa; phylum Chordata; class Mammalia; order Artiodactyla; family Bovidae; genus Kobus; species Kobus ellipsiprymnus. The sequence goes on from SJYR01003436.1 coordinate 154,414, forward strand.
ATCTTGACCTCCAACACCACAGTTCCAAAGCATCAATTCTTTGGCGCTCAACCTTCTTTATGATCCTACTATCACATCCACACATGACTACTGGGAAAACCATAGCTTTGATGTGTTTCATTAGCTTAGTATTATTTTCTTTAACTCTACAACATTTTCTTATCTTGATGATTAGATTGTATATAAATGTATATTTTTTTCTGGAATGTGATGTCAACTAAAGATATAGATCACATTAAAGCTTTTTTTAATTAAAAGGAAAAATGAAAAGCACATCTGGTAGAAAATGGTATCCAAAGGGAAGAAATCAGAGAATAATTTAGAACAGCAAAAATACCATCTGCTCAAAATTTCTTTCTCTTTTTCAAGTGGTAGTTTCATAGAACATTAGGAATTTGTTACAGAATTTCTACTTTATGTATTCTGGGCATTTGTGTTGCCCTGGATATCTTCAAATATATCAGTCAAATATAGTCATTAAATTTTTTACTTGTACAATTTTCTTGGTATGTAAAATTCTGCTTAATGCTGTAAAAGTGGTAAAATGTAAATATCTTAAATCTGTTTGAAAATTTTGACCATATTATAAGGATACATATATATATTATGCTGCTGCTGCTACTGCTAAGTCGCTTCAGTCATGTCCGACTCTGTGCGACCCCATAGACGCCAGCCCACTAGGTTCCTCTGTCCCTGGGATTCTCCAGGCAAGAATACTGGAGTGGGTTTCTATTTCCTTCTCCAATGCATGCAAATGAAAAGTGAAAGTGAAGTCTCTCAGTCGTGTCCGACTCCCTGCAATCCCATGGACTGCAGCCTACCAGGCTTCTCCGTCCATGGGATTTTCCAGGCAAGAGTACTGGAGTGGGGTGCCATTGCCTTCTCCATATATATATTATACATATGTATATTACACATAATGTACATAATATTATACATAATATATATACTATATATATTGGAGAAAGCAATGGCACCCCACTCCAGTACTCTTGCCTGGAAAATCCCAAGGACAGAGGAGCCTGATAGGCTATATATGTATATGTGTGTGACTTTTATAATTATGAAATAGCTATATTTAATATGGTATTATAATATCACAGGTGAGGATGCATATTGGCGAGAAGAGAGTTAGGAAACATTTTCTCAAAGTTCTAAAAGCTGCTAATGTGAGGCATTAATCTCTTTATTGAAAATAAATAAGTTGTCTAGTTTCTTATGAAGTTTATGTCTGCAACAACTGCCTCTGGACCCATGAATCATGAAAGATAAAAACAAGAGAACATATGATGACTTTTGCATGTCTTCTTCAGAGAGTTCATTTTGAAGTTTTTCAGAATTTGTCTTAAATTTGACTTATTACTCATCTAATTTTCATGAAAAAATAAAGTTTTTTTAAAAATTCTTTTTAGAGATTAAGAGTGGGGAACTGCAAAGTAAACTTTGGTGTTTTATATATGTATATGTCAGCTCAGTTCAGTTGCTCAGTCATGTCTGACTCTTTGCAACACCACGGACTGCAGCACACCAGGCTTCCCTGTACATCACCATCTCCTGGAGCATGCTGAAACTCATGTACATCAAGTCAATGATGCCATCCAACCATCTCATCTTCTGCCATCCCCTTCTCCTCCTGACTTCAACCTCTCCCAACATCAGGGTCTTTTCAAATAAGTCAGTTCTTTGCATCATATGGCAAAAGCATTGAAGCTTCAGCCTCAGCATCAGTCCTTCAAATGAATATTCAGGACTGATTTAGTGTAGGATTGACTGGTTTGATCTCCTTGCAGTCTAAGGGACTCTCAAGAGCATATATACATATATACCATTTGTATAGAATATTGTACATTGCAAAAATATTAACATACATTATCTTAGCATTCAATACAACCATCTGATTAGGGAGAGTTTGTTTATTATAAAGGTTAGCAAACACAATTTTAGCCCTAGGCATCGCCTTAAGTTTAGATTACATGAAAACTGACCTGACCCTAACAGGTTACGCAAAAGTCAGAATCTTCCTTAATGAGCTCATCATATCTCAGAAAAGCAAGGTAAGGAAAATCAAGTCATATCACAATAAAATAGACATATATTAGACATAGGATCTTCTTCTGTTCCTAAGCCTGTTATATTCATAACCTAATTTAATCATCCTGATACACTTATCATCCAAATAAGTAATAGTAGGATATAAGGACTAAGTGCAAACCCACAATCTGATAACAGAATCCAAAATTCCATGGAAACGCACACTTGGTTTATGTTGAAATTATTTTTTTTTGCCATAGAGGACCATTTGGAGATTTTCTGATAAATGTGAGAATAAAAAGTGTGAAATGTAAGCTGATTCTTGAAGTGTCGAGACCGGCTCGACAAGCAGGGTTTCGGAAAGCGCGATACGGTGAAAGGAGACACAAGATTCAGAGAAAAGCAAGGATCAGGGGACCAATACCGCTCCAAGGTGAAGGTGCCGAAACTGAATCCAAGCCAACTTTATTATACTTTCAGCCATGAAGGAAGGAATATGCCGGGGTTAAACTGTAACTCATGTGGCCTTCAGGGCCAAAGCACAAAATGATCATCAACCAATACTGGAGTGGGTTGCCATTTCCTTCTCCAGGAATGAGTAATTAAGAAACAGTATATCAATAACAAATCAGTAACTAAGAGTAATAGTCTTATCTATAGATTTTCCACTAGATACGTAAAACGTGACTCTGAGATGCCAGTTGAGAAACAGCCTGGGGTCGGTTTTCTGACCCCAGGATCATATCTTGTTTTCAAGATTATGAACTGTTCCCTCTGGACTTGTTCCAAGAGTCTCATGCCTTATAGCATCCAGTTTATCAATAACTACAAATTTCTTTTGCAGCCCTTGCCAGGGCCTGCTTTTCTTTTATTCTTCCTGTCTCCTACAAAGTGTTACCAAGAATTCCAAGTGAAAGTGATGAGAAAGACATTGCAAACCAAAAAACAAATCATGTATAGGTCTTAAATATGATGTGTTTGAAACATACTTGTTTGCTATGTGTTACAAGTGATTTCTGTTTACAATATATACGAAAACAGGGTGAAAGTAAGGATGAAAAGTTAGACTGTGTTGCTAAATAAATGGAAGATGTGTATTTACAAGCAAAATTCACAGAACTTAGTGACTAATATGAGAAAGATGAGAATCTTAGACTTATTGTTATATATTTTTATTGTCATTTACCAATAAAAGTGATATAGAAACATTCTCCCATTTAACCTTAATGTGATTTCTCCTTGATTTATAGTAATGCTGATATTTTAAAATCCAATATAATATGCATATTACTAATAATGACATGTTGAGCAGGCTTTCAGCATATATTTTAAAACTCCTGATGAAATCCCTGATGTCTAGTATCCTTGAAAGCTATAAGTAAAATAACAACTCAGAGCCTTCTTTTACCTTTCTCCCCAAGAATAGGAATAATTTCTTAAAGATGGGACTCAAAAGAAATAATGATGCCTTTTTTAACTAAGCAATACAGCAGTAGCAAGTTCTTCTCCTACAGATATTAGATATTGCAGAAATCCCATAAGAAATGTTCTGAAGATAGTATCATAACACATCAGATGTAAGTAGACAGATCTGGGATAATTGGTCACCACCCCTGAATATTTCCTGGTTTCATACTGTGACCCATGGCACTGTTTTTTATTAAAATTTTTGCATATAACTCTCTCACCCTCAAGTTGAGGTCTATTACTTATTGGTATTGTTGCCAGATTTGGGAAGGGTCAAAATGATCCTCTTTTAAGGGCCTCGGTTCTTGATAAGGACACAAAGAAAAATCATGGCAAAAACAAGTTTATTAAAGGAAGAACAGAAAGAACACTTCAAGGGTGAGGTGGGCCAGGCCAAGAGAAGCTGGAATGATAAGATAAGAAGGGTTTTCAAGACAGGGCTTTCGTATATTCATCTAGGTGGGTGTGGACTGGCAGTTTTGATCGACATTTGCAAGTTATATAACAGCAGGCTGTATTGCACATATCTTTCCCATAATTCAGTATGTTATAATCAGATTTATGTAGGCATAGACTATTTATTAACACCTAATAGGTTCCCAGATGCCTGAGGTCACTTGAGGACACAGCTGTGAATCAAGGGCAAGTGTCTAGGAGCTGGAAAAGCTGCCGTGGTTAGTCTGTATCCATTGCGTGCTAAGGCATGTTCCTGGATTTGGAACAGTCTTTGAGGTTATTTTGTAGCATATCTGTGAGCTCTCCTGGGCCACACTGGGACCTGTCTGGGGTGGGGTCTATAGAGATCAGCTTGAATCTTTTTCACCTAGGCCACCTTTCATTGCTCAAGCCTAACTTTCTACCTAACAGTATTAGATTGGGAAACAATCAGTGAAGGTAAAACTAATTTTATAGCAAAATGTTTACTAGTGAGATAGACAGCTGCTATTATTGGTAAAATGTTAGCAAGAAGACAAATCTCTGGTGGCTGAGACAGTAAAGAATCTGCTTACAATGTAGGAGACCCAAGTTCTATCCCAGGGTAGGAAAATCCTCTGGAGAAAGAAAAGGCTACCACTCCAGTATTCTCGCCTGGAGAATTCCATGACCAGAGAAACCTGGTGAGATACAGTTCATGGGATTGCAAAGTCAGACAAGACTGAGCAACACTAACTAATATTAAAGTAATTCTTCCACTTAATAACATAAGAAACAATTCTACAAAGCAAAAACCTTTTGTATCTCAATTGCTGTTATCATCATCTTTTACTACCAGATATCAAGGCGCTTATGAACCATTGGTAAATCAGATAGTGAAGCATTAGTGTGAAAATAGAAAAAAAAAAAAAGCAAAACAGATAAAACAGAAGCCAGACAAATATATATTAATATTTTACAAAGTTACTTTATATGGAACAAATGTTCCACTGCAGTGAACTGAGAGGAAACTGTAGTATTGTTAAGAAATTGAATGGGTTTATTTAAATGGGTACACACAAAATAATAATAATAATAACGTGGCCACCTACTTCATACTCAGGGCTTCCCAGGTGGCTCAATGGTAAAGATCCATCTGCCAAGCAAGAGACAAGGGAACACAGGTTCTATTCCTCTGTAGGGAAGCTCCCTTGAAGGAGGAAATGACAACCCATTCCAGTATTTTTGCCTGGAAAATTCCATGGACAGAGGAGGCTGGCGGGCTATAGTCCATGAGATCACAAAGAGTTGCACTTGGTGACTAAACAACAACAGCAACCTCACACTAAACACATAATATATTCTAGATAGATTATATATATATATATGAAAATAAAAATAAAATTTTCTCTTAGAAGATAAAGCATAGTTCAGTTCAGTTCAGTTCTGTCACTCAGTCGTGTCCGACTCTTTGCGACCCCATGAATCGCAGCACATCAGGCCTCCCTGTTTATCACCATCTCCCGGAGTTCACTCAGACTCACGTCCATCCATCAAGTCCGTGATGCCATCCAGTCATCTCATCCTCGGTCGTCCCCTTCTCCTCCTGCCCCCAATCCCTCCCAGCATCACAGTCTTTGCCAATGAGTCAACTCTTCACATGAGGTGGCCAAAGTACTGGAATTTCAGCTTTAGCATCATTCCTTCCAAAGAAATCCCAGGAATGATCTCCTTCAGAATGGACTGGTTGGATCTCCTTGCAGTCCAAGGGACTCTCAAGAGTCTTCTCCAACACCACAGTTCAAAAGCATCAATTCTTCAGTGCTCAGCCTTCTTCACAGTCCAACTCTCACATCCATACATGACCACAGGAAAAACCATAGCCTTGACTAGACAGACCTTAGTTGGCAAAGTAATGTCTCTGCTTTTGAATATACTATCTAGGTTGGTCATAACTTTTCTTCCAAGGAGTAAGCGTCTTTTAATTTCATGGCTGCAATCACCATCTGCAGTGATTTTGGAGCCCCCAAAATAAAAGTCTGACACTGTTTCCACTGTTTCCCCATCTATTTCCCATGAAGTGATGGNAATATTTAAAAATATTTTGGAATAAGAATTACTTCTGAATAAAGATTTGAGAATAGAAGAAACTGGACCATTTTATGAATAAAAACTTCTGCCTACCAAATACATTTTATGAGTAAATACACAGGTCAAAGAGTGAATAAAGTTATTTAAGATATATATTATTCCAAAGAAAGACTCATATTCCAAATATAAAGAAGTTCAATGTACTAGTAAGGCAAATAACCTAACAAAGTTGACAAAAGAAAGGGATGACCCCAAAACTTACATGCATATAATATCATTAGTCATCAAGAAAAATATGCATTAAAGAAAAATTAGGATCCATTATATACTCAACAGGATAGCTAAAATGAAAAAGACAAAATTGCCAAAAGGTGATGAATGTTTTGAACAACTGGAATTAATATCCATTACTGTTGGGAGGGTAAATTTGTAGTATACCTTTGGAAAACAAAGCAGAAAACTATCTTTTTCTTCATGAAACAAATTCAGATCATTCTATCAACCAGCTAATAGTATACATAAGGGTGAGCAGTTACAATTTGCCTCTCAAAATGCTTTAAAATGTGTGGACATGTTTCTGTTTAAAAACAGCCATATTGCTAGCTGAAGAATAGTATCAATTTACAGAGAAATTCATATAAAAATTTAAATTTTCTGTTTGAAAAGGTTGCTAATTATAAAAATCCATTCAGTTATTGTAGAGAAACACTAGTAACAAATGCATATACTTATAGAATCCTTTGAAAAGACCACAGGAATAATTTTCAAGTCAAATCAAAGAAAATTGCATTTTGAAAATTAATCTGTGGAACAGGATCACCTAAGCATCAGTAAACTCATATGATAAAATACTGAAAATGTGATAAACTATGAGGAATATTACTTTCAGAAATCTTTAGTAATATTCAAGATTTGATAAATGATAGTCATTGAGAAAACAAATATATTTTAATTTTTAACCTTAAGAATTTTCTTTTATATATTTAATATATAACAGTTGAATATTGTTATTACTTGGTAGGTTTCATGATGAAAATGGCAACTATGACTTGTGATCATTGTTACAGTATTTATTAGGAGTCAGGCAAAAACAAGGGAAAATTTTGTGAGCTAAAGGCTGCCTGTTTTCCCCCAGCATATTCCTTCAGGACAAAAGATAAGGCTGAGTCTTGAGGACAAGAGGGTCAATACTGAAAATGTATGAGACTGCGGATATCACAGGGTGGAGTGAGTATAACCAATCATGAGACAGAAAAAAAATGAAACATTTCTGTAGCTGATGAGAGCAATTGCTAGGCCAAGCAGGCTGCTCACACTTGATGCCCACTGAGAAGTGGAAAAGTGCTCACAAGATGCCAAAGAAGTGGCAAACATCATGTCTGATGCAAAACAACAGTGACAGAGATGCATTCATAAATCAACAGAGATATGAGATGTGACTTGGAAACTTTCCAAAGTACAACTTTAACAAAAAAGGCATTAGATCTCAGACCAGGCAACCAAACAAAACCTTTCAAGAATGTTTTCACATTATTATAACTTATTTCCAGATATTGCTCTTTACACTCACATACATATATCCTGCCCCAAATACAACCCACTGTGACCTTACAGTCATGAGACACATTTTGGTCAGGATCAAAATCATCATAAATTCTAACTTAGCTGTAATTTTAGTCAATTATTATGAGACAGATTTGAAGACTTTACAAAATACAAGCCAAAAATTATTCACAATTTTGCAACTACAAAATTTTGTGTATATTTTGTATCTCTTCCTTGAAAATATAATGTCCATATCAACTAGGGTAACAATGTAGCAATACAATTAGTTGCAAAAGAATTTACAAATCACTTTGTTACATCTGAGCAACTAAAGTTTTCTGACATCAACTATGCAAGTTAAGTATTAATATTTATTCTTCCAAGAAGAAAAAACAGTCAGAAACTGGATACATATTTATAGGTTTGTTATGTGTTGTGTGCTAAGTTGCTTCAGTTCTGCCCAAGTCTTTGCAACCTGATGGACTGTGACCTGCCAATTTCCTTTGTCCATGGGATTCTCCAGGCAAGAATACTGGAGGGGGTTGACATTTCCTTCTTCAGAGGATATTCCAAATCCAGGGACTGAACCCGCATCTCTCATATCTCATTCATTGGCACTCAGGTTCCATACCACTAAAGCCACATGGCTACTTGAGATTAAATCTCAGATATTTTACTGGGGAAATACTGTTTCCACTAAGCTCTCCAGCATTCTGTTTTCCTTCTTTGGACATTTTCATGTTTCTTTTTTGCCTTTACAGAGATATTGTAACAGAGAAGAACAACCCTGACTCCATATTGAATCTATTCATTTAACACTTGTGCTCTGTTGCCTGTGCTTAGAAATGCTGGCTCTGTACATTTTGTGAAAGAACGTTGCCCATAGCCTGAAATATACATTCTCAAGGCTCTGACCTTTGAAGGTATAATACTTCAATTCATATAAAGATAAAAAATTTGCAGAACATAATAGCTGAAAACTTCCCTACATGAGAAAGGAAATGACCAGCCAAGTCCAGGAAGCACAGAGCCTCAGGCAGGATAAACCCAAGGAGGAACACACCAAGACACATAGTAACCAAACTGCAAAAGTAAAAGACAAAGATAAAAGATTAACAATAAGGGAAAAATGACAAATAATATACAAGGTGTCTGCCATCAGGCTATCAGCTGATTTCTCAATAGAAACTCTACAAGCCAGAAAGGAATGTCACGATATAAAGTGGTGAAAGGGAAGAGCCTACAGCCAAGAATACTCTACGCAGCAAGACTCTCATTCAGATATGATGGAGAAATCAAAAGCTTTCCAGACTAGCAAAAGTTAAAAGAATTTCACGCCACAAAACCAGCTTTACAAGAAATGCTAAAGGAACTTCTCTAAGAGGGAAACACAGGACAAGCAAAAGACTTACAGAAAATAAACCCAAAACAATTAAGAAAATGGTCATAGGTTTATAATGAGCAGTCATGGTTGAAAACAACTGGATTGTATGATCATATTTCACTTTTATCCAGTTTGTTTCATTTTTTCTGTTTCATATTCAGTGGCCCTATTTCGTTTAGTTCATGTTTCTCAATATTTCCATCTGTTCTTTTTCAATGTTGTCTCTCAAGGCTTCATCAAGTGTGGTAGAAAAGCCTTTGAATACACACACACACACACACACAAACACACACACACACACATAATATGTATAATATATATATATATTAGAAAACATGAATTTTTGCCCAAAAACTTCATACTATCTTGATTCCAGTTGTTTGAATTGGCATGAATAGAATGTTAGATTTCTAAATATAAAATAGATGTGCAACAAGCAACAAAGGTATACTATATAGTCCAGGGAACTACAGTCAGTATCTTATAATACCTTATGATTGAAAATAATATCAAAAGTAAATATGTGTATATGTACAGTTGAATCACCTTGCTGTGCACTTGAAACATTGTAAGTCAAATATACTTCAATTATCAGTCAGTTCAGTTCAGTTGCTCAATCCAGTTCAGTTGCTCAGTCATGTCCACCTTTTTGTGACCCCATGGACTGCAGCACACCAAGCCTCCCTGTCCATCACCAACTCATGGAGTTTACCCAAACTCATGTCCATTGAGTGGATGATGCCATCCAACCATCTCACCCTCTGTTGTACACTTCTCCTCCCACCTTCAATCTTTCCCAGCATCAGGATCTTTTCAAATGAGTCAATTTTTCCCATCAGGTGGCCTATTTTTAAAAGTTTCAGAACAGAGAATATCATTTGTCTTTTTGGAGATTTATAAGAACACTATGACCACACCTACATAGAGAGCTATAAGAACAAAAGAGTCTGTAACCAGTAAGTTTGCAACAACCAGCAATACCTCTTCCTCCTTTACTATTAAAAAAGCCTAAATTATAAACTGAGTAAGATGGTTCTTCGGAGTTAAACTAGTTCATCACCTTCTCCATCAGCTGGATTTCTGAAGAAATTTGTTATTCCTCACTGTAACAACTTGTCTCTGGATTTATTGTTCTGTTGTGTGGTGAGCAGAAGGAACTTGGTCTCTGCAGGAAAATCTATACTTTTATGCATTCCCAAGATTCTGTGTCTCTTCTCTCCATAATTTGGAATTCCAACCTTTATCCTCCCAACTGAGCCAATAACACCAAATCAAATTTGCTTTCTAATCAAAATGCTTTCATTAAAATTGTTTCTACAATTTTTATAGGCATCTAAGTGTTACTGTAAATAATTCAGTTACAGAAAATAGAAACATTAGGTATTTGGGTGCATTATTGGGTAATATCTTAAGTTATATACACTAAGTATGGAGTTTTCAAAAAAAAATTAAAAGTGAAAATACCATAAGATCCCGAAATTCCACTTATGAGTATTTTTTCAAAGCATGTATCAAGAGATGAATGGATAAGATGTGGTATGCATGGATTATTACTCAGGCATGAAAAAAATGAAATCTTGTCATTTGTGACAGCATAGATGGACCTAGAGCATATTATGCTAAGGAAGGTAAGTCAGACATATGATACATCTGTCAATACAATATGATGTCACTTGTATGTGGAAACCAGAAATGAAAATCAATGAACAAAACTATAAACAATAATGTAGTTATAGATACAGAGAACAAAGAAGCGGTTACCAGAGAGAAGAGGGTTGTGGTGATGAGAGAAGTAGGTGAGAAAGACTGACTTACAAATTTCTCTTACAAACTAAATGAGTTTGGGGGTATACTCTTATGAGTATATCATAAGAATATAGACGATGAGAACAGTCCTTCGTGCAGCTGGAATAAAAGATCAGGAGAAGTATAAGGGAATAAAAACTAGAATTTTAAGAGGCTCTTCAGAGAGAAATTCTCTGTGTTAGAAGAAAAGAGAGAAACACGTTTAAGTTACACAAGAAGATCAATGATGAATCATGAAATTTTTATGTAAAAAGGAGACTGAGTTTCAAAAACTCCTGATGTGCAAGTCATGAAAGAGGTAGGATAATACTGCTCTCCTGTGACTGGTGGAGTGAGCAGACATGAGAAAACAGAATCCTTGAAGACAGTGACAGAAGGACAGATGTAAGGACTAAATCTGAGGTTCCTTTCTCAATGAAGACTGAGTTGAGTGAAAGGGGGAGTGACCCTGGTAGCAGAGGCCAGGGTGACTGGCTCATGACAATTCATTAAGTTCTACCTCTGCTGAGGGTGCTATTCTATACATGTTTGTTTTTACAAACAAATATTTTTAAAATAACAAATAGATTTTAAAAATTTAATGTAAAACCTTACCTATAAATATTGAACATACAGATATATACAGAACTTGTAGGTAAACCTGTTGATAAAACTAATAATAAATAAATCTATACAACAAAACAACTGAAGCTGTACTAAATGAGGGCCTCAGGAGAGCAGCAGTGAGGCCTCTCCTGATCTGGTCCAGATGAGGCTCCTGGTGCTGTGTGGGCTCCACCACCTCTGGGGTCCAGGATGGGGTCCAGGTCCAGGTCCAGGTCTTCAGGGATTCAGATCAGAGGCTGCGATGGCAACATAGGTGATGGAATCCTTGGGAGGTGGTCAGACAGAGGAGGACTCCCTGGGGAGGGTATGCAGGACCCAGACTACCCAGGATCTAGACTTGGTTTTGGGGCTCAGATCTTCAGGGTGCTGGGTCTGTTTGCTGCTCTTTGTCGAGGATCTTGTCTGTGAGTGGGAAGCGTTTAGAAAGGCCCCACAGGAGTAAGTACACCTGAGCATCTGGCCAGAAATGTTCAACTGATGGGTTCCTGGACAGTGAAACTCAGGCAGAGGGACAGGGAACTATGGGACTCAGGACTAAAAGCTTGAGTCCCCCCTTCCCGCTAGGCCCTTGTAAGAGCAGGGATCAGATGACACAGGGGGTAGGAGAACCTGCTCACCCATCCTACACTCAGTACAACTGCTCCTGAGACCTGAGCATTGGAAATGGACAGACACATAGGGTCTCTATTTTCCTGAATAATCATTTCTAACCCCCAGTCAAACTCTCTCGAGGTTTATGATTTTAAAATGTTATTATGTTGTTATAATAAAAAGGTACATTTTATTTGCTTAGCATATTACAACATTAAAATTTGAGAGAAGATACTGCTTTTTAGACAGTAATAAAACAAGATATGTTATTAAGGACAGAATTGGAGAAAAAAAAAAAAATAAAAGGAAGATGAGTAAGTTAAGTCCTGCCACTCATCCCAAGTGTGCTGCTCAGTCACGTCCGTCGCGGTCGAGTCTGTGCAGCCTTATGGATGAGAGCCCAGCAGGCTCCTCGGCCACTGGGATTCTCCAGGCCAGAATACTGGAGTGGGTTGCCATTACCTTTTCCAGTCTATCTTTCCTACCCAGAAGTTGAACCTGAGTCTAGTGTCTCCTGCATTATCAGGTGGGTTCTTTACCACTAACACCACCTTCCCAAGTGCACATGGCACTTAATTGCTTTCTGGTGATTCTTAAGTTGGAGTTGAACACATACACAGAAGAATCTACACAACCTCTAACTTCAGGTTGAGAAAAGGTACCTGAGCTGATCCAGGACCCCAGGGTTCCAGATCCTGAGGGACCCCAGACTCAGACACCCCCTAGGCTCGCTGGGACCCTCAGGACCAGGGAGCACCCACAGGGAGGCAGAGCTGCCAGGTGACTCCCTGACTCCATGAGCTCTGGGCACCCGTGTCTCTTTCACTCTGTTCCCAGGAGCCCAGGACTGGGGAGGGTGGAGCCGCCTAAACCTCTCTCTGCAGCTGGGGTGAACTAGGGGTGCCCCCTGATGCCTTTGGAGGGTGGGAGTGCAGAGCTGGGTCCTACAGAAGGAGATGAGGAAGCCCCCAGCGGGGATCTTCAAAGAGAACACACTGGGACAGCAGCTCCCGGACTCCTGCACATGGTGGCCCCACAGTGCCCCAGCCTCCCTGCAAATGTAAGAGCTGCTGGAGAAGCCAGTGCAGCAACTTCTGGGGCATCTGTGGACAGGACCTGTACCCTGGGGAGACGTGCTAAGGGCATCCTCCACTCACCAGTGTGGATTGTTACCACCCTCTTGTCTCCACTTTTGTGGTCACACTCAAGAGCAGACCCCAGGGTTTTTGCTCATGTTTCTGAAGCACCAACAAATGAGTTTGGGTCATGATGGATACATGTGCCCTTGCTTGCCTCACCTTTTCAACTCAGGCCCCACATTCACACATGGTTTCCTGGTCTTTTTCAACATCACTGATGACATTTTTGCCATTTTCCAAAGAGATTATCAGACAGTTGTCTGACATCTGGAAGGAAGAGATCAGTCAGGCAGGTCCCAGAGAAGGAAAGCAATCATATGGAGTAGCTCAGGGCAGTGCAGACTTCATGGGGCCCCTTCAACTGTGTGGGTCCAGACCTGCTGACTGCAGCCTCAACTCCTGCTCAGGCCACTCATGGTGACAAAGCCAGGTTCAAGGGTGCAGACATGAGGTCAGGAGCCAGGGCAATGCTAAGAAAATGGGGGAAGAGGGCTGCAGACAGATTTTATAGATTTTACATAAGCTTCCAGAACCCTAAGTGCCTACAAGAGACCAAGTCCTCCAGAAGGTTAATCACAAAAAGTTGGAAAGATGAGATGCGAAAGGGTTACAAGGAAGAGTCTATGGATCAGAAAAAGGGAAAATTTTTGAAAGATATGAAAGAAGAAATAAATGACCTCAGTATTCTTGCTCACCATCTCTGAATCTTCATTATCTGCCATGTAGTTGTCTGGCGTCTGAGGGCAAGCAGTTATGTGGAGAGGCTGTGGGAAAGCAAATGGGAGACTTAGAGTCAGGATGTGACCATGGGACCCTGGTGTCCCTCACAGCCTGGTGTTGGGACCCCTGGTATACTTGCCTCAAGGACCTCCCAGGGCTGCAGAGTTTCACCTCTGCAATGAAAAAGTGAGTGTCTGACCTCCAACATCCTGTTGCCACCCTCAAATTGTCTATGTGTGACCAGGAATGAGGCCATGACAACCTGTTCCTCCTCCAGGCGGTCACTGCCTCCATGCATCTCTGCCCATGACCTTACTTGCTTCTTTCTCCTGCTGTTTCCTCTCTCTTCCTTCCTCATTTCTCTCCTCTAGTCACTGTTCCTTTCCTTCCTCCTTGAACCTCCACCAACCCTAGAGTTCTCCAACAGGGGCACATTGGAAGAAGGACCACGGGTGTATGACCAACATCTCCAATCAGCCCATTTTTGAATTAACCAAACCATCCCTCCTAGGCAGGACTTGGCATGCATCTGAGAGAGTTTTGACCCCTGCTGGAGGGAAGGACAAAAATTCCACACAACAGAGACTCTCCCATTGACTGGGGTGACCTGAGTTACCTGGGAGATGCTTAATGCTCACAGCAACACCTAAGTTTCCCAAACCCTTAGAGAGGACAGAGGCAAATGCTTCCAATTTCATTTAGCCAGAATGATGTGGCAAAAGTCCTCCATAAACACCTGGTAGCTGCCAGGTTTGCACTGAGACTTGAACAATTGGGAAAGAGGAGACCGGGGAAGGTGTACAAAAAGTACAGAGGATGGGGCAGGCCTGAGACTGGGAAGGAAGGGCAGAACTGTCTGGATGGAGCAGTGGGTTCTGAGAGCAGCAGTGACTCCAGGACCAGCTGTGCTGGGACTGCTCAATCCCAGGAGACCAGGTTAACAGGGCTGTGAGAGCAAGTGTGTGAAGAAGCCCAGTGGCCCCTTCACAGACTCTAGAATCTTCAGCCATGGAGGGTCTCTAGGAGCAGCTGGACATGGACCTCTCACATGGAAACACCCTCAACACATCAGCCTTGGCTGGTGTGCTGAGGGTGAAGTGAGCTCCCGGAGATCAAGCCCAGGCAAGGACCCAGAGCCTGTGTGCTGTGACTCATCCACCCTGGGAGCGACCTCTACATGAGGAATTAACAGTGAGGACAAACATGAGGGGAAGTCACAGGTCCTGAAAACTCAGGAGGAGAGAGTTCACATCTCACACACTTCCTCACATTCACTACAGGGACGTGGTCTCCAGTGTCAAGTGACAATGAGAGTTTTGTGCCCACTAGGATGTGGCCATCATAGTTCAACATGCAATAGGAACACAGTCTGCAGTGCACAATACCCGAGATGTGCTGACCAGAGACCAGGCTTCCATACTAGTGTAAAAGCAGAAAAGAGCAGCTCTTATGGGAAAAATAATTTTTGAAGAGTAGAGCAACAAAAGATGATTATAAACAGAGCACAATGCAAGTCCAGGACACAATTTCTCTATCATATCTTTAAAATATGAAAATAGTAAGTCTGAACTCTACACACAGTTCCTTCTTCCTAATTTCATGTTAACCTTCCTTAGCCTTCAAGCAGAGGGTTTAACCCTAAATTCCCAGGAAGCCTCTCCCATCAGATCCCAATTGAATGTTGTTTCCTGCCAGTGTCCCCTTCCTCATCACTGCACCAAATGCTCTCCACAAAGCATTCCATAGGAACACAACCAAGAGCAACAAGATAATTAGAATTAGAGACCCACCCATATCTGCTCCAGTTGAGGTCCTGCTGGCTCTCACAGCATCACCTTGATCTTTTTCCCAGGGTCCTGAAGAGACACCCCACTATGGATAACAGATGGCAGTCATCTGTACTCTGTGCAGTCAGAGCCCTTTGGTAAGACTCTGATCTCAGTTGCAAACCTAAAGATAGAGATGCTGAAAGAGTCAATTCTCAACCTCTCACTTCTACAGGCCCATTAGAGCTCTCACATTCACTAACCAAATCTGAAATTCCAAGTGTTTTTGACACAAGTAAAACATGCCTTTAAGCAGTTATAACAGTCACATCTGGCTAGTGGCTACAACACTATAATATACACAACAACTACTATATATGTTTATTTATGTTTGTGTACTATTCACTCATTCTTTTTTGCATAATTTATGACCCCATGGAATGTAGCCTGCCAGGCCCCTCTGTCATGGAGTTCTCCAGGCAAGAATACTGGAGCGTGGGTAGTCATTTCTTTCTTCAGGGGATTTTCCTGACCCAAAGGTCAAACTCAGGTCTCCTGCATTTCAGGTGAATTCTTTACTGTCTGAGTCACCTGGAAAGACTGAATGAAGCTTAAGATCAACACCACTTGTTCTATCACTTCTGATAGATTGTGGGGGACAATTTTTGGAATGCCAGGGCATCTCTGTACAAGGGCAGCTATAGGGCTTCCCAGGTGGCTCAGTGGTAAAGAATCTGCCTGCCAGTGGAGGAGACATGGATTGGATCCCTGAGTTGAGAAGAGGCTTTGGAGGAGGATATGGCAACCCACTTTAATATTCTTTCCTGGAGAATACCATGGACAGATGAGCCTGGTGGGAAATGGGCCCACGGGATCTCAAAGGGTCAGACAAAACTGAGTGACTGAGCATGCAAGGATATATATATAGGATGTTACCACCCCTTTCTTATCATCACTCTCCTGATTATTTCCTCTGCATTTTCTGGCCATTTCAAGATGGCTGTTTGCTAATAGATTAACAAAGACAAGACCTCTGCCCCATGAAAGAATTTAGCCTGGGGGCTAAGAGAGTGTTGTGGCCCTCTACTGGTTTCCATGGTAATCAGTGTAACCAATGAGCCAATTTGCTGTTCATTCCCATTGTAACTGGTAGACTCCTTATCCCATGGAGTGAAGAATGCTGCAGCTGCTGTGTTCTGCCTGTCCCCTGCTATCCACAGTGGGTGTCTCTCCAGGACCCTTTTACTTCAGAAACGGAAATCATCCCATCTATTAAACCTTTGATATCTCTGTCAATTCTAGGATCTTTCTTTGGTCTCAAATCCAGGTAAGTACAGGACCTGCAGTCCTGTGAACTGTAGCCCAACATCTTCAAGAGTGTTTGGCTGGCGTGATATGATGGTTCATTTGTAGGTATTTCTTGGTCTCATGCACACATCCTAGGTACTCATGAGCCTTTGGAACACTGAAACAGCAATGCCAACACTCAGATCTTAGAGGAATTCCCAGCAGGTGTTACACTGGAGGGATCAGGTATGGACACAGGGCCCAGGGTGCCTGTGCTGAACATCATCAGAGAAGAGGTGAGGAGGGAGGGAGGGACACTGCATCTCCTCACAAGCCTATCTCTCCAACACTGACTCAGATCAGGGAAGGAGGGACACAGGGCCTTCAGAGAGACACGACCAGCACACTGAACACTACACACCACACTGAGAGAGTGAATCAAGGAACGAGGAATTGAAATGACATATCATGCTCATAGACTGGAGACTTAGTACTGTTGACATTTCTACACTACCCAAAGCTAAGTAAAGATTCATTGCAACACCAATCAAAATATTAATGTCATTTTCGTAGAAATAGAAAAAACAAATCCAAAAATACATATGGAACCATTAACAACTCCAAATAGACAAAATAATCTTGAAAACAAAGATCATTTCTCATCTCCTGATTTCAAAACACATTACAAAGATATAGGAATCAAAGCTGTATGATACTGACATGGAAATAGATGCATAGCCCTAATGACCAGAATAAAGCCCCAATAAAACTCATGGATAAGTGGTCAAATGAAATTCACCAACATTCTAAGACAGCAAAATAGGGAAACTGTAGTCTCTTCAACAATCAGTAGGATGAAAAGATAACCTACAGAAAAATTACAAACCATATATCAGACAAGGAGCTCATACACGAAGTATATATGCAAATACCACAACTCAAAAGCAAAACAAATAAAAATATAAAAGATAAATAAATGAGTTGAGGAGTGTGCAAAGATGGTGATCAAAACCATCTGGCTCTTTGGTCTGGAGGGAGTAGTGGGTTCTAAGGGGAGCAGTCACCCTGGGTCCGACTGCTCTGAGTCTCTGACCTAGGTCTGGTCAGTCCCAGGAGACCAAGTCAGCAGGGCTGTGAGAGAAAATGTGTAAAGAAAGCCAGTGGCCCCTTCACAGTCTCTAGAATCTGTGGCCATGCTGGTCACTAGCGGCAGCTGGACATGGATTGCTCTCACGTGGAGAACTGAAGCACTTTCAACACAGCATCCTTGGGGAGGTGTGGTGCTGAGATGAGCTCCAGGAGTCTTAGCCCAGGCAGGGATGCCAGAGTACGTGTGCTTTGATGCATCCAGCCCTCAGAGGATCCTTTAAAAGAGGAATAAGCAGTGAGGAAAAACACGAGGGGAAGCCACACATCCAGAAAATGCAGAGGGATAGAGATCATGTCTCACCCACCACCTGATACTCAAGAACTTGGTCTCCAGTGTCAAGTGACTATGAGACTTTTGTGCCCACTAGGAAAGGGCCATCAAAGGAGAATTAAAACATGAAGCCAAAGTCCATCATACATAATACTATGCAGGTACTAACCAGAAACCAAGCTTTCATATTTGGCAGTGAAAGGACAAGGAAAGAGTAGTCATATGAGAAAGGACATTTTTAAACAAAAAGCAAGAAGAGATGACTATAAGCACAGCACAATAAAGCACATGGACACATAGCTCTATTATATCATTAAAACATGAGAGGAAGAAATCACAATTCTACACATATTTCCTTCTTATTCCTTAGTTTATATTCAACCTCCTTCATCACCAAAGAAGCAGGTGTTATCTGAGTGGTCCAGGAACCCTCTCCCTCTAAATCCCACCTGAGAATTGTTCCCTACCTGAGTTATCTTCCACGTCACTGCTGCTAATATTTTCTAGGAAGCAGTCTGTAGAAAGACAACAATGAGCAATAATATGGTTATTATACAAGTTGACCCACCCATTTCTCCTCCTCCTGTTGGCTCACACAGCATCTCCCTGGTCTTCCCTCCAGGTTCACAGACCTCCCCTGTGCTTGGTGGAGTCATAGCCCTTCAACAAGTGTTGATCACAGTTGAAAAATTTCACAAGAGAGAGATGCAGAGAGAATCACCTTTTAATTTTACACTCCACAGACCCAATGTAGCTCTTACCTTCAAGCTTATGAAACTGAAATTCCAACACTAATGGACACACTTGAAATATGCCTAGTGTGATCAAGCAATTGTATCTTTTTTGTAATTTTTTAAAATATAACAAGCTGATTATTATTTGAAATATGTTACAGATAGGTAGATCTAACTACTGGCTACTATATTGGAAAGTTCAAGACTAAGAGCTCCAAAGACAAGAAAAGGCAACTAATGGCCTGTTCTGGTTTTTCTTTATTGCAGATGATTTGATGGCCTGATAAGATCATTCACATGTACGTATACCTGGGGCTCTTGAATCCAGGTCAGACACTGGGACAGTGCTTGTGGACATTCCAATAGTAAGGTGAACACTCAGATTCAAAGAAAATTCAGTAGGGGGCTCATTTGTAGGCAGAGATGAAGGGTGTGGCCCAGCACACCTATAGTACAAGTAACCAGACAGTAGGTTCAAAGGGGAGGGGAGGGAAATTCACTCTCTTCATGAGCCAGTCTTTCCCATCCCTGACTCTAGAGGACCCAAGCAAGGCAACACAAAAGTCTCCTAAGGAAGTGAAAGATTTATGCACTGAAAACCATAGAACGCTTTTGAAAAAAAGAAGAGACAAGTACTTGAAATGACAAAATCACTGCAGGTGGTGACTGCAGCCATGAAATTAAAAGATGCTTACTCCTTGAAAGAGAAGTTATGACTAACCTAAACAGTATATTATAAAGCAGAGACATTACTTTGCCAACAAAGGTCCATCTAGCCAAGGCTATGGTTTTTCTTGTGGTCATGCATGGATGTGAGAGTTGGACTGTGAAGAAAGCTGAGCATTGAAAAATTGATGCTTTTGAACTGTGGTGTTGGAGAAAACTCTTGAGAGTCCTTTGGACTGCAAGGAGATCCAACCAGTCCATTCTGAAGATCAGCCCTGGGATTTCTTTGGAAGGAATGATGCTAAAGCTGAAACTCCAGTACTTTGGCCACCTCATGTGAAGAGTTGACTCATTGGAAAAGACTCTGATGTGGGAGGGATTGAGGGCAGGAGGAGAAGGGGACGACAGAAGATGAGATGGCTGGATGGTATCACTGACTCGATGGACATGAGTCTGAGTGAACTCCAGGAGTTGGTGATGGACAGGGAGGCCTGGTGTGCTGCAATTCATGAGGTCACAAATAATCGGACATGACTGAGCCACTGAACTGAACTGAAGACTAACTTTTGGCTGATAATAGGTCAACAAACCAGTATTCATATCAGTTGTTTTATGGTTGGGGGATGACATATCTTGTGCCTTCCTATCTCAAAAATGCATATTGTGGGAGAGAGGCCTAGTGAAACTCCATCACTCTCAAGGTGTCATAATTATCTGATTCAGAGCTTTCTAACAGACATAAAACATCCAGCTAAAAACTAGCACTCTCCATCCCACTTCTGATGTCTGTGTCAGAGGCTTTCTCTGTTCCTTTTTATACTTTAATAAAACTCTGCTATACAGAAGCTCTTGAGTGACCAGTCTTCGTTCTTGTTCCCAAAGTTAAATCTTCTGAGATCCAACACCATTCACCATGAGCTATTAATACTAGAACTTAAGGAATCCAAAATAGGCCCAAAGAGAAAAAACAATCTTGAGAGCAAAGAACAACAATGAGATCTTCAGGCTTCTTGAATTCAAAACAGGTAAGAATGCCACAGCAGTCAAAACTGTGTTCTACCAGCAACAAGATTGGCAGAGATACCAACGAATCATAAGGAGGGAATCTTGAAAAAATTCACACATGTCTGGCCAAATGATCTTTTCCAGGATTCTAAAATTACCAAGTGAAGAAAGGAGGGTCTCCTCAACAATCAACAGAAAGGTAACCTATAGAATGAGATAAAGTATCTGCAAACTTTGTATCTGAAAAGGGGCCAATATCCAGAATATACAAGCAACTACCACAAACTTAAAAATAACAGCAGGCAAATAACTAACTGATTTTGAAAAATGTATAAAAAGCTTCAATAGACATTTTTTTTCATAGAATACAGAGAAGTGATCCACATACACAGGAAATGTGCTCAGCATCACTAAGTACCAGTGAAATGGAAACCAAGTCAAAGGAGATATCACATTTCAGGATGTGTATTATAAGAAAAAAATAACAGCTATTGGCAAGGATGTAGAGAAGTGAAACTTTTGTGGCCTGTTTGCGGGAATGTAAAATGGCATAGACATTATGGAAAAGTTTGGAAGTTCCTCAAAAAATTATTAAGAGAGCTATCATAAGATCTAAGCAATATTCTTTTGAGTTTATGTCCAAAGGAGATAAAATGAGAATGTCCAGGAGATATCTACAGTCTCATATTCATTACTGCATTTTACACAACAACTAAGATAGAAAAACTGCTCACTGTTCATAGGCAGAAAAATCAATAAAGAAAATATGGCATATACATCCACTACAATATGATTCAGCATTTAAAAATGAAGGTTATCTTGTCATTGGCCTCAGTATGAATGAAGTTGGGGGATATTGGTAAGAGTGAAATAAGCTACTCACAGGAGGAACAATACCTCACAATTCCATTTACCTAAGGTATCAAAATAAAAATTCAGAGAAGCAGAAAGTAGAAGGATGGTTCCAAGAAGGTTGACACAGGGAGTGTCTGCCAAGTGGTTATAAAATTTTAGCTGAAGGATGGAAAAATTCTAGGGACTTGCTGCACAACAGGGGACTTTGAGTTAACAGGACTGACTGGATATTTCAAAGCTTAAGAGGGAAAGCTTGAGTGAACTTCCTCCATCTATGCCTGGAGAATCGTTCGTTCTGATTTCTCTAGAACTGGGTGTGGCATGTGTGTAACACCAGGGGCTCCCTGAGGCACCCAAGCCTCCCCAGTACTGGGGGCCTTGGGTGAGGGGGAAGGACTCATTCTGAGGCTTGAATAGGAAAGAGTTTGAATGAGGGAAGTGGCAGAGTGATGAATGATGGATGACCAATCAAAATGTTATAAGACCTACTAAGGGAGAAGATTTACGATTAAATGAAGGTGTGATTGATGCAGTAAGGAGGACTCTGAAACACAGTTTTGTTCATTAAGAATCCTATAGGGCTTCCCTGATGGCTCAGTAGTTAATAATCTACCTGCCAACGCGGGAGATATGAGCTCAGCCCCTGGTCTGGAAAGATTCCACATGCCATCAAACAACTAAAAT
Organism: Kobus ellipsiprymnus; assembly: GCA_006410655.1. Classification (NCBI taxonomy): domain Eukaryota; kingdom Metazoa; phylum Chordata; class Mammalia; order Artiodactyla; family Bovidae; genus Kobus; species Kobus ellipsiprymnus. The sequence goes on from SJYR01003436.1 coordinate 176,625, forward strand.
GTGTCCCACAATGACTGTGCCCACATGCCAAAATTACTGAAGGTCAAGAGCCCTAGAAGCCATGCTCTGCAACAAATAAGTCACCAAAGAGATAAGCCTACATTCCACAACTACAGAGTTGCCCTGGCTCTCCACAAGTAGAGAAAAGCCTGAACATCAATAAACACCCAGCAGAGTCAATAAAAAAGTTCATAAAAATTATAGCAGAAAGTGAAGAAGAACTAAAGAGCCTCTTGATGAAAGTGAAAGAGGAGACTGAAAAAGTTGGTTTAAAGCTCAATATTCAAAAACCTAAGATCATGGCATCCAGTCCCATCACTTGATGGCAAATAGATGGGGAAACAGTGAAAACAATGACTGACTTTATTTTTTCTGGGCTCCAAAATCACTGCAGATGGTGACTGCAGCCATGAAATTAAAAGATACTTACTCCCTGGAAGAAAAGTTATGACCAATTTAGACAGCATATTCAAAAGAGAGACATTACGTTGTCAACAAAGGTCCATCTAGTCAAGGCTATGGTTTTTCTAGAGGTCATGTATGGATGTGAGAGTTGGACTACAAAGAAAGCTGAGCACCGAAGAATTGATGCATTTGAACTGTGGTGTTGGAGAAGACTCTTGAGAGTCCCTTGGACTGCAAGGACATCCAACCAGTCCATCCTAAAGGAAATCAATCTGAATATTCATTGGAAGTACTGATTTTGAAGCTGAAACTCCAATATTTTGGCCACCTGATGCAAAGAGCTGACTCATTTGAAAAGACCCTGATGCTGGGAAAGATTGAGGGCAGAAGGAGAAGGGGACAACAGAGGATGAAATGGTTGGATGGCATCACTGACTCAATGGACATGGGTTTGGGTGGACTCTGGAAGTTGGTGATGGACAGGGAGGCCTGGTGTGCTGTGGTTCATGGGGTCACAAAGAGTCAGACATGAGTGAGCAACTGAACTGAACTGAACTTAAAAAGAATCCTGTAAACCATTTTCCTGGGTAGTGATGGCATTTGTCTTCCAGGTGAAAGGATTTCACTTGGTATAAAATCAGTGGATACAGTGAATGTGTATATTTTGTTATACACACACACACACACACACACACACACACATTAATGGTACATGGTGATGGGAAACGTTTTGGGGAAGTTGACACCAGTAACAGTGATGTTTGAAAGTGAAAGTGAAGTTGCTCAGTCGTGTCTGACTCTTTACGATCCCAGGGACTGTAGCCTACCAGGCTCCTCCGTCCATGGGATTTTCCAGGCAAGAATACTGGAGTGGGTTGCCATTTCCTTCTCTAGGGGATTTTCCCAACCCAGGGATCGAACCCAGGTCTCCTGCATTGCAGGCAGACACTTTAACCTCTGAGCCACCAGGGAAGCCCAACAGTGATGTTTAAGATGACAAAAATGGAGGAAAACACAACACAAAAAAATCACAGACACACAAAGAATCACACTATTCATTACACATAGAGACACACCCAGTCCCATGTACACAAATGTACACTATTTACCATAATATAGCTTCTTCCTGGAACTACAGTAATCTGCCACATTGCTCTACTTATAAGTTACTTTCTTTCACCAGGGCCCCTATACTCATTCCCAGCAGGAATTTGGAATCAGTTTGCCCTCTACACTAAAACCAGTGAGAAAGCCCCAGCTTTTTCATCTACAAAGTTTTTTTCTCCCAAAAATGAATGATTCTAGAATACATACTGCTATCACATTCTGAAAGGGCCACCTGCAAGTACAGAAGAGAAGACACTATGAGGGTAATATCACATAGATGCACAATCTTCGGTTCATTTGGTGAGAGTAGAAAACCTGTGGTGGGGCAGTGGTGGAGTCCTGGGAACCCACCAAGATCAGAGCACACATACTCAGGATGAAAGGCAAGACTTTTACCTGGAGGATGGAATTCCAAGTCCATTTGGGTTGGAAACTGCAGAATTCTTTTCCTAGAAGAAATGTTACTGCAGGAGAGAGAACTCTACTCTACAAGGTACAATGGATGCTAACAATTTTAACATCCTGTGGACTGAGGCATCATGAGTCCATAATAAGACTCTCACTCCACATTATCCCAACCAAGGAAATTGTCTCTGTCTGAAACAAACACCCTCAAAGACTCACAACTTAATCATACTGAAAGAGATATGAAACAATATTTCTATCTCAGACCAGAAAAAGAAAATAAAAGAAAAACAGCTTGCCTTGGAGAAACACTGAGTCTCTCCTGTCTTGTCAGAAAATAGGTTGACTGGCAGGTCATCAGTGAAACCTAGGGGACACAGAGTGGCTGTTAGAACACTAGAGAGGAGGCTCAGGAATCATGCAGGGGGTTCTCTCTTTGTGTGGATATGGGATGGCGTGTATGAATGTGGGACATTAATAAGCACGGGCTGAACTTGTGTTCATCCATCCTCTTTGGTAGAGGAAGGAAAGCAAAGGAGAGACGGAAGGAAATGAAAACAGAGCTTTGGCTTTTTAGCAAAGAAGAACTTAGTCAAAAGGAAATATTCAGTCTAAAAAAAGGAAAATTCTAAAGTGTGTGTACTGTTCAATGAAAGAGACCCATAACTCCTGCTTAGTTTGAGCTCCTGCTAAATTGCCACTGTCTCTTGATTTTTCCCAGATCACACTTCCTCCAGGATCCACAGTAGCTGCTACTCTACTTATCATGTTTTCTATGAGATTTTGCACTTGATTAAAAGTAAACTTTGTTAGAGGACTGAATTCAATCTTGGGAAAAGTATGCTATTCTCTTAATTCACTAATCAATTGTCTTAAAGAAAATCAAATATACAAGATCTGTTAATACTGAATTCCTACCATTTAAACAGCCACTATGAATCATAATTTTCTATCAACATTTGTTCTCTACAGTGTATGCATGTCCACTAAGTTAACTGTTGTCCATCCTCACAGGTGCCATATGTTTAATGGGATAGTTAACTGTAGAAAGCACAGTTCCTCCACCAGGTCTTCCTGGGGAGCTAGAGGAACACAGAATAGCTGTCAGGACACTGGTGAGCCTGCTCACCAATCACTCAACATTTTTTTTTTTTTT
>SJYR01003436.1:180624-192773 GCA_006410655.1 Kobus ellipsiprymnus
TTTCAATGCCATTCTCCCATCTCATCCCACCCTCTCCCTCTCCCCCAGAGTCCAAAAGTTCACTCTATAGATCTGAGTCTCTTTTGTTGTCTTGCATACAGGGTCGTCATCACCATCTTTCTAAATTCCATATATATGTGTTAGTATACTGTATTGGTGTTTTTCTTTCTGGCTTACTTCAGTCTGTATAATCGGCTCCAGTTCCATCCATCTCCTTAGAACTGATTCAAATGTATTCTTTTTAATGGCTGAGTAATACTCCATTGTGTATATGTACCACAGCTTTCTTATCCATTCATCTGCTGATGGACATCTAGGTTGTTTCCATGTTCTGGCTATTATAAACAGTGCTGCAATGAACATTGGGGTACATGTGTTTGTTCTTGAATAAAAGCAAGCTCTGTTAGAGGACTGAATTCAATCCTACCTTGCCAAATAGCTATTATCAATCATGTGATATTATTTCCTAGTCTTCATTTTCTAAACAATGTCTGCATGTCCACTGAGTCAGTGGCTGTCCACACTCACAGAAATAAAACATTTAGCGGAAGAATTCTTTATGGAGAGGAAGTATGGGGTGAACAATGACTGTCTCTGACACAGCTGTGCAGGAGATTTACAACAAGAGTCATGGTCAATAGTCTAACTATCAAGTTGCACTGTGAGATCTATTTGAAACCTTCGCTTGAGTGTGTTCTACAGGATTTAATTACTGTAAGGCTTATGGTAATGTCACCCAGTGCAATGAAATATTTCCCTGATCATAATCTATTCTTGTCCTTGTTTAAGCAATGACTATAGCACCAACAGATATGACCTACACTGTCTACACAGGGGCATAGAACTCTTAGAATCTGTGAGTTGGCCAAGAGGATGCGACCCCATGATGCCTTTCACCCTAATGACTGTGCCACATTTGGCTATTAATCCACATTTGGTTGCCCTGAGTTCCATGACCACTGAGCACGCCTTATAATGATGGGCATGGTCTGGAACTCTGGAGCTCTTAGTACCTCCAGGCATGGACAGGATGCAGGGACCCCCTTGCTCCAAGACTAGGATCCCATGGCTGAGTGATAAGTGCAGGTCAGGGGTCCAGAGCAGACACACTGGGACCATCCCCAGGTTCTCAGTTTGGCTTGTCCACTTACGAGGTCAAGAGCTTGGGCCATTTTTCTCAGCACTATTTCCATTTGAGGAGAACAAGTGTTAACCAAACTTGAGGAATGGCTGAGTTGAGGAAAGAATCAGGTAGTGTATAGCTAGCTGCTGTGGTGATAAGTGTTTAGGAAGTTCACAGTTGACTTGTGCTGTGTAATAGGGAAACATCTTCTGAGGAAACACACACACACAGAGTTTCAAAATCACACCACATGGGCTCACACATGGGTCCCCAACTCTGATTCACACAAACCCACAACTTCTAAATGATATAGTAGTTTACAGAGACCATAGAATACAGACATTTTTCTTTCCTGGGAGATCAATCTCTTCTCTGCACCCCCAGCCCACATCTCCTGTAGGAATCCAGCATCAGGGCAACTCTCCAACCAAAGCCAGCAAGAAAACCCTGTCTTCATCAGCTAGATTGTTCCTCAGCAGAGGGATGATCCCTGAATATTTACCGTGTTCATAGACTGCTCCATATGCCTGTGATTAGACAGGAGCAAACAGTGTGAGGATATCAGGATCTTGTGTTCTCTGGAATAAGTTTTCTGTCTCTGATTTTGGACCTCAGAAAACCAAAACTCTTTAAGTCAATACCTCCCCCCAAACAAACAAACAAACAAATGAACAACTGCAAAGGAAAACAAAACAAAACAAACAAACAAACAAACAAAAACAAACAGAGAGGACCTATATTGAAAAACCTGGGCTCTTTCACATAAGATCTCTCAGTTTCAATTTGACCAACAATTACAAAATTATTTTTCAAGTAGGAAAAATTTCTACTGAGGAAAATACCTACAGTAGTAACTGATGTTGTTTTTTTTAATGTCTTTTGAAATCAGTTCTGTGGTGATAACAAATTTATCCTCAATATATCACCAGCCAAGGAATTGCACAGATCAGTGATAATGTACATTGACAGATTACTATGACTATATTCGATTGAATAAAAAATAAGAAATGAAACAAGTCTTATCCCAGATAAAGACAGGTGAGCTTACCTTCAGGGTACTTAGACATTGTTCGTCAGCCCAGGCTGCCTGCTGTTTCACCACCAGCTCCTCCTGGGGAGCTTGAGGGACAGAATAGCCATCAGGACATAGGTGAGGCTGCTCATTAATCTCTCAGTGATTTTTTTTTTTTTTTTGATGGGGACCCTGGGTGAAGTGTATGCATGAGGGAAGTTAGTAACTATGGCCTGAGCTGCTGTTGAATCATCCTCTCTGCCGAATAAAGGAGAGAAAGGAGAGGAGCAGGAAAAAAATGAAATAGTTTCTGTATTTAACTAGTGATAACCTAACCACTGGGGAAAAAAGAAACACTAAAATGCATGCCACCTTTCAATGACAGAGACCCATAACTCTCCTGTCTATTTCGAGCATCTGCTACATCTTCCCCTGTCTTCTGGATTTCTTCCTAGATCACTGCCTCCATAAGATCCACAGTTGTAGCTGTTGAATTCATAGAAGAACAAGTCTTCTATGAGAATTTGTTCTTGATTAAAAGCAAGTCCTCTTGAATTAGAGGACTGAGTTCAGTCTCACCTTTCCAAATACCTATTATCAATCATGTGATATTTTTTTCCAGGCTTGATTTTCCAAACAATGTTTGCCTGGCCACTGAGTCAGTGGCTGTCCACACTCACAGCAGTCATACATTTAGTGGGAGAGTTCATTATGGAAAGGAAGCATGGGGTGAATGCTGACTGTCTCTGACCCAACTGATCAGGAGATTTACAACAAGAGTCATGGACACTAGGCTAACTATCAAGCTCCACTGAGATCTATTTGGCACCTTCCCTTGAGTGTGTGCTACCAGGTTTAATCAATGTAAGGCTTATGGTAATATCACCCAGTACAATGAAATAACTCTGATGAAAATCTGCTTTTTTCCTTGTTTAAACAGTGACACTACTACCAAGAAATATGACCTATACTGTCTACACAAGGCCACATAACACTCAAAATCTGAACTGACCAGGACAAAAGTCTTGAAGTGCATTTCACACTAATGACTTTCCCAAGTTAGCTGTTAATCCACCTATTCTTATCCTCTGTTGCATGACCACTGAGCCCACCTTATAATGATTGACAATGTATGGACCTCTGGAGCTCTAGTACCTCCAGGCATAACATAGATGCAGGGATCCCCTTTCTCCATGACTAGGATTTCAAGGCTGAGTGATGAGTGCAGGTCAGGGGTCCAGAGCAGTCACACTGGGCCCACCTCTAGGTTCTCAGTTTTGCTTTTCCACTTAGGAGGTCAGGAGACTGGGCCATTGTNACACACACACACACACACACACACACACACAGCTTCAGAATCACAACACATGGGCCCACATATGGGCCCCAAACTCTGATTCACACAAACCCACAGCATCTAAATGATGTAGTTTTTTCCAGAGACCTAGAACACCAGCATCCTGGGAGATCAATCTCTTCTCTGCACCCCCAGCCCTTACCCCCTTTAGGAATCTAGCATCATGGGGCCTCTCAAACCAGAGCCAGAAAGAGAGTCCTACCTTCTTCAACTATATTGTTCCTAAGTAGAAGGATGATCCTTGAATACTTACCATGTTTGTCGACTGCTTCACATGCCTGTGATTAGAGAGAAGAAAGGAGTGTGAGGGTGTCAACATCTTGAGTACAGTGCATTCAGGTCTTTTGTTCTCTTTTTGTTCTAACCAAATGGAAAAGTGTTGTTGAGTCCATAGCCCCAAAAGAAAACATAGAGGACTTCGGTAGGAAAGGTTGAAGCTTTTCCTGGAAGATCTCTCAAGCCCATTTTGACCAGCAATTAAAAAAAAAATATTTCAATAAAGAATATTTTCTTCTAGAAAACTGCTCTTGACTACAGTGTTTAATTTATGTTGTCATTTTTTAAAAATGCCCTTTTGAATTATTTATCTGCTGGAAAGACTCAACATTCATCCATCGAATTAAAAACTGTATATATGAGTTGTCTTGATATTTTTTAACCTTTATTTGAATTCAGCTAAAAAATAAAGTCAAGAAGCAACACTTTTATCTCAGATAAATATGGGATACCACGGAGTTGGGCAAAGCCTCTTCCTCCAACGATGAAATGGATTGCTCCTCCATCTGGTCCTCAGAGAGCTCTAGAAAGACATAGAAGCATTGTCAGGACATCTTTGATGCTGATCAGGAAGACTTTGTTAATGTGGATACACAGGGGAAGTGTGTGGACGTGGGTGGTTAATAAGGGTGGGCTGAGATGTGTTGGACAACGTTCCTCATGGGTGGAGGAAGGCTAAGGAGATGAACACTTCAGAAATGAGTCAGAGAGCCTTTAACTTTCTCACTAAGGGGAACAGAATGAGGAAACTGCCCCTGACTACAGTTTTTAATTTATGTTGTCATTTTTTAATGCCCTTTTGAATTATTCATTTGCTGGGAAAGATTCAACATTCATCCGTTGAATTAAAAACTATATATCAGCTTTCTTAGATATTTTGAAACTTTATTTGAATTCAGCTGAAAAATAAAGTCATGAAGCAACAGTTTTCAACTTGAAATTGTCAGTCTGACAAAGGGAAACACTAAAAAACATACTATGCTTCAGTAGTCATGTACAGTTGAGAGACTTGAAACATAAAGGCTGAGTGTCAAAGAATTGATACTTTAGGACAGTGGTGCTGAAGAGACTCTTGAGAGTTCCTTGGACAGCAAGGAGATCAAACTAGTCAATTCTAAAGGAAATCAACACTGAATATACATTGGAAGGACTGATGCTGAAGTGTCAATACTTTGGCCACCTGATGTGAAGGGCAGACTCACTTGAAAAGCCAACCATAGAATTCAGACATTTTTCTTTCCTGGGAGATCAGTCTTTTCTCTGCACCCCCAGCCCTCATTCCCTGTAGGAATCCAGCATCAGGGTGCCTCTCCAACCAGACCTGGCAAGAGAACCCCGCTTTCATCAGCAGAGGAGAGATCCCTGAATATTTACCGTGTCCACAGGCAGCTGCAGATACCTGTGATTTGAGAGAAGAAAACAGTGTGAAGGTTGTCAGCATCATGTGTTCTCTGCAGTAAGTTTTCTTTTATCTAATTTTTGTCCTGAGATAACTAAAACTCTAAGTCAGTGGCCTCAAAATAAAACAGAGAGGCCCCTGTTGAAAAGACTGGTCTGTTTCACATAAGATCTCTCAGTTTCAATTTGACCAACAATTACAAAATCATTTTTCAAGAAGGAAAAATTTCTGCTGAGCAGAGACCTACAATAGTAACTGATGCTGTCTTTTTTTAATGTCCTTTTGAATCAGGTCTGTGTTGATAATGAATTTATCCTCAGTGTTTCATTAACCAAAGAATTACATACATCAGTGGCAATGTACATTATCAGACTATGATAACTGTAATAAAGTGAATAAAAAGTAAAGAAGTGAATCAGTCTCATCCCATTTTAAGAAAAGTGAATTTACCTTCAGAGTATTCAGAGGCTCTTCCTCAGTCCAGTTCTGGAGCAGTTCTACCACTGGGTCCTTCTGTGGAGCTAGAGGAACACATAGTATCTGTTAGATCACAGATGAGACTGCTCACTCATCACTCAGTTTTTCTTTTCTTTTCTTTTTTTGATGGGGACAGGTGGTGGAGTTTATGCATAAGATCTTAATAACTATGGACTGAGCTGCTGTTGAATCATCCTCATTGCTGGATGAAGAAGAGCAAAGCAAAGGAACAGGAAATAATGAAATAGAACTTCTGTATTTTAACTAGTGATAACCTAACAGCTCAGGAAAAAAAAAAAAAAAACACTAAAATGCATACCAGTTTTCAATGACAGAGACTCATGAACCTCCTGCCTATTCAGAGCTTCTGCTAAATTGTCCTTGTCTTCTGGATTTCTTCCTAGATCACTTCTTCCCCAGGATTCAGGTTATAGCTATTGTACTTACCAAGTTTTCTATGAGACTTTGTTCTTGATTAAAAGCAAGCTCTGTTAGAGGACTGAATTCAATTCTACCTTGCCAAATAGCTATTATCAATCCCTAGTCTTTTTCCCAGTCTTCATTTTCCAAAAAACATATGTGCATGTCCACAGAGTTAGTGGCTGTTCATACTCACAGAAGTCATACATTTAGTGGGACAGTTTATTGTGAAGAGGAAGCATGAGGGAACTTCTCAGACCCAGGTGTGCAGAGATTTACAGCCAGTGTCATGGTCACTAGGCTAACTACCAGTTCCACTGTGAATCTATCTGACACCTTCCCTTGAGTGTGTGCTACCAGGTTTAATCAATGTAAGTCTTATGGTAATATCCCCCAGTACAGTGAAATATCTCCCTAATGATAATCTGTTCTTGCCCTTGTTTAAGCAATGAGGGACCAACAGATATAACCTACATTGTCTACACAAGGCCACACAACTCACGGAATCTGTGAATTGATCAGGCAGATGCATGTCCCAGGGTATCTTTCACAATAATGACTGTGCCAAAGTTTGCGTTAAATCACTTATGGTTGCCCTGGGTTCCATGACCACTGAGCCCATATTCTAATTATGGGCATGGTCTGAACTTCGGGAGTTGCTACTACCTCCAGGCATAGACATAGATGCAGGGACCGGCTTGCTCCATGAATGAGGATCACATGGCTGAGTGATCAGTGCAGGTCAGGAGTTCAGAGCTGTCACATTGGGACTACCCCAAGGTTCTCAGTTTGGCTGTTCAATATTGGAGGTCAAACCTTGGGCCTTTTTTCTCAGCACCATCTCCATTTGAGGAAAATAAATATTAACCAAACTTGAGGAATGACCGAGTTGAGGAAAGAATCAGGTAATGTATAGTCAATGTGCAGTGGTGATGAGAAGTGTTTAGAAAGTTCACAGTTGACCTGTGCTGTGTAAGAGGGAAACATCTTGTGAGGAAACACACACATACACACACATACACACACAACACATGGGCCTACGTATGGGCCCCAAACCCTGATTCATACAAACCCTCAGGATCTAAATGATGTAGTTTTTTCCAGAGACTGTAAAACATAGACCTTGTTCTTTCCTGGGAGATCAGTCTCTTCTCTGCACCCCCATCCCTCACCCCCTGTAAGAATCCAACATGACAGCCCCTCTCCAAACAGAGCTGGCAAGAAAACCCCACCTTCATGAACTAGATTGTTCCTCAGCAGAGGGATGATCCCTGAATATTTACCATGTTCATAGACTGCTCTGTATGCCTGTGATTAGAGAGAAGAAAACAGTGGGAGTATATCAACATCTTGTGTTCTCTGAAGTAGGTCTTCTGTTATCTGATTTTTGTCCTCAGATAACTAAAACTATTTAGTAAATGGCCCCATAAGAAAACAGAGAGGTCCCCTGTTGAAAAGGTTAGACTGCTTCATGTAAGAGCTTTCAGTTTCAATTTGGCCAGCAATTACAAAATTATTTTTCAAGAAGGAAAAATTTCTGCTGAACAAAGTACCTGATGATGTCTGATGCAATAACTAATGCTGTCTTTTTTTTTAAATGTCCTTTGAGTAAGATCTGTGTTGATAATAGATCTATCCTCAATATTTCACCATCCAAAGAATTGGATACATCAGTGATAATGTACTTTGTCAGATTGCTATAACAATATCCAGCTGAATAAACAATAAAGAAGTGAAGCAACAGTCAGGTCCCAGATAAAGGCAGATGAGCTTACCTTCAGGGTATTCAGAGATGGTTCCTCAGCCCAGGTGCAGGTGCAGTTCCTCAGTGGTCCTCCTGGGTATCTGGAGGGTCACAGAGTAGCTATCAGGACACTGGTGAGCCTGTTCACCAATAACTTAGCATTTTTGTTTAAATGGGGACATGTGGCACAGTGTATGCATAAGGGAGGCTAGTAACTATGGACTGAGCTGCTGCTAGATAATCCTCTTTCCTGGATAAAGGAGAGTAAAAGAGAGGAGCAGGAAAAAAAAAAAAAGAAAGAAACAGAACTTTTGATTTAACTAGTGATAATCTAACCAATGGGGATAAAAGAAACACTAAAATGCATGCCAGTTTTCAGTGACAGAGAACCAGGACCCTCCTGCCTATTTAGAGCTTCTGCTAAATTGCTCCTCTCTTCTGGATTTCTTCCTAGATCACTGCCTCCCCAGGATCCATAGTTACACTACTGTACTTACCAAGTTTTCTGAGACTTTGTTCTTCATTAAAAGCAAACTCTGTTAGAGGACTGATTTTAATTCTAACTTTCCAATAGCTATAATCAATCATGAGATACTTTTTTTTTAATCTTCATTTTCAAAACAATTTTTGTATGTCCACTGAATTAGTGGCTGTCCACACTCACAGAAAGAGTTCTTACACTTTTGGTATAGTTCATTATGGAGAGAAACCATGAGGTGCATACTGACTCTCTGTGACCCAGCTGTGCAGGAGATTTACAACAAAAGTCATGGTCACTAGGCTAACTATCAAGTTCCACTGTGAGATCTATTTGACACTTCCCCTTGAGAGTGTGCTACAGGGTTTAGTCAGTGTAAGGCTTATGGTAATGTTACCCAATACAATGAAATATATCCCTGATTATAATTTGCTTTTGTCCTTGTTTAAAAATGACAGTAGCGCCAACAGATATGACCTACAGTGCCTACACAAGGCCACAGAACCCTCAGAATCTGTGAGTTGACCAGGAGGATGCAAGTCCCTAGGTGACTTTCACATTAATTACTGCCAAAGTTGGCATTAATCCAGCTTTGCTTGTCCTGGTTCCATGACCACTGAGCACACCTTATAATGATGGGCATGGTCTGGGTCTATGGAGCTGCTAGCACCTCCAGGCATAAACACAGATTTAGGGACCCCCTTGCTCCATGACTAGGACTTCAAGGCTGAGTGATGAGTGCAGGTCAGGGGTCTAGAGCAGTCACACTAGGACCACCCTGAGGTTCTCAGTTTGTCTTTCCACTTAGGAGGTCAAGCGCTTTGGCCATTTTTCTCAGCACCATCTTCATCTGAGGAAAATGAATATTAAGCAAACTTGTGGAATGACTGAGTTGAGGAAAGAATCAGGTAATGTATAGCCAGTGTGCAGTGGTAGTGAGAAGTGTTTAGAAAGTTCACGGTTGACTTGTGCTGTGTAAGAGGGAAACATCTCCTGAGGAAACATACACACACACACACACACACACACACACACACAGCTTCAGAATCACAACACATGGGCCCACATATGGGCCCCAAACTCTGATTCACACAAACCCACAGCATCTAAATGATGTAGTTTTTTCCAGACACCTAGAACACCAGCATCCTGGGAGATCAATCTCTTCTCTGCACCCCCAGCCCTTACCCCCTTTAGGAATCTAGCATCACGGGGCCTCTCAAACCAGAGCCAGAAAGAGAGTCCTACCTTCTTCAACTATATTGTTCCTAAGTAGAAGGATGATCCTTGAATACTTACCATGTTTGTCGACTGCTTCACATGCCTGTGATTAGAGAGAAGAAAGGAGTGTGAGGGTGTCAACATCTTGAGTACAGTGCATTCAGGTCTTTTGTTCTCTTTTTGTTCTAACCAAATGGAAAAGTGTTGTTGAGTCCATAGCCCCAAAAGAAAACATAGAGGACTTCTGTAGGAAAGGTTGAAGCTTTTCCTGGAAGATCTCTCAAGCCCATTTTGACCAGCAATTAAAAAAAAATTATTTCAATAAAGAATATTTTCTTCTAGAAAACTGCTGTTGACTACAGTTTTTAATTTATGTTGTCATTTTTTAAAAATCCCCTTTTGAATTATTTATCTGCTGGAAAGACTCAACATTCATCCATCGAATTAAAATCTGTATATATGAATTGTCTTGATATTTTTTAACCTTTATTTGGATTCAGCCAAAAAATAAAGTCAAGAAGCAACACTTTTATCTCAGATAAATATGGTATACTTACCACGGAGTTGGGCAAAGCCTCTTCCTCCGACGATGAAATGGATTGCTCCTCCACCTGGTCCTCAGGGAGCTCTAGAAAGACATAGAAGCATTGTCAGGACATCCGTGATGCTGATCAGGAAGACTTTGTTAATGTGGATACACAGGGGAAGTGTGTGGACGTGGGTGGTTAATAAGGGTGGGCTGAGATATGTTGGACAACCTTCCTCATGGGTGGAGGAAGGCTAAGGAGATGAACACTTCAGAAATGAGTCAGAGAGCCTTTAACTTTCTCACTAAGGGGAACCGAATGAGGATACTGCCCCTGACTACAGTTTTTAATTTATGTTGTCATTTTTTTAATGCCCTTTTGAATTATTCATTTGCTGGGAAAGATTCAACATTCATCCGTTGAATTAAAAACTATATATCAGCTTTCTTAGATATTTTGAAACTTTATTTGAATTCAGCTGAAAAATAAAGTCATGAAGAACAGTTTTCAACTTGAAATTGTCAGTCTGACAAAGGGAAACACTAAAAAACATACTATGCTTCAGTAGTCATGTACAGTTGAGAGACTTGAAACATAAAGGCTGAGTGTCAAAGAATTGATACTTTAGGACAGTGGTGCTGAAGAGACTCTTGAGAGTTCCTTGGACAGCAAGGAGATCAAACCAGTCAATTCTAAAGGAAATCAACACTGAATATACATTGGAAGGACTGATGCTGAAGTGTCAATACTTTGGCCACCTGATGTGAAGGGCAGACTCACTTGAAAAGCCCTTGATGCTGGGAAGAATTGAGGGCAGGAGGACAGAGTTGGGGGGCACAGAGGATGAGATGCCTGAATAGCATCATCGACTCAGTGGCCATGAATTTGAGCAAACTCTGGGAGACAGTGAAGGACAGGGAAGCCTGGTGTGCCGCTGTCCATGGGCTCACAAACAGTCAGACACAACTTAGCAGCTGAGCATTGTGATCAAAGATACATTGTATTTATTCTTTTCATAATTTTTAAGAATTAAAAAGTTCCATATAATTTTCTATATTCACAGTGCTGTTTATCTATCAACACCATCTACATCTAAATCATTTTCATCAGATCCAATATAACCTCTGTATCCATTAAATCATTATCCACCTTCCTTCTTGCTTCTGGCTTTGATAATTTCTATTTCCAGTTTCTGAGAGTTAGACTATTCTATGTATCTTAAGCCAGTAGAATCATACAGTATTTGTTTTTTTGTGCCTGACTTATTTCACTAACTATAAAATTTTTTTGTATTATTTGGTCCATCCATTTGGTAGCGTATTTCAATCCTTAATTCATTGTTATGGCTGAATAGTCTTCCATTCTGAGTATATATCACTTTATTTATCCGTTCATCACATGATGGTCTTTGGGTTGTTTTTATCATTTGAGTGCTAATAGCATAAGTCGACATTCTAGGAATCAGCAAACTAAAACGGACAGCAATGAGCGAATTTAACTCAGATGACCATTATATCTACTACTGTGGGCAGGAATCCCTTAGAAGAAAGGGCGTAGCCATCATGGTTAAAAAAAGAGTCTGAAAAGCGGCACTTGGATGCAATCTCAAAAATGACAGAATAATCTCTGTTCGTTTCCAAGGCAAATGGTTCAATATCACAGTAATTCAAGTCTATGCCCCAACTAGTAATGCTGAAGAAGCTGAAGTTGAACGGTTCTATGAAGACCTACAAGACCTTTTAGAACTAACACCCCCAAAAGATGTCCTTTTCATTATAGGGGACTGGAATGCAAAAGTAGGAAGTCAAGAAACAGTTGGAGTAACAGGCAAATTTGGCCTTGGAATATGAAATGAAGCAGGGCAAAGGCCAATAGAGTTTTGCCAAGAAAATGCACTGGTCATAGCAAACACCTTCTTCCCACAACACAAGAGAAGACTTTACACACGGACTTCACCAGATGGTCAACACCAAGATCAGATTGATTATATTCTTTGCAGCCAAAGATAGAGAAGCTCTATACCATCAGCAAAAACAAGACTGGGAGCTGACTGTGGCTCAGATCATAAACTCCTTATTGCCAAATTCAGACTTAAATTGAAGAAAGTAGGGAAAA
>SJYR01003436.1:202170-213378 GCA_006410655.1 Kobus ellipsiprymnus
GTCAACTCTTCGCATCAGGTGTCCAAAAGTTTCAGCTTTAGCATCATTCCTTCCAAAGAAATCCCAGGGTTGATCTCCTTCAGAATGGACTGGTTGGATCTCCTTGCAGTCCAAGGGACTCTCAAGAGCCTTCTCCAACACCACAGTTCAAACACATCAATTCTTTGGCACTCAGCCTTCTTCACAGTCCAACTCTCACATCCATACATGACCACAGGAAAAACCATAGCCTTGACTAGATGGACCTTAGTTGGCAAAGTAGTGTCTCTGCTTTTGAATATACTATCTAGGTTGTTCAAACCTATATAGAAAAAGAGCACTGAAACTTTGCATAGCAATTGTACCAAGTCTTGGCAGAATACTAAATTGCATATGTGTACAATGAAGCTTTATGAAACTAGGAAAAAATGATAGGATGATGGTATAAGCTAGATAATTCTCCAAGATTACATGAGGTGCAAAGATATTGAAGAATCCAAACAACATTACTGGAGAGTCAACTGTCAGTAACCTTGGGCATTCAGTTAAGGTTCACAAAAGGTTAACATTTTAATAGTAAAACAATCACAGTAGTAAGTCTAATTTGTCTAGCCTAGAAGTAAGATTACTGGTAGTAATAAACCTAAGTTTTCTCCAGAGAAAAATTCATTTTATATTCAAAAAAACAATGCTTAAAAACAGAAAAACCAACCTGAGGTGAGAATCATTTAGTTGCCTTCTAGAATCTATTAGCAGAAAACTGGATTAAAGATTTACTGACCATGGCCTTGCTCACCAGAGTAAGGCCCAGTTTTCCCCACAGCCAGTTCCTCCCATCAGGAAGCTTCCACAAGCCTATTATACTCATCCATATAAGGGGAGACAGATGAAAACAACAATCACATAAAGCTAATCAAACTGAGGACATGGATCACAGCCCTGTCTAACTCAGTCAAACTATGAGGCATGCTGTGTAGGGCCAGCCAAGACAGACAGGTCATGGTCAAGAGTTCTGACAAAATATCATCCACTAGTGAAGGGAATGTCAGACCACTTCAGCACTCTCTCAGCATTCTCACCTTGTTCAGAATCCCATGAACAGTATGAAAAGGCAAAAATATTTGACACTGAAAGATGAACTCTCCAAGTTGTTAGATGCCCAAAATGCTACTGGAGAAGAGTAGAGAAATAGCTCCAGAAAGAATGAAGAGGTTGAGCCAAAGCAGAAACAAGACCCAGTTGTGAATATGTCTGGTGGTGAAAGTAAGTCCGACACTGTAAAGGGCAATATTGCATAGGAATCTGGAATGTTAGATCCATGAATCAAGGTAAATTGAAAGTGGTCAAACAGGAAATGGCAAGAGTGAACATCAACATTCTAGGAATCAGTGAACTAAAATGGACTGGAATGGGTGGATTTTATTCAGATGGCCATTATATATACTCTAGTGGGCAAGAATCCCTTAGAAGAAATGGAGTAGCCATTATAATCAACAAAAAAGCTCAAGATGCAGCACAAACTATTCAATATTACAATAATCCAAGTCTATGCCCCAACCACTAATGCTGAAGAAGCTGAACAGTTCTATAAAGACCTACAATACCTTCTAGAACTAACACCCCAAAAGGAAGTCCTCTTCATTATAGGGGACTGGAATGCAAAAATAGGANATTCAATATTACAGTAATCCAAGTCTATGCCCCAACCACTAATGCTGAAGAAGCTGAACAGTTCTATGAAGACCTACAATACCTTCTAGAACTAACACCCCAAAAGGAAGTCCTCTTCATTATAGGGGACTGGAATGCAAAAATAGGAAGTCAAGAGCTACCTGGAGTAACAAGCAAATCTGGCCTTGGAATGAAAAAAGAAGAAGGACAAAGGCTAACAGAGTTTTGCCAAGAGAACACACTGGTCATAGCAAACACCCTCTTACAACAATACAAGAGAAGACTCCACACATGGACATCACCAGATGGTCAATACTGAAATCAGATTGATATATTATTTGCAGCCAAAGATGAAGAAGCTCTTTACAGTCAGCAAAACAAGACCAAGAGCTGACTGTGGCTCAGATCATGAACTCCTTATTGCCAAATTCAGACTTAAAATGAAAAAAGTAGGGAAAACCACTAGGTCATTCAGGTATGACCTAAATTAAATCCCTCATGATTATTCAGTGGAAATGACAAATAGATTCCATGGATTTGATCTGATAGAGTATCTGAAGAACTATGCACAGAGGATAGTGATATTGTACAGCAGGCAGTGATCAAGACCATCCCAAGAAAAAGAAATGCAAAACCACAAAATGGTTGTCTGAGGAGGGCTAAAAAATAGCTGAGTAAAGGAGAGAAGCTAAAGGAAAAGGAGAAATTAAAAGATATTCTCATTCAATTGCAGAGTTCCAGAGAATAGCTAGGAGAGAAAAGAAAGCCTTCTTAAGTGAATAATGTAAAGAAATATAGGAAAACAATAGAATGGGAAAGACTAGAGATCTCTTCAAGAAAATTAGAGATATCAAGGGAACATTTCATAGAAAGATGGGCACAATAAAAGACATAAATGACATGGACCTAACAGAAGCAGAAGATATTCAAAAGAGGTGGCAAGAATACACACACACACACACACACACACACAAACTTACAAAAAAGATCTTCATGACCCAAATAAGCACGATGGTTTGATTACTCACCTAGAGCCAGATATCCCAGAATGAGAAGTCAAGTGGGCCTTAGGAAACATCACTACAAACAAAGCTAGTGGAGGTGATGGAATTCCAGCCTAGCTGAACTATTTCAAATCCTAAAAGATGATGCTGTGAAAGTGCTACATTCAATATGCCAGCAAATTTGGAAAGCTCAGCAGTGGCCACAGGACTGGAAAAGGTCAGTTTTCATTCCAATCCCAAAGAAGGGCAATGCCAAAGAATGCTCAAACTACCACACAATTGCACTTGTTTCACATGCTAGCAAAGTAATACTCAAAATTCTCCAAGCTAGGCTTCAACAGTATGTGAACTGAGAGCTTCCAGATGTTCAAACTGCATGTTTTATACAGACAGAGGAACCAGAAATCAAATTGCCAACATTCACTGAATCATAGAAAAAGCAAGGAAATTCCAGAAAAACATCTCCTTCTGCTTCATTGACTACACTAAAGCCTTTGGCTGTGTGGATCACGATAAATTGTGGAAAATTCTTCAAGAGATGGGAATACCAGATCACCTTACCTACCTCCTGCAAAACATGTATGCAAGTCAAGAAGCAACAGTTAGAATCAGACATGGTACCTCAAACTGGTTCCAAATTGAGAAAGAGTGTATATTGTCACCCTGCTTATTTAACTTCTATGCAGAGTACATCATGTGAAATGCCAGGCTGGATGAAACACAATCTGGAATCAATATTTTTGGGAGAAATACCAATGATATCAGATATGAAGATGACTCTGCCCTTATGGCAGAAAGCAAAGAGGAATGAAAAAGCCTCTGATTAGCTGAAAGAGGAGAGTGAAAAAGCTGGCTAAAACTCAATATTCATAAAACTAAGATCATGGCATTTTGTTCCATCAATTCATGACCAATAGATGGGGAAACAATAGAAACATTGACTGTTTATTTTCTTGTGCTCCAAAACCATCACAGAAGGTTACTGTAGCCATGAAATTAAAAGATGCTTGCTCGTTGGAGGAAAAGCTCTGACAAATCTAGACAGTATATTAAAAAGCAGAGACATTAGTTTGTTGACAAAAGTCCATCTAGTCAAAGCTATGGTTTTTCTAGTAGTCATGTATGGATGTGAGAGTTGGACCATAAAATGGTTGAACACCAAAGAATTGATGCTTTTGCATTGTAGTGTTGGAGAAGACTCTTGAAAGTCCCTTGTACTGCAAGGACATCAAAACAGTCAATCTTAAAGGAAATCAATCCTGAATATTCATTGGAAGGGCTGATGCTGAAGCTGAAGCTCCACTGTTTTGACCAGCTTATGTGAAAAGCTGACTCATTAGAAAAGACCCTGATGCTGGGAAAGACTGAAGGTAGGAGAAGGAGAGGACAGAGGATGAGAAGGTTGGATGGCATCACTGACTCCATGGACATGAGTTTGAGCAAGCTCTGGGAGATGGTGAAGGACAGGACGGCCCAGTGGACTGCAGTCCATGAGGTCACAGATAATCAGACATTACTCAGCACACACACAAGCCAAATATTATATATAAAATAGATTTTTAAAAAACCTATAAGGAAAAAGAATTGGAAAAATAAAGATATATATTTATGTATAACTGAATTACTGGGCTTTACACCTAAAACTAATGAAACATTATAAATCAACTATAATTTTAAAAATATGGTAATATTTAAAATAAACATTAAAGAAATCTAGGAGACTTTTTTATGGAGTAATTTATCAGTTAATTAGGCATGCTAAACTAGGCTAGTTTACATAGTAAAAGAACCAGATATCAGTATGTCCCTATTACCTATATAATACCATTTCTCTAGGTAAATGACCAGAATTGTAGACTTGATAGTTTCAGTTTATTGGTCAGTCAGTCAGTTATCACCTCTGAGGTCACTCTTACACACTTGAAAGTTTCAATTCCTGATTCACTGTGACTCTTGCCAGCTCTTCTACCATAATTCTCGATGATTTCAAAAATCCTAGACAGACGGTCCTTTCAATATCTGTCCTTAGTCACCCATTCTCAAGGTCATTGAAAAATCAATAGTTTTCATTCCAAAATCTGAGTTTCATTCAACTCTCTGAGCACTGCTTCTTATTTTCTCTATCATTTCTTCTCACATCACCAACTCTGACCTGTCCTTTTTCACTGGAATCTACTGTCCACTGATTCTACTGTCCTTAGTCACCTGAGGGCTCTTCTTCCTTCCTTACCCAGATTCACTTCCAAGATCAATCTTGATAAACAGCCCTGTGCTGATCCTCTAAACAATCACTGATGATGTACTGCAAGCTAACACCAGTTTCAACTCTGCTCCCCTTTTCTCTCTTCCTCCTACTCCCAGTTTTCTGAGCTGTCAGGTTTTCTATCCACCACCTTGCATGAAATTTCCTAGAGGCAGATGACAAATTGCAGAGGGAGGATACAGTTACTCTTATAGTAAGAATCAAGCTCCCAGAAGTCTAGTCAGTGTGTGGATTGAAGACTATTAGGACAGTATTAACAGATATTAGAATAAAAGCCTAGGACCCCATCTTTAAGGGAAATAGATTCTTACACACTGAGTTTGCAGGTCTGACTACAACAATTTTATTGTTGTTCAATCATTAAGTCACGTCCTGCTTTTTGTGACCCCATGGTCTGCAGCATGCCACGCTCGTCTGTCCTCCACTATCCCTGGAGTTTGCTCAAATTCATGTCCATTGAGTCAGTGATGCTATCAAACCATCTCATCCTCTGCTGCCTCCTTCTCCTCCTGCCTTCAATCTTTCCCAGCATCAGTGTCTTTTCCAGTGAGTCAGTTCTTCACATCAGATGGCCAAAACATTGGAGCTTCAGCTTCATTATCAGCACTTCCAATGAATATTCATGGTTGGTTTCCTTCAGGATGGGCTGGTTTGATCTCCTTGCTGTCAAAGGGACTCACAAGAGTCCCCTCCAGCTCCACAGTTCGAAAGTATCAATTCTTTGGTGCTCAGCCTTCTTGATGGTCCAACTTTCACATCCTTATATGACTACTGGAAAAACCATAAAAGTTATTAAAGAAGACAATTTAATACAACGTAATACAAACAAAAGTTAACACTTCATGAAGTGGGCAGTCTCCATTCCCAAGGGTCCAGAGAACTACAAAATTGGGATGCTATGCTGTGCTTAGTCATCAGTCCTGTCTGACTCTTTGTGACCCGATGAACTGTAACCCACCAGGCTCGTCTTTCCGTGAGATTCTTCAGGCAAGAATAATGGAGTGGGTCACTATTTCCTACTTCAAGGGATCTTCCTGACCCAGGGATTGAACCCATGTCTCCTGTGTCTCCTCCACTGCAGGCATATCCTTTACCTGTTGAGCCATGGGGTGGGGGAAAGGAAATTTTAAAGCTTAAGTAATAAGAAACAAGCAGACAAATAGAGAATGAATAAGGAAACAAATAGAGAAATGAATAAGGAAATAAGTACAGAGCGCAGAGTTGGCTTGGCATTTGGGGACTGGCTGACTGGATGTAATCTATTTCTGATTAAAAGGGACATTTACAGGGACAGGAACAAAATCTAAGTTTTGTTTTGCATTTATGGCACTGGAGCAGGAGCCATTCCAACTTGGAACTAGAGTTTATTTCAACAATAGTTTATCTCTAAAATGTCTCAGGCAGCCCTTGCATTTCAATGACCATCATTCATTTCCTCAAAAGAGAGCCAGTTCTAATTAGTTAATTAGTAAGACACACAGTGTCCAGTATTCTTGCCTGGAGAATCCCATGGACAGAGGAGCTTGGCAGGCTACAGTCCATGGAGTTGCTAGAGTCGGACATGATTTAGAGACTAAATCACCACCCCAGTGTTGGTAGAAGCTAATAGAAGCCATTTCAATTCTGGGATGTACACTCTCTGATTAAAAAGAAAGAAAGAAAGAAAAAATACTGAGCCTTCCTGGGTGGTGAAATTAAATGCTAGCTGCACCTGGAATTTATCTTAAACCTACCTTTGAACCTATCACACTGTTCATGCTGAAGTAGTTTAACATAAGAGATAGTCTAAGAGTCATTCAGCTGATATTGATGGAGTTTGGGATTTAAATCAGAAGAGCTCTAAAATCTAACATCAACTTCACTTTAATCTAGGCAGTCTGAATATACCCAAACTCTTGCATAGTCCTGCCAAGCAAGGCTGTTGAAAGGACTAAATGAAATGATTTCTGAGAAGTATATAATCGGGAGACAATAATTGGCAGTTGCTTCTTATTAAAAGAATGTGTCCTCAAGTTGCTGTTTCTAAAATACTGTGGCCATCAAAATGTGTAAGCAGACATTATGATTAGTTTATTAATTAGAAAATTGGGGCAAAAATTTAGATGCATTATTTCTTTGGCATATATAATAAATAAATAATATTTATATAATAATATTAATAATATAATCAAATCTGATCTGCTTAGTATCTACATGTCTTAGACAAATAAAAATTACTGTATTCTGTTAATTTATATAGGGTGATGGTGCATTTTATGCTAGCATTTCTGTCTGTGTAGTGGTTTGAGCAATGCTATTTTAACTTGATTATTTTGGTATTCTGTTTGGATGTGAAGCCTTTTGTATTTTACACTTTTCACTTTTAAAACTATGAAGAAATATGTTAGAAAAGTCTTCAACTTGTACTTAAATTAGAGACAAAAAAAGGATATAATTCAATTATGAAATGAAAGTAAGAGTGCTCTAGTTCACAACTTTCTAATATAATCTACATGACAAGTCTGGAATAAGGCTGAATTTGCCATTCATAAGCTCAGACTGATCACTTGAACTCCTACCTGCCCAGTTTAATGTAAAGCCTTTTGTATTTTACACTTTTCACTTTTAAAACTATGAAGAAATATGTTAGAAAAGTCTTCAACTTGTACTTATATTAGAGACAAAAAAAGGATACAATTCAATTATGAAATGAAAGTAAGAGTGCTCTAGTTCACAACTTTCTAATATAATCTACATGACAAGTCTGGAATAAGGCTGAATTTGCCATTCATAAGCTCAGACTGATCACTTGAACTCCTACCTGCCCAGTTTACTAGAACATACAGCTTCACTGACCAGGGTTCTCTTCGCCCCAAATTGTCCAAGGAGGATTTAGGGTGTTTAGGGGGATTTGGGGAGAGTTCTCTTCTGCCTGGAGTTGCATCTGAAACAGTTTTGTGATTGAACACTGGACAACACAGTTTAATATTTTTTCATTCAGTGTGACTGTTACCTGTTTTGGTCCCAAAATACCCACCCAGGAATTAATTCACCTTTAGCATACAAAGTTTAGAGTGAGGTACCCAGAGTGCACCCCTGAGGTGTGTGCTAGAATAGCTGAACCAAGAGGAACCTCCAGTCAGCCTTGCTTTGTGCCAGCACATGGTGTCTCTGCAGAAGGACCTAAGCCGGTCCTTACCCAGATGCACGCCTCTCTCCTGGGGAGTTTTCCCTTGTGGGCTCTTAGTATCTCCATAGAGCAGCAAACTTCCTCTGGGATGACCTCTAGTCCAGAGGTTTCCAGATCCCCTCCACTGCTTTGCTCAGAAGAAACTGTTGGAATCCCTAGCAACTGGCCCACCTGCTCCCCTAAGGGCCGTTTCAGAGCACAGATGATGTTAGCAGATAAGGTCTTTGTCAAGTTGTTGTTGTTATTTAGTTGCTCAGTCATCCAACTCTTTTGCAACCCTTGGACTGCAGCCCACCAGGCTGCTCCATCCATGGGATTTCCCAGGGCAAAAATACGAGAGTAGGTTGCCATTTCCTTCCCCAGGGGATCTTCCCAATCTTGGAATGGAACCAGTGACCCCTGTGTCTCTTGTATTCACTGGCCTGAGCCATCAGGGAAGCCCCCTTTGTCAACTTAGATATTTTAAAATTTCTCTTCCACCTGCCTAAGCACCTTTCCTTACTCACTCAGGTGTATCTTCCAGGCAAAAAGATTCCTTAAAAAGTTTCCAAATTGAAAGAAAAGCTGGCCCTCACTTTCAAATTTAAATTTCTCTTGCTAACAAGACACTCTGTACATCTGGGAAACGTTAAAGGATTTTGCATTTTTATGAACAAGTGTTATTATCTAAATTCAACTATTTAGATTTAAGGCACAAAGAAATATGCCTTGAATAAAAAACAACCATTTCAAATGCCAAAGACATTTTGAAGTGGCAAGTTTTGCTCCACTTTACAAGGAAACTCTTAAGCAAGTCACTTAAAGATTTTACTAGAAGGATTATGTTTGGCAACTGATGAAAGAAAATAGAAGAATTTATGTGATCCAATCCAGTGGGTGAAGGAATGCCTCCCTGAGGAATTGGTATTCAGTCTAGAATTAGCAGGGCATCCCAGGTGTCACAGTGGTAAAGAATCCACCTTCAATTCAGGAGACGCAGGTTCAATTCCTGGGTCAAGAAGATCCCCTTGAGGAGGGAATGGCAACCCACTCCCGTATTCTTGCCTGAGAAATCCCATGGACAGAGGAGCCTGGTGAGCTACGGTCCGTGGGGTCACAAACCTCCAGACACAGCTGAGTAACTGAGCATAGGCTCTTACTAGAAAAAGAGACTGAGTGGGCATAGAGATTAGCAGAGCATTCCAAAAGAGGGCAGCAAATACCAAGACTCTGGGAACTAAACAGACCATGGAGCAGAGCCAGGGAGAGTCCAACTTAGGCTGAAACGGAAATCAGAAGCCTGACTATCACGGTTTCGAAGAGCACGTTAATGAGTTACACTTTATTTTAGGACTAACAGGGAATTATTGAAAGACACAGGATTTTAAAATATTAAATGCACAAAACTGCAAAGCATTATTAAAACTAATTAAAAATGAAATAATAAAATATTATTTTAGCTAAAATGTGAAGAATGGTATGAAGAAAAGTGAGAGCTAGTGATAACCAACCAGTTAGAAGTCTTTTGAATTGGACTATAGCAGGGAAAACATCATGTTAAAAATAAAACTATAAAAGGAATATTATCTCTAAATTGGCCCTAGACCTGGAGAATACCAGGGACAGAAGAGCCTGGTAGGCTGCCATCTCTGGGGTCTCACAGAGTTGGACACGACTGAAGTGACTTAGCAGCAGCAGCAGCATACCTTACATAATAATATATCGCCTTTGTGATTTAGAAGCATCAATCCCAGCCACCACAGATCAAAATTTATAGAGTGACACACTAGCTTAGTAATATTTTATTAAATATTATATTTTCCAGATTTTTATGTTATGTTTGATTGTTTTGCTTTAATATATAATGCAGGTAGTTTCAGGGTTCTCCCAGTTTGTGAAATAGAGTGCATGTTATACTTTTCATCTTTGTGGTGGTTAGCATACCTGAGCATGTCAGAACTATTTATTAAATGAATTAATCCAGGCAGATATCTATTCCATAGGTATTTTACACAACTAAACTTATATCACTGGATAAATTTAAATAGGCACATCAAAATATGCCTTGAATAAAAAATAACTTCAAATGCCAAAGGCATTTTGGGGTAGCAAATTTTGCTCCATTATACAAGGAAAGTATTAAACAAGTCATTTTAAAATATAACTAGAGAATTAACTAGAGAAGTAGTTATAGAACATTTTTAGATAAAACAAAGTCCATTATTTTCAGTTACTATGATGCTTTATGATGATCCTAGGACCTAGGGAAAAGAGACATGTTGTTCAGTAGCTAAGTCATGTCTGATTCTTTGTTCCCATGAACTGGAACTTGCCAAGCTTCCCTTTCCTTCACTATCTCGTGGAGTTTCCTCAAACTCATGTCCATTGAGTCAGTGATGCCATCTAACCATCTCATCCTCTGTCACCTTCTCTTCCTGCCTTCAATCTTTCCCAGCATCAGGGTCTTCTCCAATGAGTTGCCTGTTTTTCACAATAAATGGCCAAAGTATTGAAGCTTCAGCTTAAGCATCAGTTCTTCCAAGGGACATTCAGTATTGATTTCTTTTAGGATTGACTGATTTGATNAGTAGCTAAGTCACGTCTGATTCTTTGTTACCCCATGAACTGGAACTTGCCAAGCTTCCCTTTCCTTCACTATCTCGTGGAGTTTCCTCAAACTCATGTCCATTGAGTCAGTGATGCCATCTAACCATCTCAGCCTCTGTCACCTTCTTCTCTTCCTGCCTTCAATCTTTCCCAGCATCAGGGTCTTCTCCAATGAGTTGCCTGTTTTTCACAATAAATGGCCAAAGTATTGAAACTTCAGCTTAAGCATCAGTTCTTCCAAGGGACATTCAGTATTGATTTCTTTTGGGATTGACTGATTTGATCTCCTTGCAGTCCAAAGGACTCTCAAGAGTCTTCTCCAGCACAATTAGAAAGCATCAATTCTTTGGCACTCAGCCTTCTTGATGGTCCAACTCTCACATCCTTACATGACTACTGGAAAAAACAGCATTGACAATACACACATTTGTCTGCAAACTGATGTCTCTGCTTTTTAATATGATCACTATGTTTATCACGTTTTTTTTTTTTTTTTTTTTTTTTTTTAAGGAGCAAGTGACTTAATTTCATGGCTG